>JAJAGP010000412.1:175000-345428 GCA_025084515.1 Ancistrus triradiatus | reverse complement strand
CAAACATGTGTTGTGAAGAGCAGACTTTGATAGATCCCTGTTCTTTAAATAAAACAGGGTGCCCACTCACACCTGATTGGCATCCCATTGATTGAAAACACCTGACTCTAACTTCACCTTCAAATTAACTGCTAATCCTAGAGGTTGCAGTAATAGTTCAAAAACAGGAACTAATGAAACATTAACAGATAAATAAATACTGAACAAAGTAACGTAAAGAACCGAGGATTCGTGTACTGACCCGTCCCGTTTCGGACTCTCTCCTGAAGCTCCAGCAGCTTGGTGAAGTTCTTCTGCAGCGCCGCCTCTGTGGTGTTCACGTAGATATACATGTAGCAGGATGGCGTATCTGTCACCGTGTACACTTTATGGTACGCTCCAGCTGGAAGCTACACACACACACACACACACACACACACACACACAGAGGTTACAACCATTGTTGTTAGGGAGCTGAGAAAGTTAGGTCTAGTGCATGCGTGTGTGTTATAAAGCTGCAGTACCTGCATCTTGTCACCTGGAGCGAGGGTGTAGTTCTTCTTCTCCTCCACTATCTCCACCTGCACGTTCCCCTGCAGCACCTGAACGCTGGTGTTCCCCAGATCCTCACTCACGTAGTTCTCCAGATGCAGACCTGTGCACACGGTGCCTCCAGATCAGCGCTTCTGCTCAGGGCGGTTTGATTTTCATTCGTTTGTGACTGAGATAATCGAAGCCTATGCAGCAGAGAACAGTGTTTTATCTGTTTTCGTCCGTTTCTGCTCTGGATGCGTGAAATTCTCCAGTTAGCTCCACCCACCGGGTCCATCTGTCTCGACTTTTTGTTCTTTGTGTGTGTATATTTAATGAGGGTGTGTGTTTGCATTTGCAAACAAATCAGACTGCAAGAGTACAACTTAGGCTGAGTGTCGGTCAAGGACTGAATATGAAACAAAATGGTATCTCCATATCTTCTGGGATTTTGTGGCTAAAAGGAAAAAGGAAGGCGTGTTTTTGACAGTTTTTTGTAAAGATCTCCTTATATTGAGTCAAGTCAAGTCAGATTTATTTATATAGCGCTTTTTACAATGGAGCATTGTCTCAAAGCAACTTTACAAGTTTAGATTATCTCCTAATAACTACGTCCAATCCCAAATTGAGCAAGCCTAGGGCGACAGTGGCAAGGAAAAACTCCCTAGTTTTTCTCCCTATATTGCCCAAACTATTTATCTGTTCTTGAAAGGTAGAAATCTCTTCCTCACTATCCTGTATAAATAAGCACTATGGGCTGTACCTGGGAAGTCCGCTATGAAGACCACCTCGGTCTGGTTGTCTAACGTCCCCTCAATCTCCTCAAACTTCTTCCTCCATGGGGAGAGGTCGACCATCAGAGGCATGAGCCAGGGGTTAGGCCGGAAGGGAGACCAGTCTGCCCTCACAATGTCAACACGTGGGTCAAATATCCTACAGAGTTACAGGGAGGAATACCAAGAAATGACCAGTAATTAAAGCAGTAAATCAATAGCAGTCAATCCATCGTGTTCAGTTAATCAAATCCTGTCCAATGGAATCTTACCCAACAAACTGTCCCGTTCTGACAAATCAAACTGCCCCACCCACCCGTACCTACCAAACTCTGCCCTTTACCAGCACAAAAGTTGTGGTTTGCTTCCAAATACCCATTTTCTAAGTTGTTTTAATAAACCTTTGTTTGAGTTTGATCCTGTATCCTGTCAGACTTGGGCCTCCAGCCTCAAAACAGGTGGGTTCGCTTGCCTTCGCCCACCTTAACAACAAACCTGCACAACTCGCCCTCACCTACCAAATTCTGCCCCTCCGACAAAAGAAACTCTTTCCCCTTACAAACCAAACTCTAACCCTTTGACCAACCAAATCCAGCCCTGTCCACCCTTTCCTACCAAATTCTATCCCTTTGACAAACTAAACCCTGCCCAACCCACCTGTACTTACCAAACTCTGCCCCTTTACCAACACAAAACTATAGGTTTGCTTCCTAAGACCCATTTTCTAAGGTGGTTGAATAAACCTCTGTTTGTGCTTGATCCTGTATTGTGTATTTTGCGAGTCAGAGTTGGGCCTCCAGCCTCAAAACAGGTGGGCTCTCTTGCCTTCGCCCACTTTAACAACAAATCTGCTCACCCTCACCTACCAAATTCTGCACCCCCTGACAAAAGGAACTTTGTTAAACCCACCTTTACCTACCACACTGTGCCCATCAGACCACGCATACGTGCACAATCCATCCTTACGAACCAAACTCTGCTCCTTTGACCAACTAAATTCTGCCCGACACACCCTTACTTACCAAAGCCTGCCCCTTCAACAAAAGAAATTCTGCACAACACACCCTTACCTACCAAACTATGCCCATCTGACCAATCAAACCTTGCCCAATTCACCCTTACCTACCAAACTCTGCCCACCAGAACAAAATACAAACCCACCCAACTCACCAGTATCTACCAAACACCGCCCCTCTGACAAATCAAACTCTGCAAAGCCCACCATTATCTTCCAAACTCTACTTCACTGACCAACCTTGTTCTCCAGAATAACTGCCCTCTCCCAGATTACTGAACACAACTCTAAACCAGTCAGGTTGTTAACAGCCATCATTAGAATACTTCAGAAATTTGCTTTTGCATTGGTCCTTACCTTTGTTGGAATCGGTCGTTAATAGATACCCAGATGTCGAAATAGATCTGGGGTTCGCTGATGTTGTAGTGGGGCAGGTTCTGGCTCAGACAGGTGGCGTATTGCTTTAGCATGTCTCCGTGATCCTTCCACCTCCGACTCTGAGTGAAAACCTACATTACAGAGAAAATCAGTCGTAACATGGTGTAAGAAATGGTTTTCTTCAGGAAAAAAGTATTTGTTTAAATAAGTGATCTGCCAAAAAAGTATTAATCAAGTAATAATTAGGCGTTATGTAAGCTGTTCATGTAAAACCAACCCCTGATCCCACAGGAGGGACAGAAAGAGAAATCTGCCCACTACTGCTTTCAACGTAGAGGCCAAAAGCTCTGAAAACCATGGCTAGCTCCACCCCCTTCTGTGGTGTAGTGGGACTGATGCTGCATTTTTATAAAGCTTCCCAAAAGAAAACTACAAATGCGACGTTATTCACACACAAATATGTCCTGCTTTCACAATGCTCTGACTTCTGGATGGATATAAACAGGTTTAAAAGATTTATTTGCTTAGTTCTATTTTAAAGACGGACCAAACAACCTCCTGTAGAAGCAAATTAGAAGTGAAGTAAATAAAAGTCCTAATAAAAATCTATCATTACAGTCATTATCCTTTAGAGCGAGGGAAATCTGAAAAACAAAACCATAGGAATCTTACATAAGTACAAAAGTTGCATCTTTGTATCTCACCCCAGGGTTGAGGTAGCCGATCTCCCCTGTAACTCCGTCTTTATAGGTGATTTTAACGTGCTGGTGCGAGCGAGAGTGCACCATCATATCCCACGAATATCCGTACAGGCCATTAGTCCAGTTATTGTAACCCTGCAGAGAAACGAGACGAACACGGCAGCATTTTCATATTTAACACTCTTTAATGAACCTTAAAATCAGCCTCTGGGGGGAACTTTAAATGATAAACCGATTGATTGTGTCATTCCAATATCGTGTTAAGCTCTGAGCTTTAGTAAATGGTAAGAGAGCAGTCTGTTCTCATAACAAAAAACATGTATTATGTTAGTTCCCCACAGGGACTGTGTAAAAACTCATTTGACTGGGGGCGTCCAAACTTAGCAAAGCACTGAAATGAAGCCTGACCTTGGTGATGAAGTGGGAGTAGGGCAGGAAGAGCTGCTCGATGATGTAGAGGACGGTGAACACAGCAGCCAGTTTGTGTCTGAATCGTGGTGTGGAAGGTGTTTTCTCTGGCTGGCTGGACGATCTGACCGGTGGCTCAGGATACACACACAGAGAGCTGGGCTGAGCTTCTGGAGATATCAGAGGCAGAACGGGCCAAAGGAACGCTGGGAACCGGCTGAAGAAGCGTCTGGGCCAGTCAGCGTAGCAGAACAGGGGACTGGTGGCTATCATGGTGTAAGCAAACATCCCTGTACGGGTTTATACACAGATTAGGGAGAAAGTTTACACGCCTAGTTTACCAGGAAAAAAACAGGAATGTAAGAGCCATGAGAGGTTCTGAGGTTTCTCCCCATGCGGGTGCATCAGCTTTCTGGCCCAAATAGAAACTAATCCGCAGCTATATGGATTAAGTAGGTTAGTCACCTTAATAATAAGTATAGGAACCTTATCGGGCCACGGACATACAGTACTGTGCAAAAGTCTTAGGCCACCATTCGATTTGTTGTTTTAGCAACGGTATAATGACCATATATAACACACAAAACTTGGATTGGTCACGCCCTAATCCTTTACATGCACTTGATAATCCGATCACAGTCAGACTGCTGCAGTTCAGTAAGAAATCTGATAAAGAGCTGGATTTATCTCAGTAATCTGATCTCTCAACGCATGTATTCCCTTACTCTGATTTCAATCGGTTTTCTCAGTCTAGCTAATTTAGTGTTGCCAGGTCCTCTTATTCTAAGCAACTTCTCTGCTTTTTAGAGCTTGTTTCCATAGACCTGTTTGGTCATTTCTTTCACGGGATCTGGCAACCCTGGAATTAAACGCAGCATCTGCGAAACGGCTACCAAACACTTTGGGGAGACCCTGAAACCAAAATTATTTAATTATTTAAGTTTGAAGTTTACATCACATCCTTCTGTGAGATTATTGGCTGGTTGCAAAGTAGAAGTCCGATTATTTAAAAAAATTATCATGTAAACCCAAAGTTTCTTATGATCTGATTACATAAGTGCATGTAAACTCGTTGATCAGGTCACTGACAAGTCTGGTTTTCTGGAGTAATCGGATTATTAAGTGCATGTAAACACACTCAGTGTTGCCAAGTCCTCTTATTCTAAGAAACTTGTCTTGTTTTTGAGCATGTTTCCTCATCCTGGCTGCTTATTTATCATGGGATCTGGCAACCCTGGAATTAAATGCAGGTTTCCATTATCTGATTACCCGAGTGCATGTAAACTCGCTGATCGGATTACTGACAAAATCTGATTTTCTGCAGTCATCGGATTATTAAGTACATGTAACTCAGTGTTGCCAACTCCTCTTATTCTAAGAAACTTGTTTTTGAGCTTGTTTTCGTAGATCTGGCTACTTAATTCTTTTGTGGGATCTGGCAACCCTGGAATTACATCCAGCATCCGCGAAATGCCTACCAAACACTTTTGGGGAGACCCTGAAACGCAGTATATGCTTGAGGAAATTAAGAATTTCATTATTTAGTTATTAAAGTTTGAAGTTTACGTCACATCCTTCTGTTGCCAGGCCCTCTTTTTCTAAGAAAATAATTTATTTTGAGCTTATTTCCATAGACCTGGAGGATTATTTCTCTGTGGGATCTGGCAACCCTGGAATTAAATGCATTATCTGATTACCCAAGTGAATGTAAACTCGCTGGGATTACTGACCAAATCGGATTTTCTGCAGGTATCGGATTATTGCGCCCTGTGTCTTACCGATACTGAAGAGCTGCGAGTTCATGCAGTGAAAATAGCTGACGAAGAAGAAGGCGAACGGACGAGTGGCATCGAAAAACAGCAGAAACCCAGCGGAGAGGTCCAGGATGAGGCCGCCGACGTGAACCACCACCAGACTGACCAGCTCCACAGGCAGGATCACCCTGATGCGTAAGAAACACGATCCAGCACACTCACCCGGGATTCTCCTCAGTTTCAATTCTTACATGATGACGTAGCACAATCCCATCTCTTAGTGACCCATTAAACGTGTCTTTAGTCAAAGGCCTGAATGAAGCCTGACTCACTTAAATGGGTCGAACAGCCAGTGATGAGCCAAATACTTCATCGAGTAGCCCTCCACCCAATCAGCATCCAGCTTCTTCACCCCGGCCATGAAGTACACGATGAAGATCTGTCACCAAACGAAACCCAAATGTTCCATTAGAGAAAAGTGCAAAGTGACCCCGACCTAAACGATCAAACCCGCTGCTTAAGTAATCTGTTCCACGTACACGATTCCACTTCACTTTAGAAGGGAAAGTAGAGTTTAGAGAAGAGGAACAAACAAATCAATAAAAAGCTGAAAGGAATGTATGGAATGAAAAAGAATGAAAACATAGACAAAAGAAAAGGAAGAAAAAAGATAAAAAGGAGTCTGTAACATGGGATAAACAGGAATAAAAATCTAAAATGATAGGAACAGGAAAATAAACCGATGGCGGGAAAGAGAACATGAAAATAAACAGAATAAGAGACCCTAAAAAAGACTAGAATGGAATGTAAAGAAAATGAATGAGGAACACAGAAGAAGAAACTAATAGGAAAGAAAATCACCAGCTGTAATAAAAGGAGAAAGCAGAACACGAAGTGGAACTGGAGAAACCAGGAAAATAAATGTAAAAGAAAAGATAGGAGCAAGTTAAATGGAAAATTAACAAGTAACAAAAAAAGAAAATAACAGTAATAGGAAACAAATCGAAACAAGACAAGGGAAGGAAAAGGCAAGGAAAAGAAGAGACATTTAATAAGAAAGAAAAGAAGGTAACAAATGTAAAAAGAAGAGAGGAGGAGGTGAATGAAATGAACAAAAATATTAACAAACAGGAAAATAATAGAAAGGGAAATAAGATGAAGGAAAAGTCAGAGGAGAGAAACTATTCAAAACCAGTGAAAAGAAAAAACAAAAGAAATTGGATAGAAAAGAGAGAAAATAATTTATCAAATATAAAAAAGGACAAAAGACAAAAAGCAAGGTGAAAAAAAGACAGGAACGAACAGGAAAAGAAAATCAGGACAGAAATCGAAACGAGGAGAGAGAAGCAAACACCAAGAAAAAGAAAAGAAGTTGAATAGAAAAGAAAATAATGCAACAAATATAAAAAAAAAGATGAGAGGAGAAGAAGAAAGGAAACAAGAGTATGAACAAACAGGAAAAGAAAAGCAAGGGAAATAAAATGAAGGAAAAGTCAGAGACGTCGAACAAGGAAAAAGAAGCAAACGCTAAGAAAAAGAAAAGAAACTGAATAGAAAAGAAAAGAAGGTAACAAATAAAAATAAAGAAAAAAGAAGGGAATAAGAACAGAAACAAACATGAAAAGAAAAGACTGATAGATAAATGGGATGGAAATTAAAAACAAAACGAAGCATGAACTAAGGACATTACATAAAATGCTGAAGCTCTGAGTAACCAGATCTGACAGGTCATCCTGAGCTTCCTGCTTTTCTGGTAGCAGAAAGGTAAATGTGTTTTGATTTTGTCTGGCAGAAACCAAACACACACACACACACACACACACACACACGCACACACACAGGGCTACATGTCCAGCTATTCCCTCTCCTGTGGACACACACCTGAGTTCGGAGCAGGGTGTAGTTCCACAGGGGGACCTGCGTGTTCCTCTGTTTAGGGTTCCGCAGTCCATCGACTGACCTGAGGAGCACAGACCCAACATGCATGAACTCCCGTAAGTTCAGTACTGGACCCGAGTCCCCGCCCCTGACCCCACCCTTCACCTCACCAGTATCTGTGAGCGTCCATGAGCGTGAGCTGGAAGCCGATCAGACCGTACAGGTACGAGTGATTATTCCAGGCCGTCTTATCCAGAAAGAAGACGTACCAGTAGGAGGAGAGGAACAGGAGACAGGAGAACCGGTAACAGCAGCCCAGCATGATACCCACCGCACCTGCATTAGAACACACACACAAAAAACAAAGCTCACACACACAGTTTGGTCTAGGTCACATTCCTGATAGTAAAAAATAGGAAAGGTACAAGAAAATCTAAACCAAAGGAAAGCAAAAGAAAATAAAACAAGAAAAGAAACAAGAAAACCCAGTGGAAAAATTAAAATTTCAAATAAATGAACTAACATAGGAAAAAGTGACAGGAAAAATATATTAAAATGAAAAAGAATGAATAAAAAGAACATGAATGAAGCAAAAACAAGAAAAAGGAAACAAAAGAAAATATAACTTCAGAGCTGCAGTTCCTCAAGAGAATAAACTGAAATTCAAAACTAGTGGTGGTGTCACATGGTCAAGCAGGGAAGGACAAGAAAACAAAGAAAGGGATCAAAAAAGGAAAAGGAACAATTAGAAACATGGACGGAGTTAAAACAGAAAATAAAGATAAAATAAAATAAACAAGAAGCAAATGGAACTGAACAAAAATACGGAAAAATGAAAGAAGAAAAATTAACAAATAAAAAAAAAGTATGTAAACAAAAAAAAGGCAAAGAAAAAGGGAACAACAAACTAAAGAATGGAAAGAACAGGAACAAAAGTAAGGAGGCTGTTGTGTGTAAAATGAAATAATGAAAGAAAGCAAGAAAACTGGTGTGGGTATTCTAAAATAATAATAAAAAAGAAATGAAAGGAAAAGGCAGAAAAGGAAATACCAAAACCAAAAACAACAATGAAAAAGACAGAAATAGAAATGTGCATTGCCCAGGAGGAAGGAAAACTAACAGATTTTTAAAAATATGAATTAAAAGAAAAGTGAACAGAAAGAAAGAAAAAAGCATATTAGTAATTTTAAATTAGTAATTAAAACAATAAAAAAGGAGAAAATAAAAACAAAAATGGAAAAGGAAAATACCAAGACCAAAAACTAAAATGATAAACAGAAAAACCCTAAATGCATTGCTGTATGTAAGCTTAAATAATACAAAGAAAAGTTAATGTGTGTGGGATTGGACGTAGTTATTAGGAGATAATCTAAACTTGTAAAGTTGCTTTAAGACAATGCTCCATTGTAAAAAGCGCAATATAAATAAATCTGACTTGACTTAAATAAATAAAAGAAGTAAAAGTAATAACGGTGGTGTGTATCAGTGGCTGACCAAGGAACATGAGCCAGTAGAAGAAAGGTGAAAGAAAAGAAAAGAGGCATAATAGCCAGAAGAAACAAAAGAAAGAAACAAAGAGTTTGTACTCTAAAATAATCATTTCTAAAAAGAGATTAAAAGGAAAGGAAGTAAAGGAAATAAAAGGAAAGGGAACAAAAATAAAACAAAAATGAAAATGAAAAGACAAAAATATAAATGTGCGAAAATAGAAACTGCACAGGGAAAGAAAAAAATAAAAAGGAATAAAGTTCAAGAAAAATGTTCAAAAAGAAAATACACCAAAGAAAAAGAAACTAAAGAAGGAGTAAAAAGAAAAAATAAAAGAAGGAAAATTTTAATGTGAATGAAAAGAAAGAAAGAAAGAAGTAAAGAAAGAACAAGTAGCTAAAGAAAGAAAACTGTTCTGTGTCAGCAAATTAATACAAAGAAAAGAAAAAGGGCACTGAGAAAAGCAAAAGCTGCTGTGTGGAGGCTGAAATAATACTGAGAAAAGAAAAACAGTAAAAGAAAGTGCGTGTCTGTGTGTGTGTGTGCGCGTGTGTGTGTGTGTGTGTGTGTGCGTGTCTGTGTGTGTGTGCGCGCGTGTGTGTGTGTGTGTGTGTGCGTGTCTGTGTGTGTGTGCGCGCGTGCGTGTGTTTGTCTGTGTGTGTGTGCGCACGTGCATGTGTGTGTGTGTGTGCATGCGTGCGTGTGTGTGTGTGTGTGTGCGTGTGTGTGCGTGCGTGCGTGCGCGCGTGCGCGCGTGCGTGTGTATGTCTGTATGCGTGTGTGTGTGCGTGTGTGTGTGTGTGTGTGTGTGCGCGCGCGTGTGTGTGTGCATGCGTGTGTGTGGGTGTGTGTGTGTGTGTGGGTGTGCATGCGTGTGTGTGTGCCGGACCCAGGAACATGAGCAGGTAGATGAGGTACATCCAGTCCATGGGCAGAGGCTGCAGGAAGTTAAACAGAGGGAAGCGACAGACCGGAGCTCCGTCCAGGTATTTATAATCCAGGTGACTGAGCCCTCGCTCCTGTGTGATGTCCAACGCCATCAGCAGACCTGCAATAATCACACACAGCGCCATCTGTAGGACAACAGTTCAAAAAAGAGAAAACCTCCCGAGAGGCCAGTTCTCTGGGTCCAAAAGAGAAACTCACCGAAGAGGCAGCGGAAGATCCCCAGAGACGCCGGATCCATGGGTCGGTTCAGGAGACAGACGAAGCCGTGCCACGAGCTCAGATCCTCCTTCTCAAACCCGAAGAGGCGCTTCATCCTGCTCGGGCACGGCGAGGCTGTACTCGCTGTACCCGCTGTGCCAGGTGGGTCACTGCTTTTCCTCTGTTTGGGACGTGGAGAGCCTGTGATGGAGGGAAGATTTTATAACGGAAGCACCTCCTCATCTACAAACACAGGACTTAAACTTTACACTGACAGATGTATGTATTTTTAAAAGTGAATTCTGTTTCCATGTGGACAAGTCTGAGCTCCTTCCAATGATCCACTCATCCAGTTTGGTAATGGTTCAGTAAACTCTATAAATCATATTTCATATTAAAGTTTGCCAGTATGTACTGTAGTTTTACAGTTTAACTCTGTTATCCGAATGTACCTCATTCCAAATGGTTCAAATAACAAATATTCAGATAATGAGAGCTCTATATCCATTATTTCTTATGGGGAAATCTTTACCTGGTTCCTGTTTTACCGCAAACTTGACTTTCATCTGCAAATATTTAGTTATTATTTTAAAATTGGTCACAAATTACTCTAAACTTTGGACATTTTATCTAAAATATGGATTTTTATCTCAAGATTTTCAGTTATTATTTAAAAACAGTGACGTATCTCAAATATGTCAGTTGTGACCTTTTATCTTTGGGTTATTATCTAAAAATTGTACTTTTATCTCAAATTTTGGGCTATTATCTAAAAATTGAGACTTATTATGCCAAACTTTTGAAGTTTTATTTCAAGATCTTCACTTATTATTTAAATTTGTGAATTATCTAATTTTTTGGGTCATTATCAAATTTAAAATATTGAGTTATTATTTAAATATTTTGACTTTTATCTTAAATCGAGTTAATATATAACAATTGTGACTTATCACATTTTACCTCAAATTAGACCTCTAGCTAAATTTTTTAGTAATTATCTCAAAACTGCGACTTATTACTTTGACATTTTATGTCAAATTTGACTGTTTATCTAAATATTGGGTCTTATTATCTCAAAGTTTTGGATGTTTTATGTCAATTTGGCTTTTTATCTCATAATTTTGAATTAGTATCTAAAGATTGTGATGTATTACCTGAAACCTTTCAATTATTATCTAAAAAAAGACTTTTATCTCAAATTTTGAGTAATCTAAAAATTGTGACTTATTACCTCAAACTTTTGATACTTTCTGTCAAATTTGCCTTTTTTTCCCCACAATACTTTTCAGTTATTACCTAAATGTTATGACGTATTATCTCACAGTCTAACCCAATATTTTGAGTTATTATCTAAAATTTTGACTCTCAAACTTCTGGGTTATTATCTAAAAATTGTGCATTTGCAGTTATTATTTAAATATTTTGACTTATTATCTCAACTATTTCAGTTTTTATCTACAATTGTGACTTATTACCTTTTCTCATTTTATCCCAAATTTGACTTTTACCTCAAGGTTTTCAGTTATTATTTAACCCTTGTGCGATCTTAACATTCTGTTTACTCCCCTTGTCCTACGGGTCAAAAATGACCCGCACTACCAATACAAGAAGACGATCACCAGTGAACAGTATTACCCTGTCATAACAGTTTTCTTTTACACGGTAGAGGTTTATTGTTGCTTTTATATAAATTTGAAGTAATTACTTCTGAATTAATTATATTGAAAGGGAAAAAAACAGTCAACAATCTGGAACTTTTTTGTCACCAGTTTATTCTTTTATATTTTTTAGGAACTGAGTTATAAAAATACTTCTCTCATAACAACTAACAAAACAACAAAATGTTGCTTAATTTTGTGAACAATTTTCAACATCAACTCTATTTAAGCACATGTAGTAGGACAGTAAGTGCGAACGTGAGAATGGGCTTTGCAGATGTATTTCTCACATGTGCAGCACACAGCTTTTGTCTTGCAGTCCTTCTTCCAGGGACAGAAGTGGCACCTTTTTCTTTTGACTGACCCAGCTGCAGCCTCAGGTGGATAAGATACAACTCCCTGAACAGCTTCCACAATGGCTGCAGAGGCTTCTGTGCGGGGCAGACGCTCCCTTCTCTCAATTCACGGGGTGACAAGAGCCTTTCCCAACTGCTCAAGGAACAGCCTTCTCTTGTTTTTCTTCCCTGACATCCAGGTTGGGTTGATCTCCTGCCATATCACAAAAGCATTATATGAGGACACATCAATGATGTTATGGAAGATGACCAAGGGCCACCGTGCAGTCATTCTTCTGCAGCTGTACGTTCCAATAACCTTGTCGAGGTTGTCCACGCCTCCTTTATTGCAGTTATAGTCGAGGATGATGGCTGGCTTCCTGTCCTCACGACCACTGATTTCAGCCATTTTGTGCAGTTTGCTCAGCAGGGCCACGTTCTTTTTGGAAGATAAGAAACAAGAGTGGTGGTGTTAGTGAAGGCAAACTTTGATGAGAAGACCGCTCTGCTTCTTGTTGCAAGGAGTGCAGGGGGGAGTTCAGGCTTATTCTTCCGAACAGTGCCAACCATAGTCATCTTCCTTTTCAGGAGCTGCTGGCCGAGCTCATAGGAGGTGAAAAAATTGTCAGCATCTCATCTGAAGATGCATCATCCTCTGGGTTGTATTCCTCCCCATCTTCCTCTTCATCTTCCTCTTCAGATACATCTTCATCCTCTTGTTCCTCCAGAGCTTCTGAAAATTTCTCATTCAGGACCTGTTGGGCACTGAAACGTCTATTCATGGCTTCAGCAAGGAACCAACTAGGGGTACTTTGATGCAGGGTCCCTTTATATCCTCAATATTAAATTTGTTTTTATTATGTCTGAGAGTGTTTTTGTTTTGTTTGGGAGCTTTTGTGATGTGAGGGGTTAGCTGCAGATCAAGAGTGCAGTCAAATGCAAGTTCAAATTCTTATATCAATCCAGTTTCTTTGATATGTGTGTGTGTGTGTGTGTGTGTGTGTGTGTGTGTGTGTGTGTTGTGTGTGGGTGTGGTATTAGAGAGAGCTTGTGCACCTCTGAACATTTTTTCTGGTGCTGTATAAATGCTTTTATAATTCACGGGTCACAAAAATGACCCATAAGACAATCTTTGTACCCTAGTGGTGTACAGCTCACATGGAAACTAAAACAAAAACAAAGTATCACTTTTTCTAATGATGGGGTCCCTTTAGGAAAAGTCATAAAATTTCAAGTTAGAAAAAGATAGTTTAAGGTATTTTTTCTACAGATAAACATGGTAATGGGTCACTTTTGACCCGCAAGACAACACAAGGGTTAAAAAAACAAAAATGGGTTATTATCTACTATACTATCTACTAAACTGTGACTTATTACCCCCGACTTTTGGACTATTACCTAAAAATTGTAACTTTTATCTCACATTTTAGGTTATTATCTAAAATTGTGACTTGTTACCTCAAACATTTGTTGCTTTTGAGTTTTTTCCTCAAAATTGAGAGTTATTAGCTATATTGTGACTATTAACTCAAAAGTTTGACGTTTTTGGTCAAATTGTACTTTTTTCCTCAAAATATTTATCGAAAAATTGTGATTTATTATCTCAGAATTCTGAGTTATTATCTAGAATTGTGAGTTATGACCTCACATTATTGGTGTTTTATCTCAAAATTGACTTTTATCTCTACATTTTGACGTTCTATCTCATTGGGGGGTAAAAACAACCAACTTTTGAGATACCGCTGCCTGCTTTTTTCTTCTCTGGGTGATGGGAATGGGATTCCATAGCAAGTCCTCTTGACTGTGTGGTTAAAGTGATGTGATCTGTTGGCAGTGATGTTCGGGGTAGAGGACTGCAGCCTGAACACAGTGCAGCTTTATACTAGTACTGTAATCTGGTAAACTAGTACCTTTATTAGTACATATTTCGATATATGCTGGACCTTTATTCTGTATAATGGTGTACTACTTAAGTTCTGTGAGCATCCCAAAAGTCTCATTACACAATCTTACAGCGACTCTCCATGTAAACAAACTGCGTGTACTGGACAAATGCATGATAACAATTAAAAACACACCCCTGCATTCCACCTGTAGGTTATTATCGGTATCTGATTAAATAAGATATACAGGTGGAATATGAAGTAGCACATCTTTTTCAGCGCACTAAGGAAAGTGTAACACAATTCAAATATTTACACAACTATTTAAAAGAGCTTCCGTTCCCAGATATCCTGCTTTGCACATTCAGTTATTTATAAAAGACTATAAAAGGCGCTTTACAGGAACAAACTGCTCTTCTCTGTAGGTGCTGATGAGTCTAATGGGCTTTACCTGCAGCCGCTGCCTCCGTCTCCATGCTCTCCAGCCTACGAATCCCTTCAGCGGGTTTTTAACGGAGTCCTGATATTAAATCACCGCGTGACTGAAAGCGCACGAGCAGGACCGAACACGTAAACAGCTGGACTACGTGTCAAACGCTGGACACTCCACCTGAACTCGCGTTACTCATTTCCCACCCGTGTTCAGGTAAATCCCGCCCATAACTCCGCCCAACTTGCATTACTGCCAGCGTCCCCTGGAGGGCGCGCAAAAAGCGTGCAGGGTTATACGAATTAAACCAAATAACTAAATAAATCAGTAAACACATGTATTTATTAACTCGTTTATTTATCAGATTGTGAAGCTGACGCAGTACAACATGCAAAAACAAATATATTTAAACATACATACATATATTTCATAACATGGAATTAATAATGAATAAATAATTAAGTAAATAATATTTTTAAATAATAAATAAACAAGTAAATAAACAAGATTTAATTAAAAAGTGAATTATAATTGATTATACTTATTTGTTTGTTTGTTTGTTTCAGTGTATCAGTGGAGGATGTTTTCTGAATTCATTAAATTTAAAACTATATCTATATGTATACATCTTGGAATATGAGAGTAAAAAACTGTGGTTCAATTACGTATTTATTCATTAAAGTATTTATTTATTTAAATGAAATACAATTATGGACAATTGTTCTGAAATTAATTAAATAAATATTATATTAAATATTACTTTTTAAATGAAATGAAATGTGAGCAATGTTTTTGTTTACTTATTTATTTTTATGAATTACCTCTATGAACAACATTTCCAAACTGAATGAATTAAATATAAAATAAATACATATTTTGCATAAAATTTTAACAGTATTAATGAACAATTATTAAAAATGACTGAACAATTACATGGCTGCATTTTTACATTTATTTGATTCAATTACTTTTTTTTATTTTATTTTTTTTATTTATATAGCACTTTTTACAATGAAGCATTGTCTCAAAGCAACTTTACAAGTTTAGATTATCTCCTAATAACTACATCCAATCCCAAATTGAGCAAGCCTAGGGCGACGGTGGCAAGGAAAAACTCCCTGAGTGTTATAGGAAGAAACCTGGTGGGAGGACCAAGACTCAAAAAGGGGGACCCAACCTCCTTTGGGCGGCATAGATGATAAATCTAAGAGCGAAACTAAAGTCATGGAGTCAAAAGTTCGAATAAAATGTGAAGTATGCACATCGGCATTAAGTGGCTCGGGTATGGTGGGGCTGGAGCTGATGACGGAAGCAGCTTGAGTGGAGAGCTGCAGCGGATGAACCATCATGTGTGGGGCCGGAACTGCCGGAACACAGCTCGGAGAGAAAACAGAAAATGTAATTAGTTATCGAATTAAGGAGCACAGTGTTTATTAAACAATCACTGATGCCAAGTGTAGCATGAGACCCCCCGGCAGCATTAGCTATAGCAGCATAGCTAGAAAGAGGAGAACTGGTAGGAAACACAGCCAAGAGGGATACATGAGACATTGGCAACCCCACGAGAGGCAGAATACAGCAACCCAACGTCTCTGATCACCATAAGACTCTTTGACTATGAACCCCCAGCTCTGCCCTTATTCTAAGGCAAGGATACACGAGTCAAGATCAACGAGGACCGAAGCCCAGTTCAGCCAGACCGCCCACTCGACCACTCCCGGCTAAACGGACAAGGCAGGCAGGCCAGACATGACTCCAGACTCCGGCCCCCAGTGACCCAAGCCATGCAGATCCTGGTCTAAATCTAGTCAAAAGCCTGTGTAAAAATAAGTATGTCTTTAGCCTAGACTTAAAACTTTGGATAGTGTCTGAGTCTCGAACGAAAGTGGGAAGTTTATTCCATAGTTGGGGGGGCCATGTATGAGAAAGCCCTTTCCCCCCTGCTGTGACTTTTTTAATTGTAGGAACTAAAAAGAAGTCCTGCACCCTGCGAACGAAGTAGACAAGTTGGATTGTAACAACTCTAAGAATTACTTAATTTTTTTCTTTTTATAATGTTTAATACAATTAGAAATGATTTTTTTTTCAGTCTGAATAAAAAAATTCAATAAAATACAATGCGTAATATGACCCATAGTGAATAATAAAATACATTTTAAAAAACATACATTTATTTATGTCAATTACTGGTTATTATGGAGGTATTTTTTGTGCAATCTGAATCCAATGATAAAATTAAAATACATCACAGTTTATGACAGGAAATTAAAATATATAATTAAATGTGAACATAAGTACTGTGGTCTGAGGTTTAAATAATTGCTGTAATTACTTTATTTATTTCAATGATGGACCATTTTGAAGATTGTGTAATTAAATATAAAATAAATACATACACATTACATCACTTCTTTCTTTCGGCTTCCTCCCTTTATCAGGGTCACCACAGCGAGTTAAACGTTTCCACCTCACCCTGTCCTCCACGTCCTCTACTCTCACCCCAACTCCCTGCATATCTTCATTTACCACAACCATATAACTCCTCTTTGGTCTTCCTCTCCGTCTCTTGCCTGGCAGCTCCATCTCCAACATCCTCCTACCAATATATCCACTATCCCTCCTCTGCACATGTCCAAACCTTCTCAGTCTTCCCTCTCGAATTTTGTCTCCCAATTTTCCAACCTGTGCTGTCCCTCTGATGATCTCATTCCTAATCCTGTCCATCCTGGACACTCCTAAAGAGAACCTCAACATCTTAAGTTCTGCCACCTCCAGCTATGCTTCCTGTCTCTTTGTCAGTGCCACTGTCTCTAAGCCATATTACATAACAATAAAAAATAAATGAAATGGGAACATAAATAAATATTTGAATTTTTTATTTTATTTTTGTATTTATTATTTCTCTGATGTACTACTATGGAGGAATTTTCTGAACAAGCTTAAACAAACCAATATGAATAAATATATACATCAGTAAATAAATAATAATGAACAAAAATGTACAAATAAAATAATTTATTTACAGTAAAAATAACGAACCTCTTTTTGTTAACTAAATAAACGGCTCAACGGCTCTGGGTTCTTCATAAAACTGACCACTTAACGATATAAATGGCTAATAAAATAAAATAATGTGTTAATCACAGCTTAGCTTGTACTTATTAGTCTTGTGTTTCTCTTCTTTATAATGTATTTCAGTACAATGTTGTGAAAATAAAAATAAATATCGAAAAAACAGTAGCTAACAGGTTCTTAGCTTTAAACCAGAATACAGGTGTGGAGAAAACACGATAACGAGTGCACTGTGCGCTGTATTCTAGTACATTCTGTGGTTACTATGATAACACAGAGGCATTCTTAACTGTCCAATCAGCGGGTGGCTCAGAAGTATGACCTGGCCAATTCTATCGCGGGACGCAAAGAGTCTAGGAATACGGGTGGGAAGAATAACCAGTCAGCTAAAGGGAGAGCAGGAAAAGATGTGGCCGCGTTCTTTACGCTCATTGGCTGAGTGTAGTCTAGAGCCACGCCCACATGTGTTTGGCGGCTCCCTCTAGTGGTTAAAATAGATAATCCACCTCACTTTGGAGTTCAGACGGTTGGTTTGTATGGAACTTGCTTGGACTGTTACTGCCCTACCCCTGATCTGATCCTCCCAGAGTTCATCACACATCCGTGTCCATACTCTGAGCTCCACCAGCTCAGGAGACGATCTCTAAGTTTGCATTTTAGCCGAACTTTAGCACAATCTTTACCTTGACACCTGAGCGTATATTCACTGTTTGCACGACACTATACACGATATTGTCTGCACATCCTGACACTGCACTTTGTAGCTCTTCCTACCTCTTCATCCATAATTAAGGTCCAGATGTTTGTTTAATTATATTTTGTAACTCTGTGTCGGTATAATGACAATAAAGTGGAATGGAATTGAATTCAAGCAGCATGTGTTAGGTCGATGGGTTGCTCTTCCAGCTCTTCAAGTGCTTGGGTAATCGTTATAGATTATTTTTGGCTATACAAACATTTCCTTTAACAAAGCCGAAAATATTGTGCCATTAATTTTATTGTATTATTGGCTAAATTCTATATTCATAAACACAACTATTGAAATCAGAAGCTCTTACTGCAAGCATTTATGCCTAGCGGTGCATGACAGTTACTGCACTGGCTTCATTGGCTTCACTGTCACAAGAGCCCCCTAGCGGTGCATGACAGTTACTGCACTGGCTTCATTGGCTTCACTGTCACAAGAGCCCCCTAGCGGTGCATGACAGTAGCAAAGTGGCAGTGTCACTAGCGCCCCCAGTGTCACATGACACTCATTACAGTCCCACTGACTACATGAAAGTATTATATATATATATATATATAATATATATATATATATATATATATTATATATATTTATTAGTTTTTTTCTTTGTATTGCATTTGTATATATGTATATATTTGTATAGTTTTATCAGTTTTTGTCTTTCTAGGCAGTTTATTAAAAATTACATTGTGTAAACTGTGGCCCTTTTTTGCCTTCCTAAAGGGTTGAAGGGTGGGTTTGCCCAGAGCACCACAACCTAGAACCACCACTGCTTGTAGTGGCTCACTAACTAGCATAAAACAGTGAATTACATGATTTCCACAAGACTGTAGCTGCACTTTCAAATATGTGTGAATATTTTCTCATGTTGTTGGTGGTGATTTCTACCAGAGAAACATGCAATTTATTGTCTTCACAAAGAACTTTTTTAATTAGCAAATATCAAATAGAAAAATAATAAAAAAAATTATATGAAAAAATATAATAGCCAGTACAATTAAGTAATTAAATAAAACAACAGTCTTCAGTGGACAGCGATATTTTGGCTGCATATCGGCAGAGTCCCTCGTGTCCTGAGATTATTGTGATAGTCACCTTAAAAGACAATATGACATCAGAAACAGTACAGCTTCATAACTTTATGCATGTGTTAATAATGTGCTTACCTCTGGAAGCAGGACATCACACACCAGATCCAGGTCCTGACAGTCATTACCCAGAGCATTTTTTATTTTGTTAATCAATGAAAGTGTCTTAAACACAACGTTTGATGAATGGCAAAAGCAAGGAATTGTAAATTTTCCTGTTTAGAAGAAACATGTATTAAGATTTGTTATAGCTCAAAATCACCACACACACACACACACACACACACACACACACACACACACACTAACACACTAAATAGAAAACAACCTTACCAGTGTTTTGATCCATGTAATGGATGGCATGTTTTAAGTGTTTTATTATAATATGCTGCAAAGTTGCTTCTGTAGGTGTCCAGCAGGAGCAGCATTTCTCTTCTGAGGCGGTTATGTTGTCAGGAGTTGTGTACTCGACGTTCACCTGTGATGCTCTAGACACTATTTAATTCAGTATAACAACATTTAAATATTGCATGGGCTAGGGACACCAGAACCTTTGTTGGCCTATGATATGAAAAATTAGTTTATATATGCAATAAAACATTGACACCATAATGAGTAGGACAGCAATAAACAATACAACTGCTCACATACAGTGTGTTTGATGCAACTGTCAAACAAATAAACAGAAACAAAATGACAAATAGACTATGATCACAAAAATGGCATGTCATGTAGGAAAAGCTAGTGGCATGTGAAACGTCACAGTACGGTACACTCCTCGGCTTTAACCCCCTCTCCGAGAGCTGCCGCGCTTCAGCGCCGATCTCTGCCCTGTTCAAAAGGGACGCTTCCTCAGTTTAATTGATTACCTTAATTAAATATATTGCAATTGGGATTCAAAATATATTGCAAGTGGGATGACATTTATCGTCCAAAACCTGTATATTGTTCATCCATTCATTATATTGGAAATGGGATTAATATGATTATAATATATTGCAATTGGAATGTGATTCTCCTGGCACTTTTAGAAACTACTTAATCTAACCATGTCTTGTATCTTGTGGGAGGAAACCAGAGAACCCAGAGAAAACCCATGCAGACACAGGGAGGACCATACAGAAAAGACCCAAGTCACTCCACCAGGGATCGAACCCAGAACCTTTTTGCTGTAAGGTGAAGGTGCTACCCATCGACCCACCACGGTGCCCCAACAGAAACATTTCCAATATTAAATATATTCAGAAGTAAGTAACATTGTTATAGGTCATTGAATGAAAGTAACCAAAGCTTGAAGGAAACTTTAAATGCATAAATAATGGACATACTTTCGGTCTCTGTTGGCAGCCTCTCCCTCAGACACAAACATGCCTGCATGTGACACCTTACCCGACCAGAAGAGCGAGTTCTCACACTCAAACCTCAATCACTGTGGTGTTGAGTTACGACATTAGCTGGCTGTGCCTCCCCAGCACAATAGCATGGTTAAAACAGGTAAAAAAACAGGAATCAGCTTGATCTTCTTTGATCCAAACACATAATTCATTTAATGTAACAGGTAGCAAGAAAGAAATGAACACTTTGTGGGTCCTGGTTGATTAAAGACAGAAGGATATCAAAGATATTGTGTCTTACATTTCTGTTCATGTACACAACAAATCCAGAAGAATCAGGGGTCTCGGAAATGTATACTCCCCCCCCCCAAATCCACCATCTGAAATGGATACAAGTGCTACACATGGTTTTGATAAACCACAATCTTTATGACGACTACGTGTCCAAATGACTAATAAATATGAATCAGGCATAAGTATGCACCCTCCAGTTGCAATGCCAACCTCTGGCTCTCTTATAAACACAAATATACACAGCACTGGACGAGCCAAACAAAGGCACAGCTGGCAAAACAGCAGAAATAAGCTATACATGAAAGGTTAGAGAAAATATCAAAGCTAGAAAAACATTTACCGAAAAATATAAAAGAAACAATCTGCTACTGTACAAATACTACTTTTCAAAGGCATAATAGAATTTATACAAAAAAGTGCATGAATTAGAAAAAACTAAACAACAATGCATTTACTGGTTGGGCTAACGACTCTGAACCCTGGTGAACTTGATGCAACGACCCTAAAAAAACACAAAACATCAGAATATCAGATTACAGGAAAGACTGCTAACAGTCAAACAAGTAGCCTGTTTAATCCTTCACTAGAGATTATAATAAAACACAACAATATTTTATGTAACGTTTCCCCGCACAGATGTCGTATGCAGGCATATTTACTAATCCATTTCAGCTAAAGAGTCACTCAAGTTTTACTCATACAGATTTCTTTTCAGAAGTTTTGTAAACGATTTACTTGCACCTGCATTACTAAGGTACAACTCTGTTTTGGTCATATTCAGAGCCTTTTGTTTTCTCATTAAGGTTGCCAGAGTTTCGTGGGTAGAGATCTCAGGGTGAGAGGTTCCCATTATCTCACCATGTACATTACCAACTGTACCATACCCAAGTAGCTCTGCTAGCAAGAGTACAGAGGGACAGAGCATCAAGATATTTATGGAATCAGATATAGTACAGACAACTGTGACTAACTAAAATTGCACATATAGTTTTGTATATACATACAATATTAGTCAAAAGTTTGGATACACCTCCTTTTAATTGTAGCTATTCTTCTCACCCTATTAACCTTCGTTGTAGCATTTGATGGTTTTTGCCACTGCAATTGCTGAAACCTTCTGAGCTTTAGCTATTTCCTAAATGACTGGCCATCATTTATTAAAATAACTATGGACTGAAATTTCTCTTTACCTGCTACAGGTGTTTTGCCATTATATAGATTGCTAAAACATAAATACAAAAGATTTCTTTCAAACATGTCTCTTGGTATCCACTCTACCATGTCACAGTGTAAATGATAATCTCAGGTGTTAAGACTAAGCTATCACATCTGTAATCATTCTGCAATTAGTCTGGCACACACTGTGTGTCCGGCATTCATGCGCCAGAAAATGGACCCGTTAATTTAATAAAACTTTTCTCAAAAGAAAACTTTGTTTTGAATAACCATTTTACATGGATGAACCTATTTATGTAAGGCTGTACTAAAGAGAAGTTAAGGATTTTCCATAGTTGTGTCCAAACGTTTTAACTGGTACTGTATATACACAAATTAAATGCTCCAGCAAAACATGTTACCAAAGTATCACCAGTCTAACAAACATCCAATATAATCTTACCATGTACTAATCAACTGTAGGTTAAGTGCCTACTGCAAGGGCCCAACGGTGGCAGCTTGGCCAGCATAGGGCATCAACATCATGACTGCTCCATACCAAACCTGATCAGAGTCTTAAAGCAACATCAGCTTGTTTTTGTGTTTACGCACCAAACAGTAGCGTACCTTATCATGTGCTGTGGGTCTCATGACAGCAACTCGGTCATACTGCCGCCGGAGTAGTGCCAGCATAGCGTCAAAACGGCTCTGAACATGAAATGTGTAACACAAATTACAAGTTACAAAGAGAATTTAACAGATTTACACACAGAGAAACATAGTCTAATAAGTCATGACTGATTTTAGTCATACCAAATACATACAGTCTGTCTTGACATCTAGATAATTTTTTATTATTAGGGTGCCTTTGCAGATGATCCATTTGATTGTTTTTCTGTAAGACCAAGGAACTTTTAGATTAATACTGTAGTTCTTACTGTAGTAACTTATTTCCCATTCACTTCTTACCCCTGCTTTGCCTGATCAGAGTTGTTTCTCTTTGTATGTGGTGCTGGAGGGGACGCCAGTCCATCACAGAGCTGGCAGGGTTCGGCACTGCAGAGTCAGAGTATAATCTCCTGATTGACCTCCCTTCCCTCAGACACAGCCAATCGTGCCTATATGTGATGCCGGACTCAGCTGGAACTCACTAGCCGGACTTAAATTTGGATCACTGTAGTGCCTCTTAGATGGCTGTGTGATCCAAGGACCAAGGGTTACCATTTTGACAACGCTTATTCTGTTGGAGGCTACTAGGGGTGCCGGAATTCACTGGACATAGGCAAAAGTGCTCATTTGACAACATGCCGGTCTATTACATGACAGAACATCAGGTCCTCAGGAACTGCTGATTTCATGTTAGTCTTACTTCTGAGCCACAGGAGCTGCCTGACTGGTCATTTGACCATGTCACACTCTGAAAAACTAGGTATTCACCACAAATCTGTTAGCCTTTGTTCCTAGATGCACGTTTTCCCTTTGAGAGCAGTTTGTTTGCACCTTTTCTTTCCCTCCTTCCCCTTCCTTTCTCGTTTTCTGTCTTTCCTGTCATCTCATTTCAGAGGCTAAGTGGCAGCCTTCTCCGTCCGCTGGCTTCGTCTCATTCGCAGAGCTTGATGATTCCACCGGCTTTGATGAGCAACGTTACTTGGCGCCGCAATGAGATGGAGTCGGAGTAGGATTATTTGCCCTGCTTGGGTCTCAGTCTGCATTTCCGGATCTTGGACACAATTACTTGCACAGTTGCGCACTAAGCTTGATGATCCATCTGTCTCCATGTTCTCGCCTCTGGATCTGACCCAAGGTCTTATCGATACATATCGCCTATGTGCGAAACTAAAAAAAAGTTTTTTTAGGACCCAATTGCAGTTAGCTCCAGATGGAAGTGGTGAACCAAAATTATTAATAAATAGAAACTAAACAGAAGAGGTGGATGTGGGGGCACACCCATACTCCCGTTCACCAAAACGAAAAATAATGAAGCAGCAGCTGGGGATCAAACCCTGGGCTGTTGCACCAGTTACCACTTTCCCTAAAAAAAACAACAAACAATCAAAGGTGGAAGCGATGGCACGTAAAACGAGACGAGTGAGGTCTGCAACAATGCGGGGATGTGACAACCAGCGGTGCTCAGAAGTGTGCTTCTAAAGCTCAGCCCGCAGGTGTTACAGTTCACCAAGCGAGCCGTGAAACCAAGGGAAGATGGGACCTAAAGTGCAAGAGCTCCCCAGGACAGGGAAATCTATGAAATAAAAAGAATCCCTGAAAGGGGGAGAAAAAACTAAGAAAACAAACAACAGAGAGAGTGAGGTCACCTCACATGCATCCACTACAGAGGGTGAAAGCAGAACGAATGGCTGGGTTCGAACCCCAGATGCTGGCGCGTCGGCTAGAACGCTTAACACCACGCGCCACCTGATGTAATGCAGAACCAGGAAGCCTCATAAGGAGGAAGGAATGATCGTCAAACCTGCCGATCCCTCCGAAAATGTGCCGATCTGTATATAAGGACTCGGACACAGCAAGGGAAGGGAAGTGTCTATGTCACTTAAAATAAGGGAAGGAGGACAGACACTTAAAAGACACTCAGCGCTGTGCCTCGAAAGCGAGAGAGAGAGAGGGAGGGAGGGCACGAAGCATGGCGAAGCACGGCGAATGCTGAAAGGGAAGCGCGAAAGGAAAAAAAAAAGAAAAAAAAAAAAAAGGAATTCACTGACCCTACACTAGCGGCTAATCCCTATCATACCTTGGGTCTCCCTACCTGGCCGAGCTCCTTTCGCGAGATCGGTCTACCTCTGGGCCTAACCAGGCCTGAATCAATGGGCAAACCACTTTGAACCAGAATGAAAACACACCAAAACAGAGAAAAAGGCCGCCATCACGTCCCTATAAGTAGTCTGTTTAATCAGGTGTGCCTGGATGAACCTGTGAGAGGGGGCGTGGTAGCCACTCGCTGGCGGCACGAGCCCGCAGAAGCTGATCTAGCTCGGACCTGGCGTTTCATAGTCCGATGCTGCTCTCTAGTGTCAGACTGTGCGCCACTGTGACCTCTAACAGCGGCTGTCGCAAATCTCCTAATAAGCGCCCATTACAGTGGGCACATGCGTGCTGCCATGCTGAGCCGCTACCCGGCATGTCTCAAAGGCCAACGCTGCCACCTAGTGTCACTAGGCTAGCCTGGCTTCTCCCTGGCTAGAGCCCGTCACCTACCGTATTCGGACCATAAGGCGTACTTAAAATCCTTTAACTTTCTCAAAAATCGACAGTGCGCCTTAAAATGCGGTGCGTCTAATGTATGAATTAATTCTGGTTGTGCTTTCTGACCTAGAACCGATTGTAGATGGTACACGGCGCTCATAAATCTGTCAAAATGTTTTAGCACGGCCTTGGTAAGTTACGAAGCTTACGGCCACCGTAATGCGTAGCATCGCGGAGTAATACAGTATGTGCTTCAGCATTAGGGTATGTGCATTCATTCATTCATTTTCGAAGCGGATTTCAAACTCAACGGTATCAGTCACGCAGTACAACATGGACATAGAGCAGCTGCGAGAGAATTCAACATTAACGAATCAATGATAAAGAAGTGGAGGAAGCAAGAAGACGCCCTGCGCCAGGTAAAGACCAAACTGAGCTTCCGACGGAACTTAAGAGTTTGTGTTTCATTTCATGCGTCTTATAACCCGGTGCGCTTTATTATGAAAATATATCCGTTAGCAGCCGATCGTTGATATTGTGCCAACCCGGTGCGCTTTATAGCCCGAAAAATACTGTTGTATATATGGGGGGTCCTGGCCGGCCAGTTTTTCATACGGGTTTCCTCCCGTGTGTCAGCTTTGATACTGCCTGCCCACGGTGTCTATCCTGGGGCTGCCGCTGCCTCGATCTGGTATCTCTTTCTCCCTCCCCTTCTTCCTCTACCCTACCCAATTGGTAAAATAAAGCTCTGTTTGATCTTAATCCTGTAAGTAGGTAGGTTCACGTGCGCTCATGCTCGCGAACAATAACAAAACTCACCTTTATTGGAGTGTACCATTTGGATGGAGGTGAAGGAGGATGGGCAGGTGGTGGTCTGCGAGCAGGTTTTACAATGGGCTCTTCTAATTCCTCCTCTGGCATTGTGATTACAGCATTTTTGGCTTTCTCCAGACGAGCTCCTTCCTCTGTGGAGCCTTTCTCTCCCCACCGAACCTGTAAGAATGGCATTTTGTCTGTCTTGAGGCCTCTAGCTCATAAACAAGCACTTAAGCAGGTTAGTGCGTGAATTTATGCAACCACTGTTCACTGATTACGCATTTTCTCTGAATATTCCTGTACTACCTCCATGCGTTTGATGCCACCAACCCCTCTCCCTCCGTAGTAGGATGCATCCACCGTGGGCCACTTCTTCTTCTGCAGTGGATCCTCCTCTGGCTCCTGTTCAACATATAAACCACACACCAAAATGAACTGAAATGGGACGAAATATCACCATCACAAAGTGACTGCATGTTTACAGCATTTTACGTCAGTGGTTGGCGTACTTTGTTGCTCACTGTCCAATCGTTCAGCCCTAATATAAACCACGGCATACTTACAGGAGGAGGAGGCGGTGGTGGAGGAGGTCGAGAGGGTGGAGGATCCCTAATGACCTATAAGATATTTTAATTGTATGAATGTATGATTGTATGAGGAACTGTATTTATCCAGCATTCAGCTGATCCTGTCAGTAAACATGGTGGAGTGTTTCTATATTTGCTCACCACAGTACAGCAGAGTGGCCAGAACCACCAGAGCAGAGCCAGAGCCACGAGCAGCAGCAAAACCAGTAGAACCACAGCCACCACCAGCCCGTTCGCCTGTTATATTAGACACAGAAATACACAGGAACTTCTAAACTTATTCAGCTGTAAGTAGACTGTGTTTTTAGTATAAAATAGTGTTGCTAAAATGTTAACAGTGCCTTACTCTGGGACTTTTGCTTGTCACTGAAGTGGTACCATCAAGAACACATTATCTATAGCATTATCCAAAGGTTTGGGCACACTTGGTCAAACGAAATGTTTTGTTGAGATTCTTGTTGACTATGGTTAAGTGGCTTCAGGATTTTTTGATATTAGGGGAAACCCCTTTTCTCACTATCCACATAGTATTTCCAACTTCTACACAAACCCAAAGCGTAATAGAACCACCCCATACTTAACAGTTGGCAAGGTGGTATTTACTTTCTAAAACATATCTTAGGCAATTGTAGCCACAAAAACTGTTAGTTTCATCAGATCACAGAAACTCTGGTTTATGTACAGTACGTATATATTTACATTTACAGCATTTAGCAGACGCTCTTATCCAGTGGGACTTACAACTGATAAAACCCAAGCAATTGTTGTTTAAGGGTCTTGCTTAAAAACCCAACAGTGGCAGCTGGCAGAGGTGAAATCTGAACCATGAATCTTCTGTTTCACAGCCCATTACCTCAACCACTGAGTCATCACAATGTTTAATTTATGCAGGGATGCCCAAACAGTGTACCTTAAAGGGCCAATGCTGTGCCATATATATAAAGTTACTCCACATTATGTATTATAATACATTATTACTCATCACATAAAACAAGCTGAGATTATTTAGTTAGGTTTAAACTGGTAGGATTTTGGATTGGCTATACTCACACACGTTGTGGCTTGTATCTTGACTGGACTTGAAATATAGGAGTGACCACGATTAAAACTAATCAGCACTTCAATTGAACTGTGGAGAGAAATCATCTGAGGTTAGAATGAATGAGGCATGTGCTGAAGAATGGAGATCACTTCTCATACAGTAACAAATTAACCAGTCAGTCCTGCTAAAGCCAGAGCTCTGGATACAACTGGCACGAGTACACAACCCAAAATTGAAATCCACCCAGAAAAATATATGAACAAAAGCCTTGAAAATGCTGACCATGTGCATCCCCTCATGTCCACAATGGCTACAGCATAATGATGCACCATGTCACAAAGCAAACACTGTCTCAAGCTGGCTTCATGAACATGACAATGGCTTCAGTGTTCTTTGGTGTTCAGTTGGCTTCCCAGTCACCTGAATTCAATCGAAGACCTTTGGGACCTTTGTGGAATCCATACCCAGCCCTACCCAGTAATAACATACTACAATGAAACTGATAAGTGAGCTAGAACATTACTTTTAATAACACACTGAACAACTACCTTGGATTTTCTCTCATTCTGAACTGATACATGTTAGGTACCAGGCAAACAAAAATGTAGCGACCTAATGCACCCACAAACACACATATTGACTTGCCCGCAGGAGTGCAATCTTATCTTATCAGCAGTCTCTAACAGAAACCCAAACAGTAGTCAGGAGAAACTAATCTCCCATTCCTCATGCTTGCAGCACTTGACAGCTGGAGCTCTGTTAATGCAGCAGCTGTGCGCTAAAACGGGAGCTGAAGAATGCTACTTACTGTCCAACTTCAGCCAGCAGCGGACCTGGACACAGCACGTAATCGTCCTTCACAACACTCGCCCTCTCATCTATGAGGAAGGGAAATCAGTGGGAGATCACTTTAGTCAGACAGAGTGAGACCCTGAAAGCAGAGCTGAATTTCCAAAATAAAATGATAATAAAATGGCAGCATGGGTCTTCACATAAAGCAATTTGTCTTCTTCGGATGAAGTCATTTGTGTTCTTAACAACAAACAATAAATAGCAACTATATTATCTAATAACAGACCGTGGTGGTGTAGTTTTTGAAGTACTGGACTATGGACCAGAAGGCCCCAGCACTGCCAGACACTATTGGACCCCTGAGCAAGGTCCATAAAACACTACTAGAACTGTACTTTGTAAGACTGCATCAGTTCTTAGTGAATCTGGATAAGGGTGTCTGCTGAATGACTAAATGTAAATGTACTAGATACCAAGTAAAACAGACAATGATAACTGAATCATAATTACAAACACAGCTAAGTAATAGTGTTCATGTCAGATTTGTAAGGGAACATTAGGCAGCTAACAGATTTCCAAAGAGACCACATAGGTCTGAGGTACAGGTGCATCAGCCTAAAGAGTCCCAAGATTCAGAGCAACATGTCAAATATGGACAAATGGTGTCAGCAAAAATAAGCACAGAATTAAACGATCAGCACTTCGAGCCAGTCACAACAAAAACTGCACCCTGTGAGATAAAACCCCCAGTAATTCCATTCAGAAACCTCTTGTATCCAAGGCCAGTGTGAGAAGAGCATAACATGGTGTACAGAACACAAAACCTGGAGCCCTCTGATCTAGTTTGATACATTTTTATCTGGATACCAATAACTATTCTACTGAAGAATCCATAATGGTTTGGACAAAAGTCCTAAGCTCCTATAACTGCTTTGCATGGTTATAGGACAGCCAATAACTATGAATTATGGGGGAATTTTACAGGACCAGGTGTACCCTATATGACAAACACTCAAACACTGTAACCACGTGAGATTCCCTACTGATTAGCACCTTGGTATTGACATATTATGAATTTCTGTTATTTTGTCCATTCTGTATGTCCAATACAATCCCATACACGTTTTATTCTTGAAACATCCCTCTGTGTAGATAATTACTGAGAAAGAAACATCCGGAAACCAAGAACACTATAAAGCATGGGGTCACCGTTTAGCTCTGTTTGAGTCTCTAATTTTGGCATACTAGTTTGGGAAAATTACACTCATGTCAAATAATAGTGAAGTGAGACATATTACAGACACATATACTCATATTCATGGACATATCCTATTCCACAGCAGCAGTCACTTTTAACACACAGTGGCAGCTCAGCGGTTATGTCCTGGACTACTAATCAGAAGCTGTGAATTCAAATCCTGACTCTGGCTAGCCGCCACAGTTGGGCCTTTGAGCAAGGTCCTTCAAACTGCTCAGCTCAATTGTAAGTTGACGCTTGTCTGCTAAATGTAACACGCAGTGTGTGGGCTTACTGTAGGTTTCCTTTTGATTGACGGAGAATGTGCAGACCACACCGTCCAAGCTCTGTCCCTGAGCAAAGCCCTTCCCACTTAGCACGATGTTGAAGGATTCTAAAAAAAGTTGACATGGAACAAGGCTAAAACCTCCACTATTGACAGTTTTACATCCTCCATAATTTTGTACAACGTACCATTTACGCAGACACTGGAAGGCTCAATGTTAAAAATCTCTATGCACGACTTCTTTAAAATCTGTGAAATACAAATACATGAAGCTATATAGTATTAATGTAGCTCATTGACGCCACACCTAATCCGAACCTTATCCTATGTAATGTTAAATAAATGTTTTGGCTTTTTTTTTGGTTTTTCAAAAGTATGTTGCCATTTTTATAAAAAAAAAAAAAAAGCCACAAGTTAATGTCAAATGTCATCTCTTTCTATCCTTGTGGGGACATTTCATCCTCACAGTGATATATAAACCTGACACCCCACACACACACACACACACACACAAAACCTAATAAAACCGTAAGTGACAATAACAGTTGACCATGAAAGGGTTAGTGTTTTGTCTTACAGAATTCACAATGGACTTGAGAGCCTGGAATCCATCCACCACAGGAAACACCTGATCTTTGCTGTCTGCAATATTAACAAGCTGGGGTACACAGATAAAAACGAATCACAAACAGCAAGCATACAGGACCACTGAACATGTAATTATAAATCAGTAGAAATAATGAATAATCAGTGTCGAATTTTGCAATGCCTATGGTCTAGGAACCTCTAAATAGTTTACCCCAATAAATAATATGAACATAGAGCGTGTATGTATGAATACACATGAGTATGAACATTAAACACTTATTTCAGCCCAACACCCAGTTTATAATCTCAGGATCATTCTAACCAGTTCAAACTAAGCTTAATATATACTAAATAATCATTTCTATTGTGTTTCCATTAGGAGGAGACTGTCCCAAACCTGAAGCCCCAAATTTTAACACATGATTATACTCAAAAATGTCATTTGCTTTCAACTGTTGATTAGTTAATGAAGTTTTGGAATTATTGTAAATTATACCACAGTTAGTTCCAACCCCGCAATCTGATTGGCTGAGAGACGCTCCAGCCGTGCCATTATTGCACGATAACAGCACTCTGACCGACGCTCTATCAGTATTACTTGATGCCCGCCCAACTCAAGTTACAATGAGTAAAACGCTGCCAAAATAAAAGCTATAATTAGTTTATAAAATTGACTGGTTTTAAAAGTGATTCAAATTTGGAAGATGAAGCTATTAATGACCAACCTGAGCCGAAGGTTTATCACCTTTAGGATTTGGAATCGCTGGAAATGTGAAACAAAGTCAGTCCTTTAAACCAAACGTCCGGCTCTTAATGGATTCACAGCTTGACCGAAGAGCAACGAGACTGAAGATCAGTTTTAGTCCCATCAACAAAAATGCTTCATCCCTCACACAGATGTCGTTTGCTGGAGTTAAACTCGGCTCTTTCATTAAACCCCATCCACGGCTGATCGGAGCTTCGTTCCTCTGACAGGTTTGTTATCTGTAAGTCCAGCTCTAACCCAGAGAAGCTGCTGATGCTCTGTAGCTCTGCCCTTACATTTCTGACTTATAAGATTAACATTAAGAGCTTCATCATACAGATTTATAATCGCTAATCAAACGGGGTCCTAGACTTTGGTTAGAACACCGGGATCTCACTCCGATCTGCTTCAGTCGGTAGAATAGTGGATCTTAGTAACAGCCTGCCTTATAAACCCCACCCATTTTATTTGCTGAATGTAAATACACTTTCTTTTTAATAAATTAGAACTTACCGATAGATATATATGTGTTTATTGTCTGTATTATAAAGTTATGGGTCATTCTGTTCCTCGGCTTTAATGGCTGAAGGGCTTAGCCGCGGGGGAACCATAGAATGGAGCTATTTTACCTCAGGAAGGCTGATAAACAAATTGTTTTTTTGTCCTCTTTATCTTAAAATCTAACAATAAATGGCGATAATGGAACTGTGGTATAATCGCAATAATACCCTCAAAGTCGTGCTTTAATGTGAGATACTTGCACGATAAATCTCGTGTATTATTGCTTAAGTGACATTTAAATACTTAGATTTATCATAACAAATTGATCTTTGTTTTCACGTCATTGTCAACTTCGATACAGTAAAACAGCCATATGACCAAAGACGCTGGAAAAGCAGCCAGACAACTGTTTTCAGCTCCGACTTTGAATTTGGTAGAACAGTTCAAATATGATGTGTGACCAAAAGTATGAGGACATCTCCAAGTGTGTATGTCCACCTCCAATAAGTCAGTTCGTCAACTTCTGCTCTACGTTCCTGAAGTCGATTAAGAACTGGTTTGCCAATTTTGATGGAGAACTTGACTAGCATGCACACAGCCCATCAGACACTTTTGAGATGAATTGGAATGCCAACTGTGAGTCAGCGCTTATCAGAGCCTGACCTCACAGCCATGTTCCAAAATCTAGTGGAACGCGTTCTCAGAAGAGTGAAGGCTTTTGTGGCAGCAAAAGGGGACAACGTCCATAGTAATATCCATGTTTTTGGATGTAACTTAGGGTGTTCACAAACTTTTAGCTATATACTGTAAAAGCTCGCTGACCCTTTATACTGTACTGCACTTTTGTAGAGAGTTCAACATGTTGTTTATATAAGCCACTTGCCCTTTTAGTTCCATTGCAGCACATCTCATTCTGGACCACGTTCTTTGATAACCACAAATACCCACAGGGCTGGTGTACTTGTATTTGAGAAACACTGACCTGCAGTTGCACGTTTTCTCAAAAGATACCACTGAGCTTGCTGTGTGCTAATACACAGCCCTTCCTAACTTCATGCCGAGAAGGTATTTGAAAGGAGGAATTATTGATGTGATACAACGTTTGCTTACAAATTGGAATCAGCCGTCTGAGGGGAGTTAACCACGTAAAAATCTTTAAGTGAAATGTGCTTCATATGGTCATTTACATGAGGTCTCCTTTCAGTAGAAGTCTGAAAGCACACTTGTTTTAATGATCCTTTGTTATAATCTCAGCACGTTCAGCCCTGCTCTTTAGCTAATGTACAGCCATCAGTCCACTGCTGCTGTAATTGAATTACTACCCTGGATCAAATTTCCTCCTCAGATGCTTCCTCCAGAAGCCGTTTCAGCTAGGCTCATGATACATGTTTATTCAGTATGTGGGCAGTGTTTGATGAAATACACTGGCAGTGATGACGCTTGCACATACATTCTACACGGGCTCTTTTATTGATTCTTACTGTAACGACCAGGATAATGATCCATTACTGAAATCGATAATGCTGGCTCATGAACATGCTCCTCATTCATCCAGGCAACCAGAATGGATCATTGTTTATGTCCATGACGTTACACCAGTGGTATTTGTTATCAGCATTAGAGTTTGCGCATGGGTGTCATGTGTTTCATTATTAAGCCTTTCCTAAGGCCGCTGTCCAGTCGTGGTGTCACGATTACTGTCAATTCCCAGGTCGCAGAAGATTTGAAATAAATAACATGAGAATATCAAAAGGGATTCTGATGTGCTGATTGGTTGAGGTTTTGCTTTTCTACTGTTTAGGTTTCAAAATGTAAAGAGAATTACATCTAGGTCTTTGGACAGATAATCAATGAACAACACTCAGGATTAACTGCTGGCAAACAGAGAATGAGAGATACTGTACTATAGAACCTTTTAAAGTGTAGATTTGTCTTCCTCCTCATGGAGGAGGGTACCAACTGCCCCTTACCATACACATAAACTTACAGGTACACTATGTAGACAAAAAATTACATCCAAAACATGGGTATTAGTATGGCGTTTGCCCCCTACATTTGCTACTACAGCAGCCTTTATCTTTCTAGGAGAGCTTTAGACCAGATTTTGGAACATGACTGTGAGGTAGGCTACTGATCCTGGCTCACTTTTGGCATTCCAGTGCATTGACAATGTGTCTGATGCAGTCGAGGTCAAGGTTTTGTGCAAGCCAGCCAAGATCTCAATCATAGATGGCAAATCAGTTCTCTATGGACTATTAGCTTTTGTCTATATAGCGTGCAATACAATGATTCTTATATATTAGTTTTATTAGTAAATATCAATATCATGGCTTACATACTTGTTGGACATCAAAGTCAGTCACGCCTATGCAGTACACACGGGCGCCATATTCTCTCGCAAGGTTAGCCTGCAGAAAGACAGGAACAGCTAGACTAGATGAAGGGTATACAAAAATGTAAATGTATTACAGAAATATTCAGTTTGAAAGTTTCCTGCTCGAACATATCAAGGCACAACAAAGCATCCCGTTTCCCCCTGCTTATCCTGGTCAGAATCATGGGGGAGTCCAGAGCCTATCCTATATTCAGTGGGCACGGGCAGATGTACACCCTGGACAGGGCTCCAGTCCATCACAGGGCTTCATAATACCTTCAAGCCCATCCTGATTTTCAAAACCAGGTCCTTGGGATCTGCTGCTTCCTGCCTCTTAGCTCTACAACACAGCTCCAGTCTATCAGTTAAGCTCAATTAGGGTTATTAATGCCAAAGTCATTTATTTCTATACCACTTTTTACAATGGAGCACTGTCTCAAGCAGCTTTACAATTCTCTATTATCTTCTATTATCTAAGCCCAAACTGAGCAATCCTAGGGCGACAGTGGAAAGGCAAAGCTCTCTAAATGTTATAAGGTAGAACCCTTGGGAGGACCAAGACTCAACAAGGCAACCTCCTTGGGTGGCTTGAAGGTATATGTAAGAATTCAACTTAACTTAAAGTTATCTAATTAATAAGTTTATAGTAATAGTTTAAATTAACAGAAAATAAATAAATATGAACAGAGAGAACATACTTTAAAACTATAATAATTAGCGTAAATTACAACAGTATGTAGACTAGTACATTAGAGATAATGTAATATTAGGACAAGTATAATAAAATAAAGAATATGAAACAATTGCATACATATTAGTACAACTAGACATCCTCACCTGCTTCACTGTGTAGCCATGTGTGTAGACATCCAACTTCCCATCTGTCAAAGCGATAATGATGGTTGATCCTCTTGTGCCTTTGTCCTTCATTTGCTCTATGACCTGAGTAACACCAGCAAACCATTCAATATGTATCCAAATAGTACCTGCTCTGTGGGGTCCTGACCATTACAGAACAGAGTAAAGGGGACGGACAAAGTATGTAGAGAAACAGATGGACTATGGTCTGTAAATGTAGAACAACAAAGGGCAGTGACCACTAGAACGTGTCTAAAACGTTTGCACAGTACCGTAGAGTCGCCTTACCTTTTTAAACCCCTCATGCATATACGTGTCTCCAGCTGGTCTGATGTTGCTCAGCCTCTCTAAACCTTGATCTATATCAGTCCTGCAAGTACAAAAGATGCATGGTCTGACCTGTATTAGTCAAACTGTGTCTGTATTCCAAGGTGGGAATGATTATAAAACCCTGTATCTACCTCCTAGAAGTTTTAGATTAGGTTGGAACAAGACACTGCATATGGCTGGAACAGTATGAAACATTCCCACTGATAACCATGCAACCTGATTTCCCTACTTCCAAGTGAGTGGTGTAACTCTGAGACAAGGTACAAGATGGTGTGTGTACTGTTGTAGAGTGAATCTGAGAATGTGCAAACACACCTTTCTCCAGTGAGGGGTAGAATCACTTCCGCTCTGGAGGAGAACACTATGTACGAGACCCTCATCTTTGGACTGCAAATAAAACCATGTAAACATTACAAACCATAGAGAATAAACAAAACCTGACTGAAAACTCAGACTGACCTCTGTGTAAGCAGTGCCAGACTCACTCAGTACCATCCCATCCATATATAGCTCATATGCTAGCATGCTAGTGGCATCACTGCTAATGTGGGATTTAAGGCAATGGCTTCACATGAGGAACTTGCAGATGCGATCTGGACTTATCACGCGCCATAAAATGTCTCAAGTTAAACATAGTAATCCGCTATTAGGCTTATATTTAGTCTCACACGTGTTCACAACAGCTGCTCTGGTCTGGTCTGTTCGTGAGGAATGCCTGGTAGCACAGAAGCAGCAACCTCTTTAAGTCTGGATTTATTTCAGCAGGAAATGGGGATCTGAGTTTGCTTACCTCACAAAGCGATTAGTTAGCTGCTCCACAAATTCATAAAGCTCATGCCAGTTTGTTCCAATGCTCCCAGACCTAGAACAATGCACAGTATTTGACTGGGAAGCAAACAGACCCATATAAGGATGGTTCACAGTAGTAAAGGAGGTCACAGAGTGGGCATTAAATAAGAAAATATATTAAATACCAACCCTTTTTCTCACCCAAGTAATATCTGGTCCTATGATGTGTTTATTTCATTCACTCGAGTAAGTGAATGTTAGTTCTTGTGGGAACGTCTGATATCCAGTACTGTACAAAAGTCTTAGGCATTCTGTATTTTTCAGTTTATATTCTGCTAATTCTTTACGTTTTAGAGCTCACTACACTTTGTAGTTCTACAATTACAGACTGTAGTCCATCTGTTTCTCTACATACTTTGTTAGTCCCCTTTACTCTGTTCTCTAATGGTCAGGACCTCACAGGACCAGCACAGATCAGGTACTATTTGTCCATAAAGATTAGTCTGGTGTGGAAGAAAATGACCGGCCTGCACAGGGCTCTGACCTCATAGACCCCATTCCAACACCTATGTTTGCTAAACAATGTAAACTTTATTGTAGAAGTGGAAAACTGTGGAAGGATGAAACTTCTGGAGCAACTACAGCTCAACCAGCACATATGGTGTAATCCTTGGATACAGCACTCACAACCATGGTCCAAACTGCCTTTGGAAGCAACATCAACACAAAAACAGTCCAGAAGGTGAGTGTAAATGTTAGACGCAACCCTTATTACCAAACTGCCCCTCGAGTCACATCCAACACCTCTGGAATGAATTGAAGTACAGACTATGAGTCTGACTGCACTAATGCTCTTGTGCATGAATGGAAGCAAATCCCTACAGCCATGTTCCAAAATGTAATGGAAAGCTGAACCAAGGATCCATATTAATGCCAGTAGTTTTGGATGTGATGTTCAGGGGTCCACAAACCTTTGGTTATGTAGTGCAGAGCTGATTATTAACGTTTTAGAAGCGACAAGAAGCCTTTAGCATGTAAAGAAAGGAAATGTCTAAATTTATACAAATGTATATCGTTTTATTGATATGTAAATTGAGAAGCAAAATAGATAGTCCATTATACAGCCATAATGATGCTCCATATTAAGATCACACTTATACCATATACTTATTTTTATCCGATTGCCCTACGGTGTCTTATGAGCCCAGCATCATAGGGGTAACGTATATTTTTGTATATTTTATACATGATGTATCAGACTATAAACAAAACTTCAACGTTTAAGGAAATTAAGCTAGAAATGCGTAATGCTGTACATTTTTGTCAGTATACAAAGACACCATTACTCCTGATATCATTAACCGTGTGTTTGTTCACTGGGTAAAACAACACAATACACCATATATGCAGCAAAATAATTCAATTTTAAACTTTTTTATTATTTAGCATTTAAATTTAAAAGTCTGTCACTAAAAGCTTGCTTTGTCTTTTATCGTAGTTTCTTACGCTACTGGACTTGTGGAACATCCTGTAGCTTATAATAAGAACCATGCAAAGACAGCGAACGTGCATTTGTAAGAGGTTGTAACGCTCACCTGTCCAACACAAAGTACAAATCAAAGGCTCCATGGCAGGATCCATCATCTCCGTTACACACCAGCACACACAGCGCGAGAGCGGCAAGGCGGAGGCGCCGGAGCGCGGCGATCTGATCCGGGACTCGGTGCATTACAGCCACTGACCGGCACGAGAGAGCACGTGTACACGTTTAACATAACGCCATAACACAACAATACATAGCACTTCCATGTTAATCCCAAATCACAACGCCAAAATGGGTTACCATAGTAACCGTGTAATTACTTAGCCTATACAAAATATTTAGTACTTTAAATTTGCTATTTCGGTAAACATAAATGCCCTCACGTTCATTATCGTCGCCTGTTTAGAGTGGATTTAATCCATTATATTCTTCCTGCAGATCTGCTCTCCCGTCGGAGCACCTCTTTGTGTGTTTGTGTATGTGTGTGTGTGTGTGTGTGTGTGTGTGTGTGTGTATGTGTCCGTTCTTGTCTTGCTATACTTGTGAGGACCAAACGTCCCTACGATGATAGGAAAACCTGGAACTTTGACTAGTGAAGTAATCACTTCTTTAACTGTTTATTTATTTATTTATTTATTTTTACAAAAAATGCTACTTTTATTTGAAAAACACAAGACAAAAGACTTGCTTTAAGTTACTGAGGTAAACGTTAGGGTTAGGGGAAGGTGTAGCTGCACTAGTTATTAGCATTAATTAGCTGCACTAGTCCAGTTTCATTCATGTCAATGGAATGTCAATCTGCAGGACAAGAAGTCTTTCTAAATCAGCAATAACCAGTTTTTAATCACAACGAGCTTCTATGCAGAGAATAAAAAAGGAAGACGCACACTGCCACATATGCGTTATGTAGAAAGGAAACACAAAGAAAGATATATAAAGTTAACATTGATGTTAACCAGCTATCATAGAAAATATTATAAACTATTATTCTAGATAGCTAGTTTTTAGAGCTAGATGACTTGTCAGTAGCTATATAGCTGGTCAGGGCCCATGGTGGCACAGCGGTTAGCATGGATGTCTCACACCTCCAGTGTCTCCGGTTCGATCCCAACTCCTGTATGGAGTGTGCATGTCCTTCCCGTGTCTGCATGGGTTAACTCTGGGTACTCCGTGTCCTGGAGCAGTCCAAAGACGTGTATTATGTTAACTGATTACGTTAAATTGGCCCAATCTGACTGTGTATGACTGTTTCAGTGCAGCCTTGTGTTTACTGGTAAAAAGCCATTGATGCTGAAACCGATGTTAAATAGTCTAAACAAACAAACAAATATAGCTGGTCGGAAAACAAGGACAGATTCCCACAGCTCCATTGTCTGCCAGAAAAAGAAAATCTTTCCAGCATCCTCTACACCAAAAGAGATGTTTTAAAATACATGTGACCTCATGGTTCAACCACCAAACTTATACAATATAGTAGATACCTTTTGCTTCTTAACGTTCTTTACTTGTATTTTCCCCAAGGACTCTCTTCAATATCAAAATATAAAAATTGAAAACTTAAAACACATCTTCAGCTGTTAGTTTCATTCAGTTTACTTTTACAGATCTTCTGTTTCAAATGGAACTCATGTTTGTCTGAATTTGAATTCACGATCTTGAACTTGACCACCAAACACTGATATGGTCCCATTCTCATCTCAGGCTCACCCAGTCCCCCACCCTCCCTGTTGGTTTTGGTCTTGATTTGGACTTGGACTCGCTTAAGATGATCTTGATCACAACTTTATTAACATTTAAGGTTTTCTTCTGCAAAACACACAATTAAGAAAGAGTCCAAGCTGAATTCAGCTTAACTCATTTTACCAGGACTGATTCATTTTAGGAGGACTGTGGCTGTCATGACAGTGGGTTAACTGGTGCTCCCTGCTCAGTGATAATTCTAGTCTCACTGCTGCCACTGCTACACAAGATTGGTCTTTTCACTAATCTATTATAGATTTGTGGGAATATGTGAAGAGCTTGTGTGCCACAAAATGAATACCTTCTTTTTATGTTCATCTGTCACACCAAAGAGTGTTTTCTGCTAGTGGCACTCTGCTTTGCACTTTTCGAGCTCTTCAGTTGAAGTATGGATATTTGGAGAGAATGAGTTCAGTATTCTAGAAGATTCTAGAAGTGGCTGCATATTTCTGGTCTGTAAAGTCTTAGCACGGCAGAGTCACAGATATTTTCTTTAAAAAAAGATTTAAAATGTGTATTGCTTTGGTAATGGCGGTGAGAAGCTCTGTAATAAAAACTTATTTTGGAATGAAAGGCCAGTCCTTCTGATACATAAGGAACTCCTCAAGTATCAGCCTTTCTTTTTCACCATTTCAGCCATTAGGTATATTTCTTTTCAAGCATTAATGCAGAGACTGCACAGTAGTCAAATTCTGTTAATGCTCATTACCATTATATATATGATCCGAGTCTAGGGGTAACTTTTGTTCTTCCCGCTCTCTGATAAGTCTGACTGACATATGATGAAACATATTTTGATTAAATGTGTGTTGCAGCCAGGCATCCAAATGAGACCAAATGAGGTCAAAGATGAAAAGGATAATGATAAATTTACTGGGGCAAATTAACAGACAAACCACTCAGATTGTTTCATCTGCAAACATTAAAGGAGATAAATTATGGTTTATGTCAAAATGAATTATATAGCTCTTAGCATTTGCTTTTTTGTAGTCTTTCCAGCTCACTTTCTGCACATGATAGGGAAAAACGTTTTTCTCCCAGCCTGCATATGTGTAACTTTCCCCTAAAGTGCTAAATCTATGAAAACTGTGATGCTGAGACACTTTGGGATTATGACTAATGGGAAATACTGTGGGAATTAATGTCCACCTAGCTCTGTCTTTCTTCAGATCCTGTCTAGATCTGGATTAATTCCAGGTTCTGTCATTTTACTTTATATCTAGACAGTGTCAAATGTTACTGTTCTGCTAACAATACCCAGTTGATGTTCAAAATCTACTGTATTTCTAACACTAGTTGGCATTAAATCAAGTATTTGTGACTCATAACTAAGTATGGACTCCAGTTTATAAAAAATAATCCTGATAAAGCCCATGTTAGGGTAATCTGGTGGATTTAATAATCTAATCCACAACCATAGGGACCAGAAGGGTTTATTAAACAAGAAAATATTTACTAATAATCAAAAGGAATTGTAAAATATTTATGATATTGACAATTAACATTGGTTCAAACATTGATTGTTTTTGTTCACTTAAAGCATGGAAACCACAATAATTGTGACACTACTTGTTCGATGAGTGTTACACAGTGTTCAGATGGTTATTATGACTATGATTATGGTTGTCAGGGATTTTCTATAGATTGCTTAGGAAGCATACACTCTGTACTCAATAGCCATAAAAAAGATGATGTCATGATCACAGAGTGCTCAGCACAAGAGTCCAAAAAGAGGTCTGAAACCACACCTTTCAGGATTCCATGGGTTGGCAAAGACATGAATGAGAAATGTTGCAGTTAGAGAAGTGTGAGTGCTCATTCTGGCAGCATTTGTACTAAAACTGGAATTATGCAGAGAAGATTATTATGGCCCCTGCGAAAGGATTTGGACTGTGGTGGCACAGCTGGTAAGATCTGCCAAGCTGCCACTGTTGGGCCCTTGAGCAAGGTTTACCACCTAATTGCTTGAGATTGTATCATTTCTAGGTTCTATTTGTAGGTGCAGTGAATGTAAAAGTAAAATGTAGAAGTACGAGTGGTATCTTGAAGAAACAAAAACAGAATGGATCAGTGAAGAACGTAATTACTGGGAGAAAGAGAAAGTCCGCAATATAGTATATTCACAACTGGTGTTGAAAGGATAACAACAACAGAAGCAAACTGACTGATATACCTTCAGAGCCACTGGAATACATAGTTCTGCCTCTCAGATTCAGTCACTGGCATTTCATGGCATTCCAAAGCGACAAAGTCTCAATAGAGCTCTGCCCAAACAAGAGGCTCTTGTCCCTTACCAAGGGCTGTGGTCCAAAAACCCAGTCGGCCTCCAGATCAGAGCTGAACGGCCTCTCTTATCCACCTCCCTCTTTCCTTTTGGCCAGCCAGCCTAGAACGTCTGTGCTAAATATGGCATCGGCTTCCACATGATCTCTGATGTGGTGCAACAGATGAGGAACAATTACAGGATTTGAGTACAACAAGCTGAAATGTACCATCTGTTCGGAAATTACTGCACCACGTGACCTTTCTTACACGGACTCTCAAAAGCACCAATGGGAGTGCTTCCAAATTGTACGTCATAAATGATAGATTAAAGCAGATTTTTACATGTAGGGTTGTGTACTTGGTGCTGTGTTGCCATGGGTCAGTTGTGCTTTGAAAACCTTTTATTCCCAGGGGAAACAAACTGACAGTAACACAGAGACTCTTCAAGGAGAACATTCATAAACGATCACTGTTGAGCAAGGCCTAATCGGATATGCCCAGTCTCTCCGGATTAAAGCAGACCTGTTTTTCACATCAGAACCACTGGATGGTGCTAGAGGACCAGCATTAAACCACTGTCAGGCGTTTGGGTGGTTCAGCAGTCTAATACTACACGACGTTTTAAGTCCTTTCTGGTCGCGTTGGGCACCGCTTGCAGACATGATTTGCTGTCTGGTGAGGTGAAGCCAGTTGGGGGATCCTCTGCTGGCACTGCAGCAGCGACCTCTGCCAAGCCTTGAGAAGAACTGGCCCACCACACCAGCCAAGACATGCTCACGCCTGCTCCAGAGACGATTCAAGGATTAGAAGGAAGAGCGTTTGAGATTTTGGGTAGTGAAAACACTGTGACTGGAAAGACAAATCAGAGACAACTTTCTTTAATGCTGAGTCTGTACTTTCTTTGGTTTTAACATTTTTCAGCTTATCAGAGACAAGTTTCAGTAAAAAAAAAAAAAAAACATCTAAAAATGAAATTTAAGTCTTTATTTTTAGGAGTGTTGGGACTCAGTTTAGGGCTGCTCAAACACCCTAAAAATTGGATAGACATGCCAATATCCTGCGCCCTACATTCTCCTGGGATAGGTGCAGGAGCCCCCGTGCCCCTGACCATAAAAGGTAGTGTTAAAATGACTATGATTAAACCATTACACAGCTCACAAGGCCCAGCAGGAGTCGCTATGGCAGCACTAAGGAATGATCTGCCACCCGGCCTGTCCTCCCTCAAACCAGTGTCTATGTATTGACCAACCCAACTGGTAGGCACCTCCAGGGCTCAAACCCAGGTCATCATGGCGGTTTATTTTTGAATTTATTTGCTTTAGTTTAGTTTGTCTTTGCATGATGTGTGTACAGAATACCGATTTGAGCAGCAGCAACAAAGACAGTGTTGTGTATAATGGGTCAGATGAAGGATTCAACCAAGTGGTGACAGCTTATCATGTTTTAATATTTATATATTTTGAAACAGACACCTTGCTCTAACTCTAGCTGAATTGTGCACCCAGTTTTTACCCAAATTGGGCAAGGGGACAGTGTAATCATTCACTCACTTGTTCATTTTAATCAAGTATCTTTTAATTTGATTCTTATTTTGATTCCTGTACTATAAAACACTGAACTACTGCTATATGAAAGTTGCAATATAACTGAAGATCATTGTGGTTATGGTGCTGATATGAAGATGCAAGTAGATCCTGTTTGTCCTGGGACACAGCCTGGATGGAATTGAACATTTGCAATCAGATATAAATTACAAAAAATAATTTGTACTCAATTTTTACATATATTATCTTAACTTTAAAAATGCACGAGTGACCCAGCCTAGAAATCGCTGCCAGAGCTTGAATCCCGGTCACTGTGAAAAAACTCCAACAAAAAGAAAGAAAATCACCAAGAATCACCAGAAAAAGAAAAACTCCTGTTTGATTTTTTTAAATATTAAAATAAGTTCAATCCCTGGCACAGTGGTGATTCTCCTGTGTGGAACCCAAGCACCCTTATTAAAGTGTACACTGTTAATAAACACTGCTGGAATAAACTGGAGACGAGGCTAGAGCTTTGACTACGTTAGACTTTATATGTTCTGACTATATACATTAGGTCAACAAAACATACAAAACATTTATGGCAAGACAACAGTAGAAATACATTTTGCAGGTACAAAAAACCAAAAGCTTACGTAGCGTTACAGAAGAGGTCAACCAGCGACATGCTCTTCCATCGCCCAGAAGATACGCTTATGATACATTTAATACATTTCACAAAGCTTATTCAAACTGCTTTACATGAGGTACATCAGAAGATTAGGTTTCATTTACACGAAGGTGATGCCGCGACGAGAATCCAGTCTCGTAACATTCAAAAATTATATACAAAATAAAGTTCATACAAACAAAGCAAATAAACATTTTCCACTGTGCAGCTTTTGCACCAAAGTGCAGCGTTTCACTTCATTCAGGTTCAGAGCACGCTCCCAAAATCAGCACTCACATCCTGCTGAGAGACGATCTGCAACACAAACAAGACGACAAATGAGTCGCCTACAGCCTTGTGCAAAGGTCTGCCACCCCTGGTCAAATAAAATATTTAAAGATTGTTAATCCCTTCTCGTTCTGGTCAGGGTCGCTCCAGCACCCATCCCCTTTAGAACAAGAATGTAAGCACGCCCTGGACATAAAAGGGTTGGCAGGGGTCACCACTGCAGGGCCGAGTGAGGACACCCTGACAAGGTATTGAAATGAATACCGGTATGGCACTTAAATGATATGGATTTTTAGCAGACGCCCTTACCCAGAGCGACTTACAATTGGTACACTCTTACAATCCAAGCAATTGTGGGTTAAGGGCCTTGCTCAAGGACCCAACAGTGGCAGCTTGGCAGAGGTGGGATTTGAACCCTGGACCTTCTGGTCCATAGTCCAGTACCTTACTCGCTAGGCTACCACAGTCCCATACTGTGGATACTGTGATAAACCTAGAAACAGCCCCATCACATATAAAGAAATAAACAAACAAACATCTGCAACTGGCAAACTCACAAAAAAAAGCAAGATTTTCTACTGAAATGAATCAGTTTTGACTTTACAAGTTATTACTACTAAAGTCTCATTTTACTAAATAGGTCTCATCTTTATTTATTTTTTCTATCATGATCTTTATCATCATCATATCATTATCGTACTGATAGTGGAAAATATTGTGATATGAATATTAGCTCATCATTGCCCAACCCTAACCCCAACCGCCCTGCCTGATGTCTGACTAGGGATGGGAATTAAGAGCCGGTTCCAAAATGTAGTGCATCAAAATCATACTCCTCAGAGGTCTTTGATTCTTATGATAGGATTATGCTTTTTTCAAAAACCTAAATGAAAACAAATGTACAAATATTCTCCCAGTTAATCCTTTTTAGACGACGACAGATGAAGGCCATTTTAACATGGTATTGGCCCCAAAAACACTGATCGGCCCATCTTTACTCCTTATTAAAGCTATCTGATGCATGTTGATGTAGTTTAAAGGTATTCAGTGTACCATTTTTACAGGAAAGTCAGAGTCCTATACAAAGGTTTGGATCAATGATCAACATTTCATTAACTTCATAGCTTCAGTGCAAATCTCCACAAGCAGACTCCACACTGAGCTCCTCATCTGGCTGATTATATTTTAGGAAAGAGGAAATTGCAGGGTGTCTGTGGTACGAGTGCTCACCTGAGAGAGCGACGAGTGTCTCGTTCCAGGTTGTTCTCTGGTCCTTCGCTCTCGTACGACGCCAGCTGAAGCTCTGAAACAAACACAGGCAGACCCATGAACATCACCATAGAAAATGCACTCAGACTGTAGTGGTTTCTATAAGGACTGAAAAAGAGGAAACCAGAGATAACAGGCATATACCCAGTAATGATGAAATGACACACAGCTTGTGACTTGTGGCTCAATTAAAACCGAACTTGCTTGAAAAAACAAGGGAACCTCTTACTAGGATATGGTGAGAGCAAAACAAACATGAAGGTGCCACGGCTTGCAGCTGGTGTTGTTTATACCAGACAGTCTCCCTCAACAGCAAGTCTGCGTGCTCTTTTATCTACTTCCTGTATTTATTTTTCACCTGGCTGTCACCAGATATTGATTAGATCTGCAGTTATAATGAATATTTGATCAGAGAACTGATGAGATCTCAGGTACGAGTCATGCGAGCAGGTTTCAGGTAGAACCATTAACGTACAGATTCATACCTAATATATGATTGGAAATGCACCAAATAAAAATCCTTGGCCAAAGCCTATACCCAAATGTTGAAAACAGCATTCCGAGTGTTTAGGCTGAACGACTGTTTGAATTTGCGTTTTTGTTTGTGCACTGAGGATGCTGGACTAATGTCTCTACTGACTGTAATGATTTCTTTCTTTCACTGCTCCACCATCGTTGATGCCTTGGTTACTAAAAGCTTGCCTGGTATTGACGGTTTTCAGTAATATTTCCATTTATTCAGTAATATTTTCCATCTTTATGCTGAAAACAACACTTCCAGGTTTCGGCTGAATGAGAAACAAGGCAAAATTGTGGACTGCTAAAAAGTTAGTCAGTCTGGGCCAAAGATTTTTCAGTGACCAAAATTCAGTTCATCTTTAAGTCACAGCTTAAATCTACCCAACATTTCTTTAAATTCCAAACACTCCCTAATTTAACCTCTGATCTGATTTCAGTTGTGCTGTTGTGGCAACTGTGTCACAACTACCTGACTTGGAGACGTGTCCACATGGACTCAAATTGTATAGCAGCATAATCAGAGTAAAATGACTGGCTTCCACGTTGAGACAGCTTGCACCATATCCTTTACTTAGCACATTTTGTTTGGTTAACGATACTGCTACTGATTCAACACACGCTAAAACTAATCTAAACCATTATCGTAGTTATAATCACAGAAAGTGAGACACCTGAAGCGCAAGTCCGACCTGCAACATAATATCCAATTAAAGAACTATTCACTTATAATTAAGACATTTCAATAAACCATATCATCAAATATGAAGAGAAAATGCAATGCATTCACTCCAACTCCAAGTTTTACACAGCCATAGACATGGAACCAGTTAGTACTCACGAGAACACACACTCACCATCATCTGTGAAGACGGACACGCTGATGAGATACTGCAGGGTTTTTCTGTCCCTCTCGAACGGGCATGTCACCTGCCTCCAAGCCAGAAACTCGTTCACTTGCTTAGCCAGCTCCCAAAATTTCTGCCACCAAAATGAAAATGATTTAATCAACCAACGTGATACTGACATGTACTGGGTTTGCACTAATCCTGTACTTCTGCTGGCTAAGACCTGACACTGATTCCACCAGCAACCAACAGACTCTGCAGCTTCAATCTAAGTTATATAGAACTTCTAGAACGATACCCATTCGTCACAATGCAGGGTCTAGACTACAAAGCAATGAGTGGCAACTGTGGTAAAGAAATCCCTTCTAAGACGAATAAGCAGGAAACCTTGAGAGGAAGCAGACGTCAGGCGCTGCTGTGGAAAATGTTACAGGGATGACAGCAGGCTTTGAGACAAACACGATCTGGGCCTCAGTCATGGCATAAATTGCTTCGGCGCACAAAAGGAGCCATGCCTGATACAGCCGGTTTAATTAGCTGATCATAATTACATGTGACTGCAATGAAAATCTGCATCCCTTTGTGAATGTAAAAGACAAATGACTCTGGATCAGATTTGGTTCGGTGCTATGAAGACTGTATGGAAAGGGTACAAACATACCTCAAAATTGATGTGTCCATTGGATAGTCGGTTGGCACAGCCCTCGTTTAGGAAATAAATGTCCTTAATGAACAGGCTGAAGAATGGAATGACGATCTGGGAGGAGGAGATAGAAAGTTTTAGCATGAATGCCAAATTCTCATTTCCTTTTGGGTAACTATTTAGCATGGTGCTAAAAAACACCCTTTTAATCCCAATGCTCATCCATAGAGTACCTTTTCTCTGGTAGTGTGAGCTGTTGCAGATCTCTGCGTGGCTCCTCGCAGTGCAGTCCGGTAGCTGTAGAAGTTGTTTGATGGATCCATTTGATGCTGTAACAACAAAACACACCACTGACCTTCTGTTTCTGCAAAACTACAGCACTTTGAAATATCCAAAGACTTATCTGCTCCGAGTCTTACCTCCAGGATCTCAAACTTGTCCGTGTTGACTTTGCCCCAGGTCTTCTTCAGGCGGGACACAGGACTCATGTTCATTCCAGCTGGTGGATCGAGAAGTGGTCTTAGTACTACATTTATGCCTTACGACTGGTTTATTGGCATCCAGGAACTGATCGTACTCACTGATAATAGCCATCAGAGAGTTGAAGTTGCCGATGTTGAAGCATTCTCGCGCGACGTCGAAGAAGAACTCCAGAACCCGAGCTCTGTGCTTCTTCTTTACAGGCTAATGGAAACACACAGCAGATGGCAGCAGTGTTAAGGATGGCAGAAAGTCGAAGGAGGAAGGGATTTCGACAAACTGCGGACGATCCCAAAATGGAGTCGAGTGTGAACTCGTTTGCCAGCTCCCATTCCTCACGGACAATGTTTTAACTGTAGTTGTCTCACGACACAAAAAGCTCACCAGGCAGATTTCCGTAGCCACCAAATAACTCAGGCGGTTGAACCACTCGACGTAGGCCTCCAAATTACTGACCCTCCTTTTGCTGAAGAAACTCTGCAGACGAAAAACAAGTTCAGATTATACAAGCCTCGCTTGCAACGAATCCAAAAACATGAACCATTAGGCTGAATCGTTTTCCCACATCTAGCCGCCGAGTGCCAGATCATGTGGGTCGCTGTCACACTCACAACTCGGTGAGTCACCAACAGCTCATTTATCGCTCTTTTGCACAATCTGGGGTCTGAGTCACTGGGCGAAAGGCTCACCTTCTGGTTATCAGAGATTCGTTTTTGAACAAAAGTCTGGACAAACTCCTCAGGGCCGATGTAACCGAGTTTCTCCTGTGGTGGAACACAATCAATCGCACCAGTCAGTTCAGATGTTAATCATATGATGCAGGCTCCAAACAGGAAATCATTCAGCAGTGTAATGCATACCTGCTAAGTTCTGTCCGCATACAGTAAGACTTCAGATCCCACGCTCACCCACTATTGCAGTGGTTTCTAAATAACTCAGCTGGCCTCCCACCATGAGCCGATAGGCAGTTTAAACACGCTTTCTAAATGAACTGACCAACTGACCAACTGCATTTAAGCCTCAGTGTGATCAGTCCTGTCACACATTGCATGTTTAAAGCGATCCTTTAGATTCAATCAGAGCATTTGGTTTATCATCATGGAGTAAAGGTTAACCCAGAATCGGAGGACTACCCTGAAAAGGATGCCAGATTCATCTGAAGCATCTGAAGACTTACTGTATATTTACAGAATTCATTTTACATACAATTGAGGCTTTAAATGCAGCATTTACAGGGGCAACGCAGATTTTATTTCCATCCAAACCGGCCAGCTTGAGGTTTTATTTCTCTCCCAGGGGAAATTACAGACTTCCTACTGTCATTCCCACAACTTAATGACAGGCTGACGTTTGTAGCTCTGGACATATAGGCTTATCTGTGACGTGGGGTCACTCCTGGTCTGGTCATGTAACCACAGACCCGGCCCTCACCCTGACGAGCACCAACTCAGGAAGCTGCTCCTGGCAAAACTGAGAGGTAATCCGGTGAACACACACCAAAACTAAAACCACCAGGGCAGCCCAAACGTCTGGACCATGTTGCCAGGGGTGGGTCCCTGAATCAAAGTGCTGCCCTGGGTGAGGGTGGGTCTGTATTTGTTACAGGGGTGTCTCCACATAACACTGAGCCTGTAATATTCAAGCCAGATGTTGCATCTTTCATTGCAGAGAAAGGCTGCTGCTACGTGCTGTATTTATTTGCCTAGAACCCTAAATGAGTGGAACGAGCCTGACAAACGTTTGAAGTTTGGGTTACAAAGTTTTTTCTCTGTTCTCTCTTTGAATCTGAAGGGCGCAGCTACCAGAATAAAGCCTCACTAAATATTGCATAGGTCCAGAGGCAACTTCTATCAACAAGACTCCACAGAGCCTCCAATCCAACCCAAATAGAGCTTTATAGACCCAGATTAAAACCGCAAATAAAACCGAAAAACAGCAACTGTATTCCCACTCACCATTTCGATGTGCGTAAGCTGCTGGGCGAGAACGAACGGGTCATCACAGATGTTCAGAATACACTCCTCCCTCCTCACCACGTGCTGCTTAGGGTTCAGGGCAGCCGGCTTCTCCGTCACAGCTGTTGCTGTGCTGGACGTCACCAGAGACTCCTCGTACTGGCCCAGAATGGTGAGCTTGCGCAAGAGCCGCTGGATCAGGCGTTGCATGGCCCTCCGTGACAGCTACGGATTACCGGAGTACACACGAGCCAAGTTAGTTCAAACCGCCCTAATCCTAACCATTACACACTTGAGCTACAAGGTCAGTAAAGTACACTGGACATATCGACATCGCAATGTTCTGTTTTGTTCCCTTTAATCTGTCCGAGCTAGTGGATTATTCAGTGACCAGTCAGACTGTAAATATCCAATCCCAGGATTACCTATAAATAGTAACACCACACCCGAGATAGGCTTCTGATTATTAATCCATTCCACAGCTAATCAGGTGTGTCCGAGCCAAAATAAATCCACAACGCACGGGTCACCACAATCACAGTTTGATATGCATGCAGTAACTTCCACGCTTTTAAAGAAGCCATGTTTCATTCCAGGCGATACTGATATTGTTAGGGCAATCCTTAATATGTGCAACACTGAAGATGTGGATTTATTATTTGGTCATATTTAAGCCTGCTTTTCCTTAGGCCAGGAGCCTAACCTGGAATTCACAGGGTGCAGTCGGGCATATTCCCAGAAGAGCACAGTAGAAGGTCATAGGGCTAGGTACTGGCCACTAGACATAGCACACCACACCGGGGTGACACCTGACCAACCCTGGGCTAGAGAATTGTTTCTGTGCCCTTTGAGTGCCCACTGAATATTGTCTATACAAAAAATGTTGTTTAGTCGTCACTAGATCCAGCATTTATATTAATCAGACGTCTAAAGGGACTTGAACTAGTAACTAGTCCATGCATCTATGGTTGCATCATTTTTATTTTATTTTTTTCCCCCACACTTATTCAGTCACTTGTCATCATACGCTGTGAACCTTTAAACAATTCCGATCCCATTACCTGTCAGATTTTGTGTACAAACCCACGTCCTCTACATGTCTGGAAGTAATTAAGCAAGCTTTCAAAGGCTTACAGCACATTCTCTCTTAACTCTCTCGGGATTATGTAACACTGCACGGCGGCGTCAGAGGTGAAATGGGAAAATATCTATTATTAGATGTTTATCCTCGTTTGTTTAAAACCACTTCGTCAGGCCATTTGTGTTTTCATTCCACGCTAGCAAAGCCTCTGCATTCGTACCTAAGCCCTGAGAGCGCAAGAAGGCTGCCCTTCTACACCTCCAGAAAGCACGCCATTATAATCTCTAAACAATAGTGTTTTCGCAAGAGTGATGATCATCTCATCACGACTGCTCGTCTGTCACGCACAGAGACGTGACTGGCTGGTGTCACTCTGCCACATTTCAGAGCGAGACCACACGCACAGAACCAAAAGTCGGTGATGTCATCGGCTCTGCTGACACCAGTGATAGCACTACAAAGATGATGTCGTCACTGAAGGCCAGTCAGAGCTGGAAAAAAGTGAAGGTGCTGACCTCATCTCCGAAGGCCAGGCGGTGGGTCATGTCTTTGAGGCTGCGCATCATGCGCTCTTCCCTGAAGTCGTACGGAAACGTCTCGGTCCATTCGTTGAGCAGCTGCACGATCTTCGGCGCGATGTCTCTGATCCGCTTCTGTTCAAGAACAATCAGTCGAGAGATTTAGAATAAATGCACTACAATGCAAGTCATGATTTCACGAGTGTGCTGTTATGTCAACTATGAATGTCAAATATACATGTAGATTGAAAATAGTCTACCTCGCCTGCTTAAACATGCTTAAATCACTTACATTAAACTACAGTTGGGCAAAATCGACTTATAAGATATTATTGTGATCTATTCAATACTATATCTAAAGTGCAGGACAAAAACAATTACTGCCTCGAACACAGTCACTACATTTCCCAGCACTCCTGCCACGTGACTCCCTATGTCGGTGCCCAGCATGGGACAGTTCGGGGGAGCATCGGACCAAGCATCGCTTGCCCAGGAGAAAAAAAATATCTATTTAAAATTCAAAGTACGGTTTCTGCTGAAAGTGTATTTGTGTGTTATCGGATTCCCATCATAAAAATATTAAGAATATCATACTAATATTTCGAGTAGCACCCCCTTTGCTCTCAACAGCCTCAACTCTCCATGGCATGGATTCCACAAAATGTCAGAAACAGTCCTTGGAGACTTTGCTTCAACGTGACGTGATGACATCAGCCAATTTCTGCCGATTTTTCAGCTCCAATTTCATGCTTCCAATCTCCCATTCTACCACATCCCAAAGGTCTTCTATTGGATTCAGATCCGGTAACAGTTAAGGCCACTGAACTCATGGTCATAAAACCAGTTTGAGACAAAGGCAGCTTTGGGACATTACCAGGTCGGAAGCAGTCATTAGAAAATGTCAAAGAAGGGATCCACACGGTCAGCAACAATACTCACACCGGCTGTGGATCATTCAGACCATTAAAGCAATGACTTATTGGCACTAACTGGTCCAAAGTATGCCAAGAATCATTCCTCATATCATAACACCACCTCCTCCAGTCTGTTCACTTGACACAGTCAGGTTGGGTCCATGGATTCACGCTGCTGGCACCGATTCTGACCCTGCCATCTGTGTGCCTCAGCAAAAATCCAAACTCATCAGCTCAGGTTACATGATCCCAGTCTTCAGCAGTCTAGTATTGGTAAGGCTAAGCCCATTACAGGCTTTCTTTTCTTATCTGACAAAAGTGGAACCTTACAAGATCTTCTGCTGTTGTAGCACCTCTGGCCCTTGACCTCTCTCATCAAAGAGGCCTTTACATCTACAGGACTGCCACTCACTGGATGTTTTTTTCTACAAATCCACCTGCCTAATATTAAGCACCTAAAGCTCTGACCCATCAAAGCATGGAGCCAGAAGATCTTTGAAGGTGTCCTGTGGTATCTGGTCCCAGACGTTAGCAGCAGATCCTTTACATCCTGCAAGTTGCGAGGTGGGGTCTCAATGGATTATTTGGACTTGTTTGTCCAGCACATCCAACAATTGCTGGATCAGAAGTCAACATCTCTTTCTCATGCTCCTTAAACCATGCACGGACCATTTTTAGGGCAGGGCACTGTTGAGGATTTGTTGGACATCCCACTGAAACAAGCCACTACCATTGTGGAATTCTGTTGCCATGAAGGGGTGGACTTCAGCAGTCAGAGGTTGTGTTTTATGGCTGACCAGTGTGTATATGTACAATGTATTTATGTAGACCAGATTATACACTACATACCTTGTCAATCTGTGGGTCTCCCACTCTGTAATGCTCCACTCCCAGGTAGCAAACCCTGGTCATGAGCTCATACGGATGCAGAAAGAGACGTGAGCTGAGCAGGAAGGTAAAGATGTATGACCTCTGAAATAAAAAGGAAAAATGACACAACAGTGTTAATAATTATATAGTATAATCAGTAAACACTTTATTATTCAGGATACGGAACGGAGGTCCTTACATCTGGGTAATAGTCCACTGTAGGCACGAGGTGCTGTATGAGGGCCTCGAGGGACCCCGAGACGAGGCTGTTGTTGTGATAGCGCAGCCCGCTGTACCTCTCTTCCACTGGTTTGCAACGGGCGTGACCTCCACCATAAGGGTTCGGGGGGAACTTGGCTGCGAACGGCGTCGTCTGAGGCATTCTGTGTCCTGGGGGAGAAATTAACATCTGTCAGGACCCATCACAGACCGTCTGGCACTTAGGCTTGCCCTGTAAGGTTGCTTTAATGATCCGTACTTCCTGTACGTGCTTTTAACAGCGCTACGCAAGTATAAATTCCTCAGAGCCATCGATTTAAGGAATAACCCACAATTATCAATTTTACAGATTGCATCTGGTGGATCTGTAACCTTTGGGTGATTACAGCAGTCGATTACTATGAGAATTTCTCTGTACTGATAAAACAGTCATAACTGCGGCCTAAGGGCAGTCGTTACGGCAGTCAGGTAAAAGTTCACGTGCAGTACGTGTTTTCATGATGATGTCATGGATGATTAAGTTAAAGAAATTGTAAGTTAAGATACCACAATTTTGTAGTTGATCAAATCATGGATGGGAAGCACATCACCCTATATTGTTCTTTGTTACATGTTGTTAGTGCTGTAATTGAACATCATCCTTTATTGGGACTGTGGTAGCCTAGTGGTTAAGGTACTGGACTATGGATCAAAAGAACCAGGGTTCAAATCCCACCTCTGCCAAGCTGCCACTGTTGGGTCCTTGAGCAAGGCCCTTAACCCACAACTGCTTGGACAGTAAGACTGTACCAATTGTAAGTCGCTCTGGATAAGGGCGTCTGCTAAATGCTGTAAATCTAAATGAAACACAAGCTTACGTTCTGCCCTTTCCTCTATACCAGGAAACGTGTCAATTCTTCTCTACAGTAACTTATATGCCATAAATCCTATAGAAAGGTGTTTATTTAATGGTAGCCTCCAGAAAACAGACATTCTACCAAATTAAAACAATTCGCCACGCTTCACAGGATACAGTGTGAGGCTCTCATCCCACAAACACATTTAGAAAGAGTGCAGCTGAAGCATTTTCCTTAAAGCCTGACCCACACCTTCCTCAATACCTCCCTGTTAACCATTAACCGAGACGGTCTGCTTCACGCTGTACTTTAAGCAGCAAAGCAGTTTCTCAATCCAACACCTGGCCTGCTGAGCTCATACTCATTAATCTGGTCTCTTAAGTAAAGCGAGGGTGACAACGTTGAGTAAACCCACGCCGTTCAGAATAAGTGTTAAATCTATAAAGTAAAACAGTGGCATTTCCTTATCTCCTACTGTAATGAGGCAAGGATAGAGAACTGCAGGCGGTAAAGAAGCAGGAAGGGAAAGGTAGAAAAACTCAGACAGCATTCAGACATGCTAAGTACTCCTCTTGTAATGACTGGCTGACTGAGTCATCCGGCGTAACTGGAACTCTAGAGCAGCAAAACAGGTTTGAGGGAAGAAAACAAGTCCAAAACAGCACGGCTCAACTCTTATCAAAACAAAACACTGATTACCAAGATAGCACCCCAGACCTGTACCAGTGTTTACACTGTACCAGTGTTAAAAACAAGGCAATGGGAATTAGACTGACTCTCTTAAATCACACCTTGACAAAAATGATTATTATCATAATACTTTTTGTGCATCCTAAAATGCCCCTTAAATGTTTAGCCATTTAATCGCCAATTTTCCAGATTGTGTGTCTACATTACATTTACACCCATGGCAATCCCTACAGACTTTCTCAAAATGGATTGGAAAGGCTACTGACCATGAATAAGTCACCTTTAGTATTTAACATTACAGCAAAATGAATCACTGGATCACGTTTTTAAAACTATACCCTGCAGTATCTTAATTGGGCACCTTTAGAACTTACCTTACTTAATGCAGTGCCTGTAACTTGTACCCATTAGTCATCTATGTAACCTGTACACTTGTTTACATCTCTTGAAAGTGTATATATGAAATATTAAAGTTATACATGTACGTTTTATTTGCTTTCTTGCACATCCTTACAAGTTAGACGTCTTTTCTCAGGTGTATGCACGGCTGTGGCCATGTGATTACCACCCTTAAATAATCGTAAAACACAATTAAAAAGGTACAAGTCCATTCTTAAATTGGTTTTCTTATCGAAAACGCACATAATCAACTATTAAAGGGTTCACAGATCCATTATGGGGTAATAGTTGATGTAAATACTGGGTTCACACGGGTGTAGCGCAGCCTAATGGTAACATTACACCATGTATTTACTAAACACTCCAGGACTCCGTAAACACACTCGCACAGCACATTAAGCTCAACTACTGCTACTTATCATTAAATAAATACAAAGAATAAGGACTACCGGGCTTCTAAAACGTCCACCAAAACAGCAAGTGCACATGTTTAACACCGTGCAAACTTACCAAGAACCCGAGGAAGCAACGTGTGGATAAATCCTGGGCTATAGACGCAAAACTGAGCCAAAAAGGCAGAAATGCTCAGATTCAATCACAGCAGTGGCGATTTTCCCTTTTAATCCCTTCTTCAGTCCAAAACCGAGTCAAAACCACACTAAAAACGCGTTTCGAAACTTAAATAGAGAGTTTAGTAACTTCCATTGTTCAGCCGCAGCAGCCTGAAATATCCAGTTTCAGACCACAGAACGACTGCGGGAAGCGTTAAGAGGAAAACCGGGAAACCAGAGCCCGCCCTAACTATAACAACTGACCAATCAGCGGAAAGAAAATAAAAGTTGGGACGTATTGACTGATCTAATTGGTCAACCCGCCGTCCGTCAACGTTCAAAACAACGGGAGTGGGAGTTCGGTTATTTTTCTTCTGTCCTCACCCTGTAAAACAGATGCTTTGGACCGACTTTAAAAAAATCACCTAAGTATATTAGTTTTCCACAAATTATATTTGATTTAGTTTAATCTTACATTTGAAGTTGATATCAATCAATATTTATTTTCAAGACAAAAATATATAAAGATTATTTATTATAACGACCTCACACTGTGTGTAATCTTTATTTTTGAAAACCTAATATTTACTCTTACACGCTCTGGCACAATTCAAGGCAACCATACTCAGCGGGAGTCTGCCCTCAGGCTATTAAAATTCACCACACATGCCAACCAGGTTGCACAGGTTGGGCTTCACGTAGACAGAGGGAACGGAGCCTGGACGGGAGGATCTTTGCCCTAGACCGCATCAGTGACCCCTGCCGAGCCCTGCATTGGACTGGCATCCCATTAAGGGTGTGCTTCTGCCTGCATCTGGTGAATTCAAGATGGGCTCTGAGGTACAGGGCAGAATTTGACTTCAGGTATGAGAGTGCTGCAGGTAGACTGACATGGCAATTTTCAAAACATATTCTGAATCCTACATATATGTCAGCAGGTCCCATGTCAGAACAGAAGCCAGTACATTACCGCCAAAGACAGACCCATACTTACTGAGGTGTGTGTTTTAAAGCATTAGCAGTGTCAAGACAAAATGAGTTTACTAGAAGTTCACTAATAAGATCATGATTGAGAAAAATAGTTGTTAGCTGTTTGTACTGAGGATGAAACTCTTTAATAAAAAAGTGGTATTATAATGTGCCCAATAAAAGGAACAACTGCCTGCAAAATACTCTGCGAATGCAGTAAAAGTAGAGAGAAGGCACAGGTGAGACACAACACACCACATGTAACAGGACCTTCATGGCAGGTGTGAATGTGACCAGTAACCTGCTGTGTGAAGGTGAAGTGTGAACGACACAAAGCTAGAGCATCATGTAATGTTAACTCAAATATGTCCTGGATTTTAATTGTGAATAGAGCTTACGCTTACTATACAGCCCCCTTAAACCCTATGGAGAACCTCTGTCCATAGTCTACACCTTGAGGAGCACTGAGACTCAGGAGGCACAACAGACACATCCACAGACACACACATCTGGACTTATAGTGCCAAGGAAGCCTGACGGTCATTAATGAGCACCTCTTCTTGGTCATTATCGGGCGCCTGATCCTACCTGGTCATTAGAGCACCTGACCAGAACAATGATGTGACTCCTTGCCACCAATGCAAATCTTCTCTTCACCAGAGGTGGGATGTGAACCAAAGTTGCTCAGTGGTGGAACGCTATGCTGTATTGCCCCCGGTTCAGGAGTGCATTATTGGCCCTCAGGGCTCTCTGCTTGTCCTGTATGTCCAGGTGTGTGCACGTTCCGCCTTGCCAGAAGATCCCAAGTTGGTGTCGGTGCTCCCCAGGGTGGAGGCTAAGTATGTGAGATGTTTGCAAGTGTGAGTCTGCGAGTTTTTTTTCATGGTGTGTCAAGGGCTTTGTATATACGGCTCCTTAATATGAAATCAGCTTTAAATAGTTTCCTAGTAGATTATTTAGCATATACAATACAAACACAATGGTATTACAACGTATTCAAAGTGACAGAACAATAGTTTCAAGCTGGTACAGACCCTCATGCAAAAAGCAGCCAAAACCATGTGCATGTGTAGACTTTAAAACAGGACACTAGGCATTAATTTATAATCTAGAGATCCCAGCAAAGACAACCTTAAAGGCAGCATGCCCGTGCACATCCGGAATTCTGCACCAGACTTGTTGTTTTTTTCTTTTAAAGTCAAATAGCTGTATTTTATGCTGGCTCCTCATCACCTGTAATTAGAATTGGCACCAAATGCACCAAAATCCAGTAGAATGTTCCAAATCTATGCCTAGAAAAGATATACTCAAGACTACAAAAGCTTGCGAACTGGCAGTCCCATGCCTTAAGAAAGGGATTTATCAGAGGGCATCCTGGGGGAACGTTGATGAGTAAAGGGTATTAAAAGGTATCAACAAGCAGGAAGAAGCTGTGAGCACACGAGCAGAGACTTGTCGAGTAAGAAATGTACTGAATAAGACTGCTGATTTTTTTCACTGCTATAACACGGAACACTGACTATAACACAATACCAGTCAGATCACTTATATAATGGTTGCGTGACAGGGCCATAGGAAGGTATAGCGCTCAGTGGTTGCTGTTTCACACCCCAGGGCACTGATGGTAATGCTCTTGTATGTTTCATTTACGTATCAGGTTTGTCAGAGATGTTTGTCTGCAAATCATATAAAAAATAAGAATTAGGCAAAAGGATAGATACATTTGAGATTAAAGAACAGGAGATTAAAACATCCTGGTAAGTAGGATATTGAGTCATTGGCATTGTATTCATCACATTTAAGACTGCTTTTAGCTTCAAAACAAAACAAAGGCAATGCATCCCTTAACCTGGTCAGAATCTCAAAGCCAAGGGATCTGAAATCTATCCAAAATTCACTGGGCACAAGCAGATGTACACACTTGTGAAGGCTAACATTCAATCACAGGACCATAACCCCACTACTTGACCTGCACAGTGCAAGCATAGACCAGGGTTCAAGCCCAAGTCCTCAGGAACTGCAGTTTCCTGCAACTGGCTGTTGTCTTTGAACCACTTGAACTGCTATCATTTTTATTCATTTATTTATTCTTTCAGGTTCATACCTGCTTCAGGTTTGTATGCAATATTTTGGCACCACTAAGATTTAACCTCTGCATAAAACAACTTAAATAAGACACATTTCAGTTCCAAGACCAGGGCACATCGTGTCCGAGTCAAAGCAAAGACTTTTAGTAGTCGATTTCGAGTCAAGACCGAGACCACGAGTGGCTGAGACCAAGATGGGATCAGATATTTTTTCACCATACAAGAATAAAACAAAAAATTGATTCACTGTACATTTACTTTACACTTTGTCATTCACTTTACAGTCATTATCATTCATTATACATGATATATTAATAAACAATATTATATCTTATGATATAACTATAACATTAAATAACATATAGTCTAAAATTGTTATACTATAGTCTAGTCAACTTCTTCTCTCAAACTTAAGTTACATTTATGTCATTTAGCAGATGCCCTTATCCAGAGTGACTTACAATTGATTTAATTGTTACATTCCAAGCAATTGTGGATTAAGGGCCTTGCTCAAGGGTCCAACAGTGGCAGCTTGGCAGATGTGGGATTTGAACCCTATCGTTCTCTGGTGCTGACACCACACACAGCATTGTGTGTATGAAAATGGCCGAGGTACACCCTGAACAGTCCATCATAAGGTTCCACCCCACCTTCAGATTACAAGCCCCACCTGGGATTTGAACCTCTCAAACGGCAGTTTCAAGCAGCAGGCTCTTACCACTGTGCCACCAGAGCTGTTATAAGGACTCTATGTTGACGCAGTGGTCTAATACCTTAGCCAACCACCACAGGTTCGAGTCCCCTGGCTGTCCCCTGACGCTGCAATAGCAGCCACCGAATGCTTATGCCTGAGACCTGTGTTCAGTGGAAGCACCTCAGCTCCTGCAACCGCTTCCAGGAAAAGCAGGGTTAAAATAAACATGCAACCAAACGTGTAATTTGACCAGGGGAGCCAAAATATTTACAAAACTATAAACAAATACCAGATCATTTTTTTCAATATCTTAACCTCTCATGTCTGACTCACTATGGCAATTTTTATTTCGGAGAAATATTAGAGTAACATGTTGAATTTTCATGATATGCTTCTTACAATTTTAGCATATAGAGAAGGTATTCAACAACTGCACACAAAAGTTTGTGGACGCCCCTTCTAATTAGTGCGCTCTGCTAGTTCAGTAACACTCACTTCAAACACATTCATAATATAAAGCATACATTTCTGGATATTCCATAGACAAACAGTGTGGTAGAACGGGTTGTACTGATGCCCCAGTGGCTCTCAGTATGGCACATTTATAGAAGTCAGTTCATCGACTTTCTGCACTACTGTCCTTAAACAAAGTCCATAGAGAACTGGTTTGTTAGATTTGATTGAGAGCTTGGCTGGCTGCCACAGAACCTTAACGTCAACTCCATCAGATCTTGAAAATGCATTGGAATGGCAAAAGGGAGCCTGAGCTTATTGTATAACGTCAGAAGCTGACCTCACAGTTAGGTTCCAACATATTGTGGAAAGCCCTTTTAGTAGAACAAAGGTTCTTGTAGCTGCAAAGCTATTTGTTGGGTGTCTACAAACTTTTGCCTGTGTAGTGTATGTTACAGATATGGTAGATAGAGTATCCCTTTAGTGATATAAAACACATTTTCAGAAAGTAACCTAATAAGGTGCCTGTCTGTTGAAGAAGTGACTATTCTATATCTATGTATTGTGTTTTCCTTTGCTCTTTTATTATTTGATATAGCCAGTACGGGAAATAATAAACACATACATTTAGGATAAAGCACATCATGCTGACCAACATGTGGAGATTGCTGTATACGCAAAATATTTCACTTGTTTTTGTTTTGTTTAGGACATTTCAGCATTGGTCTCGGTCTTGAGCAACGCTAACCTGCTGAGACCAGCTAGAATTTTATGCCGAACTGCTTTCATCAGGGAAGGTCAACATCCTCTTCCGAATCTCTGCACTCTCTCGGCATAATATTTTCAAGTGCCGTAGGTGTGGTCACTATAGCAGTCCTTGACAAAGTGGGAGGTTTGTTACATAAACACTGAATCATGTAAACACCACCAAGGTTTCAGTAAGCCAGTGCTGACACGGGTTGTGGGTGGACTGCATTTTAAACGGAACCTCTTCAGCTCCCGCACATGAATAATTGTAGCGACGAGGCTCTTATTGAACGGTCCACCTCGCCCACGCTAGCCAGCAGGCACCTGAACAACGCTATAAAAGGTTTCCGGGTGGGCTCGAGCTCAACAATAATTCTCATGGCTGAACTCCAGGTGGATCCCACCCACTGTAGCCCAGCCTCAAAACCAATTCAGTCATTGCTTTTTAAATCCGAGCTTGCATAACTGTGACCTAACTCAGTCTTAAGGCTTCTCTTCATGCCTGGCTCATAACACACAGGTGTTAGTCAGGGAATTAATCTTTTAACCATTATGTTCCGGCTTGAGACTTAAAATTGTAGTCATATTTAAAGAGTAACATCAGCAACCTGAGTTCCTGTTCTTATACCAGTAATTATCACTCATGAGTTGCTGGATATCATTTTCATTTCACAAGTTACCTAAAAATAGACACTCTCTGACAGTGTGCAGTACAAGCTGGCCAAGTAAACAAGGAAAAATAACAGCGATGCTTTGATTCACTGAGAAATCCTTTGTACACATCATAAAATAATCATTAAGCAATTTACGGAAAATGTAAATATAAATGGTGTGCATCACATTCCCCAGACCCAGCCCAGCCTAGTCTCTCAGGTACTACGCCTTTTTGGTTACCCTGCAGCACAGATTTCTTGGTTTCCCAGCATCAGACCCTCCTGGCCTATCCCTGTACCACCCCTTGGGTGGGATGATTTCCCCATGAACTGGTTACCATCTGGTAATCAAATCTGAGACTGTTTATATATCAGCACGGGAGCTCCACAGGGCTGCGTATTGAGCCCCCTTCATTTTTAAATTCTCTTTACATATATGACTTTGTACAATTCCACAGCATAAACACTATAATTAAGTTCGCAGACGATACCACTGTGGTGGGGCCGATACACAACATGGCGAGTCTGCCTACAGGGTGGAGGTCTGTAAACTCAGAATGGTGCTCCATGCAAACATGGCACTCGGCACCTCCAAACAAAAAGAGACGATTTTCAGCTACTGGAAACAGAAGAAGGACTCTGTTTGACTCTATATAAATTGAGTGAGAAGCAGAAGCGGCTCTACTTTCGATATGAATGAGCGCCTTCATGTTGCAGAGCACTGAGACCCGGGAGCCTCTGGCAAGGTGTAACATTTCCTTGTCAGTAAACCGTACACCTGAGCTAGTGGGCTGTACATATGGCCTTTCAGTTCCATGGAATCATACTGGGACTTTGCAGTGCCAGGAGACAACGTCACCTCACGGGATTGCTAAAACCTACATGTTCATATTAAAATTAGATGCTGAACTTAATGAGCTTTTGGAATTGGTGTAATTAAATGGAATTTGTAATGCAATCATGTTACCATGTTAAGTATTGTTAGGATCATGGTTAAGTATACATTGACCATGATTACTATAAGCCCCCATAAAAATACCGTGGCAGAATCATACTTTAAACATAGTTACTGTAGCATGAAACCTTAGTAGTTCATAGTAGAATCATGAATAACTCTACAATAACCACAGTTACTATAAACTACCATTGCAAAATCATGGCTAATTTTATAAGGGGTAGTATGAGGTATGAGTCATTTTTTACTGTAATGTGGGGCTAGGTCATGTGACACAGACCAGGGGTGACCCACAGCCCCAACCCTGTGGGCCACTGAGACACTAATCTCAGGCACTAATCTCTGTAAAACACACATCCAGAGATTAAAATCCACTAACATTGCTCAGAACCACACTGCTAAAACCTCACCTCACCAGAGGCAAGATACAAACCAGGCAGTGTATTTGGCAGCCCCCCTGGTTCGTATCCTGCCTCTGGTGAGGTGAGGTTTTAGCAGTGTGGTTATGATTGCATTACAAATTCCATTTAATTATACCGATTACAAAAGCTCATTAAGTTCAGCATCTAATTTTAATATGAAGATGTAGGTTTTAGCAAAATACACAATACTTTCATTATCAACCTGTACTACTCCATGTATCATAATTTCCAGACAGTATAAAACATGAGTGGAACAGAGGTTCATTTTGACATCAAATCTCTCATCTAACATTTGTGTAAATGGAGCAATTTTGCAGTTTAGTTTCAAGTGAATTTACTAGAGCAACATAGTTTCTTATAACACTTTCTTATAACCATAGTTTACCAGTAGTAATAGAGATACCGTAGTAACCATAGTTTTCTTCCTACCAGAAAGTCATGGATAGTAGATAGTAAAGCCAAAACGTATTTCATTACCTACTCTTTAATATACAGTAATACGTGATCTAGGACACAACCCGAGTTTTTTTCAGTCATGCACCAATGTTGATGTCATTCCATGTGAGTCTGACGTTAACTCACTGTCACCAAAATAGGCTAATACAGCTATCAATATTTCCACAAGGTTGCCTTTTATGGCCCAGTGCTTTCTTGTTGTATAGGCTGTATGCATTGTGCTTAGGAAAAACAAGAATGTAAAAATGACAAAAATTCACAACAAGGAAATTCCATTGCACAATGCAAACAAACCCTGCAGGTCATTAACAGCGAGCTCTATACCATCTGTGGAGCCTACAATGGATAAGTTGGGGAAGGGGGAGGCACTGAGTCACAGCTTTCCAGTAAAGCTGTGCATGAGTCAGCCTCCCCTGACTCCCCCCGTGGTCCTTTGACCTTCAGACATAGAACCCCTCTGTGCACCGTTCAGTAGCTCTCTTATACCCCTACTAAACTCTTACAACTTCAGACCCTTGCCCACTGACAAACACACCAGTTTCTCCAGTCTGTCTGGAAGATTAAATGAAAGACACTTGGCCAGTTAAACAATGTCTCTATAGTGCTTTATTCCAGTTTCCAGTCATTGAAAAGTCTTACGCAGCTGTGATCTGGAGCGTAGTGGACGATGTTTGGTAATTCACTCAAAATAGATGTGTTTCCATTTGGGTGTTGTTCCAAGAACAGACCTAAGGACATTGAGTCACCGTAGTGCTATTGATGATCTCATATATTACGTTTGAAAGTTGAAATATAGGGAAAAGAATGTCCAGCTACAGACATAATAAATAAAATATTACATTTGAAAGGTCAGTCTTGTCACATTTTTCTCCGTTTAAAGCAAAAATCAGTTACAGGCAAAAAATGACAATTACATAACTTCACAACCTTTGGCCCAAATGTAATCAGCAGGGCTCGTGTTGTACAGTAGCCTAGTATGCTAGCCACAGGACTACTGTCACAAGCAGGCATGGCAGACAGTGTCTGTGGGAGTGAAGGCCGGTCAGGGGATCATATCCTGGAATCCTGTTATGCATTTACATCCCATCCAGTGTTCTCTGGATATAGGTGCCAGTCTCCCAGAACCCTAAACATGACAAACAGGGTTAAAATTTGAATAAAAATAAAAATAATAATCAGTCAGTCAACATCTAGTGTTCCTCAGGATTAGGCCATGGCTACAAGGCGAGAAGTTGCTAACCAACAACAAAATGCGTATAGAGCTTTGCACTTATCAACCACAGAAGAATACTTACAACATTAAATGTGACTGCATCTTTCAGTAAAACAGAGAAACGCAATACAGCGAAGAAGAGACAAATATAGAAGAAACCTTAACAGAAAGCAAACTCAGATGAGAAACCCATCCTCTTTTTGGCGGGACTGGACAATTAGTTCATCCTTAGCAGTAGGAAATATGTTAGGTGTAGCATGTTGTGACTAAGAGAAGAGATGAGAGCATAAAACAAATTTAGTGGAACTGTAACAGATTGTGCTCATACAAGCGCTAAGTATATCCTGGTCATGTACTTTAAAGTACAGTGGAACCTTGGAATTTGAACTTAATTGGTTCCAGAACGGTGATTTGTTCGAAGTCGGAATCAAATTTCCCCATGAGAAGTAATGTAAGTAGGATTAATCTGTTCCCGAACCCCAAAAGGATTGTTTTTTACGCCTATATTTGTATTTAATTAATGATTAAAAGCATAGATAAAGCAAAGAAATGTAATGCAATAATAATCAATAAATAAGTGAAATATAACAACATGAAATAAATGAAATTTTTTTAAAAATTTATAGCCACTGAGGCAAACACAGTACCTAATGCAGTCTTATTAGTGGGACAGCAGCGCCGAGTCTGAGGGTGTGTCTGAAATCGTACCCATAGACTGATATACATATTCATAACATAAGAATATAATAATAAAACAACATACAGTATTATACATAATATGCCTATGATCACACCCTAGTTCTTTTTCTTCTTCTTTGGCATACCATATTTGTGCATTACTGCTCCAACTAGACTGGATTACATGCATCGTGGTTGTAAGATTCCACCAAAAGCAGCTTTATAAATATCTAGACCCAAAGCTCTAAATGAGGAAGCCATAGCCTCCTTGGGAAACTTAGATGATTTATGTAAGAATTAAACTAAATCACCTAATTAATATGTTTATAATAAGAGTTTAAATAAATAGAAGCTAAATATTTATATAATATAAAATTGCATATGACAATCGGTCACCCATAGTAGTGATACAAGGGACACTAACGGATCAGTGATATGTGCAGGACATACTGCAGCCACATGTGTTTTCTCTCATGGCAGGGCTTCCAACTGGCATTTTTAAGCTGAATAATACTCGCCCAAACACAGCACGGGTTTCCCAGGGATGCCTCCGCCAGAATGCAACACTTCCTTGGCCTGCCTGGTCGCCAGATTTATCACCAATCGAGCATTTATGCAACCAGATGCGGTAAGCTATGAGTGTGGAGGATCTACAGGCCCAGCTGAGGGCAGACATGTCTAACAGTCACCGATCTCTCACCAAGAGGTACACTACCAAAAAGTATCCTCTGACAGCCCTTTTATAGACCAGCAGGGGAAGCACTTTTATTCCCTTTTTTACCTCTTGTGGCAAGACCCAGTGTCTAATCAGACCACACCTGTAATCATTTATATATTTTTGTCATTGAGTGTAATAATATATAGTCCTGTTCATTTTCTATGGCTGTTCAGACTTGACCAGACACCATGGGTGTTACAAATTTGAAAAATTGCCTAATATTTAATGAGACCAGCTATCATTGTGTATTCACATGCATTGTAATCATAGTTATAAATACTAAATTGGCCAAAATGAACTAGGACACAACAGAAGGACTAGAAACTATAAGACGCTAGGTGTAGCATGCTGTGAGAACAAGAGATAAGACGTATAATAAATCAAGGTTAGTTAAACAGTAACTGTTTATGGTCACGCAAGCGTACAGAAGCACGTAAGCAATTCTCTTGAGGTCACTTGAGGACACAACCTGATTTAGTTTTATGATTTAGGTATGCAGTTTTCATGTCCTGTAAGCTTTTCATACTTATTAGCAGCAGTAGTACAAACCTAACTGAGCAAACGTCAGACACCAGTGTGTTGACTGGTTGATTATGTTCTGATTGTGTTCTGATTACAATCCAACTCGTCTACTTCGTTCGCAGGGTGCAGGACTTCTTTTAGTTCCTAGAATTAAAAAAGTCACAGCCGGGGGAAAGGCTTTCTCATACATGGCCCCCCAACTATGGAATAAACTTCCCACTTTCGTTCGAGTTCAGACACTCTCCAAAATTTTAAGTCTAGGCTAAAGACATACCTATTTACACAGGCTTTTTGACTAGATATTTAGACCAAGATGGCCCCCCCATGGCTTGGGTCACTGGGGCCGGAGTCTGGAGTCATGTCTGCCTGCCTGCCTTGTCCGCTAGCCGGGAGTGTCGAGTGGGCGGTCTGGCTGAACTGGGCTTCGGTCCTCGTGCTCTTGACTCATGCATCCTTGCCTTAGAATAAGGGCAGAGCTGGGGGGTTCATAGTCAAAGAGTCTTATGGTGATCAGAGACGTTGGGTTTGCTGTCTTCTGCCTGCCTCCCGTGGGTTGCCAATGTCTCATGTGATCCCTCTTGGCTGTGTTTCCTACCAGTTCTCCCCTCTTTCTAGCTATGCTGCTATAGCTAATGCTGCCGGGTCTCATGCTACACTTGGCATCAGTGATTGTTAATAGACACTGTGCTCTTAATCAATAACTAATTGCATTTTCTGTTTCCTTTCTTTTTTTCCTTGCCTCTGTTGCCCTAGGCTTGCTCAATTTGGGATTGGACGTAGATATTAGGAGATAATCTAAACTTGTAAAGTTGCTTTGAGACAATGCTCCATTGTAAAAAGCGCTATATAAATAGATCTGACTTGACTTGACTGACTTGATTGCACGGGGAATTGTTTGTTTTTCATTTTAGCTGTTGCTTTCAGTTTTGTTCTTAGTCTGTGTTTTCATGTCGGGATATTTAATTAACTCTAATCAGCATGAGTTCGGATATAAACACCATAGGGGTTAATTTATCTCGGCACGTTTTTGGCTCGCCGCAAGCCTCTCGCTATGGAAAAGTACGAGCGCAGAGAAGATTGTCTGAGCGTCACTGCAGGTGTTGGAAGCTGAACATGCTGAACATGCAAACAGGAAGGATTGAGCTTAATTTCCTCACAATAACACACATGATGAGCCTCTAGAGCAGTACACTTTCACTCTGAATGTATTCACCCTTCAGATCTGCCAGTGTTTACTGCATACTTGTGTGGTAGACCGACTTACTGTAAATGTATTCCATTGCTTTAATGTCCAGCAGACAGATGTCTTCACTGTGTGTGTGTGTGTGTGTGTGTGTGTGTGAGTGAGTGCACTTTGGAAAAGGAGGGAACAGGAGCGCATGGCCGCAGACACACACACACACACACACATTCAGTGTGGGAACAGTACGTCCAGCTGGCTAGGAAAAACAACGGGTGGGGGAACTTTCAGGAAAAGGGGGAAACTGAAGGAGAACACCCTCCACCAGACATGAGCTTTCATTCCCACACCCTCTGTCTCTGTGTCTGTCTCTCGTTTGCTATCAGACTGCAAAAAAACAATGCCTGCATCACAGCATGTCACAAGTAAACATGTGTCAGGCCACGTTGCAGTAAACGTGGTTGGTAGTCTGCCTTTGGGACGGGGCTATCACATGTATAGGAGTCGATCACATGTAGTTTTGTTTATTCACATATCGTTGGATTACATAAGGCATTACAAGGAGTATATTTCAAGCAAAGCTCAATCACCAGCATCCATAGTGTATGTGTGATTACCATGGCAAGTAATAATGCACCCAGGTAGAGATGTCGGATTGCTGCAAAGATATTACAGACAGATATGCAAATGATTAGAGGTGTGTCTGATTAGAGATCGTTGACTGCTAGACATGCCTCTATAACACATTTGCCTACAGCTGGGCCTGTAGATCCTCCACACTCATAAGTTGCTGAAGCTGGTGTCCCAGCTGGTCCCATAAATGCTCGATTGGCGATAAATCTGGTGACTCTGGTGCAGGACTTCTTTTAGATCCTAGAATTAAAAAAGTCACAGCCGGGGGAAAGGCTTTCTCATACATGGCCCCTCAACTATGGAATAAACTTCCCACTTTAGTTCGAGACTCGTCACTCTTCAAAGTTTTAAGTCTAGGCTAAAGACATACTTATTTACTCAGGCTTTTGACTAGATTTAACCAGGATGCATGGCTTGGGTTGCTGGGGCCGAAGTCTGGAGTCATGTCTGGCCCTGCCTGCCTTGTCCGCTAGCCGGGAGTGTCGAGTGGGCGGTCTGGCTGAACTAGGCTTGGGGTCCTCGTGATCTTGACTCATGCATCCTTGCCTTAGAATAAGGGCAGAGCTGGGGGTTCATAGTCAAAGAGTCTTATGGTGATCAGAGACGTTGGGTTGCTGTCTTCTGCCGCTCGTGGGTTGCCAATGTCTCATGTGATCCCTCTGGCTGTGTTTCCTACCAGTTCTCCTCTTTCTAGCTATGCTGCTATAGCTAATGCTGCCGGGGTCTCATGCTACACATGGCATCAGTGATTGTTAATAGACACTGTGCTCTTAATCAATAACTAATTACATTTTCTGTTTTCTCTCCGAGCTCTACCACACATGTAATCATTTACTTATCTGTCTGTGACGTAACTGCATGCCGAGTTTTGCAGCAATCTGACATTTCTTTGCCAATAAGTGTATATATAATAATATTTGACAATATAGTCATGATGTTTCCTCATATAAGCACTTGTATTAGATATAATTTAAACCCCAAAACTAAACCACTGGTTACTGAGGTACATACAAAGTGAGTGTGACTCGTCATCTGCCAAAGTGAATCTGTCCAAGTCAGTCATGAAGCATGGGTAGAATTTTTATTCCAGCCAGACGTTTGTGTGCTTATATGGACTATTTAAACCAGGAAATCATATTTCTCTGAAAATCTCATAGTTGAGTTTTAGATTTCATCGTATTGCCCACTGGTCTTAGTCCTTGATTAGTGTGTTCTGGCTTCCAGTAATAGTTCTGTGCTCAGTAAAAATCCAACTTTGATTTATAGTAGAGACTTTCCTAAATGCTGTAAATTGTTAGTGCTGAAGCATGACAGAGTAATGGTGAATCAGATTTTTATGTTGCCTGTGGAGGTGGTTGGCTTGTTGATTTAGGAATGACATCTTTACCTGTATAATAAAATGTTATATATGCAGAACGTTGCCAGGTTTGGACTGGCTTTTGTAATAAAAAAGAGGGTCTGGGACCTAACCTGGAATTCACTGGGCACATCCAGTGATACAGCCTGCTGGATTCTCTAACTATACCTCCTGACCTTCACATAGCATGCTGCTTCCGTGATTTGAACCCAGACCCTCAGGATGTGCCATATCCGGCAGTTGCCTCTTCCCACCATGCCACCAGAGCTCCAATAATTGCGCTTACTTAGTATAGCAGCCTAATATGCTACAATAATCGTTTTTATTTTTCATTTTCTGTAGTCAAGAAAAGACATGAGATATTCAATACTTTATTGTAAAATAAGTTTTATGTTTACGATATTTTCCAACTGTAGGTTAATGTAAGTGTTTTAAGCATTTTTAAGGTAAGCTGCAATATGATATACAGTGGGGCAAAAAGTATTTAGTCAGCCACTGATTGTGCAAGTTCTCCTACTTAGAAAGATGACAGTGGTCTGTAATTTTCATCATAGCTACACTTCAGCTATGAGAGACAAAATGAGAAAAAAATCCAGGAAATCACATTGTAGGATTTTTAAAGAATTTAATTGTAAATTATGGTGGAAAATAAGTATTTGGTCAATAGCAAAATATCAACTCAATACTTTGTAACTTCACCTTTACTGGCAATGACAGAGGTCAAATGTTTCCTGTAAGTCTTCACCAGGTTGGCACACACTGTAGCTGGTATTTTGGCCCATTCCTCCATGCAGATCTCCTCTAGAGCAGTGATGTTTTGGGGCAACACGGACTTTCAACTCCCTCCACAGATTTGCTATGGGGCTGAGGTCTGGAGACTGGCTAGGCCACTCCAGGACCTTGAAATGCATTTTACGGAGCCACTCCTTTGTTGCCCGAGCTGTGTGTTTATGATCACTGCTGAAAGACCCAGCCACGTTCCATCTTCAATGCTCTCAGTGATGGAAGGAGGTTTTGGCTTAAAATCTTATGATACATGGCCCCGTTCATTCTTCCCTTAACACGGATCAGTCATCCTGTCCCCTCTGCAGAAAAGCAGCCCCAAAACATTATGTTTCCATCCCCATGCTTCATAGTAGATATGGTGTTCTTGGAATGCAACTCGGCATTCTTCTTCCTCCAAACACGACGAGTTGAGTTTTTACCAAGTGGTTTCATCTGACCACATGATATTCTCCCAATCCTCTTCTGGATCATCCATATGCTCTCTGGCAAACTTTAGACGAGCCTGGACATGTACTGGCTTAAGCAGGGGGGGCACGCCTGGCACTGCAGGATCTGAGTCCCTCTTGGTGTAGTGTGTTACTGATGGTAGCCTTTGTTACTTTGGTCCCAGCTCTCTGCAGATCATTCATCAGGTCCCTCCGTGTAGTTCTGTGATTTCTGCTCACCGTTCTCATGATTATTTTGGCTCCATGGGATGAGATCTTGCGTGGAGCCCCAGATCGAGGGAGATTATCAATGATCTTGTATGTCTTCCATTTTCTTACAATTGCTCCCACAGTGGATTTATTCACACCAACCTGCTTGCCTATTGTAGATTCACTTTCTTCCTGGTGTCCTTCAACAGCTTTTTGGTCTTGGCCATGGTTGAGTTTGGAGTCTGACTGTTTGAGGCTGTGGACAGGTGTCTTTTATACAGATAACGAGGTCAAACAGGTTCCATTAATACAGGTAACGAGTGGAGGACAGAAGAGCTTTACAGGTCTGTGAGAGCCAGAAATATTGCTTGTTTGAGGGAGACCAAATACTTATTTTCCACCATGATTTACAATTAAATTATTAAAAAATTCTACACTGTGATTTCCTTGATTTTTTTTCTCATTTTGTTTGAAGTGTACCTATGATGAAAATTACAGACCTCTTCATCTTTCTAAGTACAAGAACTTGCACAATCAGTGACTGACTAAATACTTTTTGCCCTACTGTATACAGTGTATATTACAGTCCTCAGTTTACATAAATTCAACGGAAGATGGATTTGTCAGAACGTATCCCCATCATAAATTGGGGAACACCTGTATTGTGAAGCCATGCTGAATAACATGGATAAACAGATTTATCACAAACTTGTGGAGTCCATGCAGCTTGAGTGCATGCTGTCATTACATACCAAACACTAATCAATTCCCATAGCAATCAACAGATTTAACTTTTCAATGAAATTGTTCTACTGGTTATGATTTGTAAAGAAAACCCTGTGCTCCATTACAGCATTGCCATACATGCAGATTCCTAGATTGTTTTTCCAGCTGCTTACCACACCAATGCATTCCATTTAGATATGCTTTTAAAGCTCTGTGGTATCCACATGAGATCAGACACGCTACATTTCAAATACATAACCACAAATTCTTCTCTTGTGAACTGTAGTCCCATCTCTGTGAGGACGAAATACCCAAATTTGTTATACAGATGCTCATATTAATTTTATGCAATTACCTGGGAGCAGTTCACATCTCCAAGGTTTTTGCTGCAAAGATCTTCAGGGCAGGACTTTCTTTCAATTGGGCCAAAGGAAATGTGTTACTTTGGTGGGATAAAAGATGAGTTTCATCCCAGCAATTCGTAACCGTAACATTTTATCTCTGTCACTGTGGTTATCACAACATTATCAGGTGGATTTGTTTTGGTTTCTGTCTGCGCCCTCGACCTGTAATTAGCTCTTGCTTTGATTACCTTCAGCTCTTGCTCGTCCCAGTTTGATTAGCCCTTGTAATTATAACTGCTGTGTGTCCCTTTGTCCCTTGTTCAGTATTGTTGCTGTCTATGCACATTGAAAAGCCTTGTTTCTTTTAGAGTTTGCTCTAAGTGTAGACCTCCTTGTTTTTGATTCTTGTGTGTGTTCTAGATCTTTATGGAGGTTATTATTTATGATTATTATCTATGTCTGTTGTCTGACCCGTGTTATGCAGTCTGATATATATATATATATATATATATATATATATATATATACTTGATACAGACCTAAGCCATCCCATAGTTTTCTTCATATTGCACAGAATATTATTTACAAGAATCTGGCAGACTTACAGATGTACTACAGCTCGTCACTGGCATGGATATGACACAAATAAAACATACTCATGTGAATTGAGAAAAATGCAGACACACCAGTGTTTTGGGAACACCCCACCCTAGGCTTACAAACCTCCAAGCAGCACTTAAGTCCAGAGTTATGTCTGCAGTCTGAATGCTGGTGTGTGCAGTTTCAGTAATAACTGCTCCTATGTAACGCCACTGTGGGCACAGCCCTTAGAGCATGATTTGTAAATACCTGTGCCTTACTAATTGATGGGTGGCACGATGTGCAGCAGGTAGTTGTAATTCTGCACAGCTCCGGGAAGTAGATTTAATGTTTACCTCTGGTTAGTGGCTGCATGGAGTAACAACACAACAGGTAATTTGACCAGGGCTACCCAAACCTTTGCATAAGACTTCATGTGTTTTGCATACATTTTCATAGCCTGAGTCAGCAACGTCCCTGAAATTTCCATTATGAGCAGGTTTTCTGGCCTTTCCTGAGCACACGTCAAGTCGACCGTGTCTGGTGATCAGTAACACGCGGTTCCTGGATTTGTGGTTGAACATCGACGTATTGCTCTAATGTTCTGCTTAATAAATTGCAGGATGTGTAGCAAAGCAGGCACACATGCTAAATGTTATTACGAGTGAACCTGACACTAAATCAATCTTCAATACCAGCCATTCCAGTAAATTGCAAGTTGTACACTGAATTAGATTAGCTACGATTTTATTAGGTCCTAATTTGCTGTGTACATATTGAACCTTCTATTCTTTTAATCAGGTGAGACAAACAGCAGCGTTATAAATCTCTTCTTCCATCCTTGCATTGTTCTAATCGTACTGTACTTCCTGAGCGGGGAAAACAGCCTGCGTGCCTTATGTGGGCCTCTGTGGCACGGATTCAGAAACAGTGAGAAAGCCTACCGCAGAGAGGGAGAATGCCAGCCAACTTTCTGGAAAAACATACCACCTCCAGAAAGCTTGCAGACTCAAATTCAAATGATCTCACATTGTTAGCCAAATAAGTGAGCTTCCTCCATTCTGCCTGATGTGGCCAGCCTTGAGCATGCCATTGTTATGGTGATATAGGCTATTTCAAAATTGTTAGCATCTGCTGTCAACAGGAAGCTCTGCAAGTCCTGATGGGTGTTAGTGTAAATGTGAGTGTGTATGGCTCACTGTTTTTGCTGAAGGGCAACCCGGCAGGAGAAAGGTGAAAATAAGGACGAATTGGTAAACACAGCTGGAGCAAAGGGACCATTGTCTTGAAAAGCTGTTGAGTAGAAGAGGAAAGGTCAAAGAAGAGCATGAACTCAGATCCCGTGTTTACTGTGCTCGTGTTGAACTGTTTTATGAAGTGAAACAATTCTTTACATTGTACAAAGGCAGAATTGAGTAATAATTCAGTAAGAAGGGACAGTTCAGCCTAATAGTCAGATGGTGCAGCGGCAGTTCACTGGCCTAATACCACGGAGATCCAGGTGCACATGCCAGTGGTGTCTTACAGCAGGGTCTCAAACCTGGATTGTCAAAGTAGTAGCCTAATAAATCGCTTCTCTGTCATCCATACGTTTGGAGGACACAGTGTAGGAGCATGGGAAAGTCCATCAGAGGTCCAGCAGGGTCCACTAGCTGGTCTTTCCTCCGTCAGGCTCAGCCAGTCGAGGCTTGGCATAGTTGGAACACACTGCTGGGGCTCTATCTCGGGGTATATTTACAATCCCAAATCACAAAACGTTGGAGCGGCTTGGAAAAGGCAAATACAAAATAAACAAAATGTTTCATTGCAGACAGTGCTTAAGAACCCAAGGAATTTCATGTTTTTTCTGGTCAACTTAATTTCATTTTTTAATAAACATCAATTCCTGCAACACATTCCAAAGTTGGGATAGGCCAATTTAGAGCTAGTAACAAGATGAAAAAAATAATGATGCAATTTCAAACAGGTGACGTCAACAGGCGATTATAATCATGATTTGGTACAAAAGCAGTATCCACAAAAGAGTCTTTGATTAGCAAAGCTGGGCAGAGGATCTCCAGATTATCAGCAATTAAGTGAGAAAAGTATTGAAATGCTTAAAACAATATTTCTCAAAGAAAGACTGGAAAGGATTTACATATTTCAGTCCTAACTTTTTTTTTTATTTGGCTTGTTTTTCATTATCTTCTTGAAAAATGCATGGACGTCCCTGGAAAAGATGTCGTCTTGAAGGCAGCTTATGTTGCTCTAAAATCTCCAAGATGTACTTTTCGGCATGAATGCTGCCATCACAGAAATGTAAATGACCTTTGGCAAGGGCACTGACCCAACCCCATCCCATGACAGAGCCTGGCTTTCGGACTTGTTACTGATAACAGTCTGGATGGTCTGTTTCGCCTTTGTTCCAGAGCACACGGTGTCCATTTCTTCTAAAAAGGAAGATCTAAAACACTAATTCTTTTGACCACAATACATGTTTCCACTTTATGATGGCCCAACCCAGATGCCTCTGAGCCCAGAGATGCTGATGCCACTTCGGACCATGGTTGACATATGGCTTCTTTTTTACACAGTAAAGTTTTAAGTGCCATTGGGGAATGTAACTCTCTATTGTAGTGCTTGACAAAGGTATATGGTATGTAGTTGTACCAGCTGTTGTTGAATGACGGTTCTTGATGAAGTGCCATCCGAGAGATTGGAGATCACTGGTCTTCATTTTAGGCTTGTGCCCTTGCCCTTTATGGACTGAACTCCCTCCAGATTCCTTGAATCGTTTAATACATGCTTAATCCATGTATGTCATTTAGCAGATGCCCTTATCCAGAGTGACTTATAATTCTTACAGTCCGAGTAATTGTGGGTTAAGTGCCATGCTCAGGGACTCAACAGTGGCAGCTTGGCAGAGCTGAGATTTGAAACCTTCTGGTCCATAGTCCAGTATACTTTAACTGCTAGGCCACCATAGTCCCAGTAACACAACTCTAGATAAGGCGCCAGTCCATCATAGGACACATACACACATGCTCACTCACTCACCCACACTGGGACACTTTAGAGACACCAATCAGAGTGTGGGAGAACAGAAAGGACCACACAGATATGTAGAGAACATGCAAATGCCACAAAGGGAATCAAAGCCAGGTCTCTTAGGTTGTGAGGTGACAGCCCTAAGCTCTGTTTGGTAAACCAAAATTAATACATGCTAAAATAATATCCAAGATTTTAAAGAAGATTTAGACATTGTGTTCTATTTCTATTATTATATTGAGTTCTGTTCTGTTCTATTTGATAGAACAGAGCACTTCTACAACCTACACCCCCACTCACATCTCATGTTAGGAATATCTGATTTCTGGAGAAGTTCTTACCCAGCGGATTCCACCCTGAACTGTAAACGATTAATCATTGTGTTTAATAAATACATCAAAAGTTTCTGGGGTGGTATGGTGGTGTTATGAGTGAGGATTAGACCACATTTTGTGCGTCATTAATGCGGAAATCCATCTAATTCCAAGGGGTTCATAAACCTTTTCATGCCACTGTATTTCCCATATTTGTCACTGCTTGTGTTTTACTGAGGGGGCATGTCCCAACTCGGCGTCGAAAAACACAAGTGAGTTCGAAGCAGGCGGGTGATTTTGGCACGGAGTTAGTAACGATAAAGTCAAATCCGGGCTTCTTGTTGTTATGGTGAATAAGGGATAAGCAAGCATTCTGTTAAGATCAACAGTCAGTGGCAGGAAGGTAATTAAGGATCTGTGAGAGTAAGCAAGAAGTTCAGCTGCTCAGCTCTATTCTGTAAATAAAGCAAAGCAGAAACCAAATGAGTAAATAGAAAAAAAAACAGTAGTGGGATGGGAGGAGCAGTTTGGGAAGAGGTGTTAGTTATCATGGCTTCCTCTTTGAGAATCGGACCCTCCCATCCAGTTTTTCCTTCCTGCCCAAAACACTGTGCTCTGGACCATTGATCTCAGGAAGACCTGAAACGTCAGTCGGCATGTGACCTGTTTTCTGTGAATGAAAGATGCACACGCTGTATCCTCTTACTTTCCACATCATTAAGCACCTACCTTGGCGGTACAGTTGCATATTTGTTGGTTATTTTATTCCATGCTTACTTTGTACAGGTTCTTTAGTCCTTTATTAATGTCCACAGGTTGCTGGTGGTTCCATAATGACATGTCATGATTTCACGAGAATAAATGATTTCACAAGTAAAAACCCACTAACTGGCACAACTGGCCATGTCGGAAGAAGTGAAGACCAGGGATCTCCATGTCAGTGCAACAACGGCTCCTAATTGACTGAGGAACAGGCGAAGGTAGACATGGGGTCATAGTGTGTTCCTCCATGCAGGTTAAATCTCTCTGTAGAAATATGCCTTCTAATAGGCTCAATCTACTGATATATAGACTCTGCACATGGTGCAAACTTAAGCAAATTCTATAGGCATTTACACTTGATGCTTCCATTTGCTGCGTCATCTGGGTGTCCCTATGAGCTCTTATAAATGTATCATATAAATGTACCCGCTCTACAAGAGCTCCTTCAAAATCGTGAAGTGCACCACGTGCATCGAGCACCAAATTACAAAAATGTAGAGGTGCACGACCACTGCGACTGCATACATTTTGCCGCACGCACCTTCGTGGGAGATGTAATGTATCAAGTATAAACTTATAGAAGACGGAAAAGAGGGAAAAGAAGAAGCCATCCGTGGCCATGAGTTGTATGGAGGCACTTGCTCGTCTGTGGCCCCTCAGCTTAGGGCTCTTGCTTGTGGCAGGGAGTGGTGCATTACCACTCAAATAACATCTGGTCAGGGGTGGGCCTGTGGCAGTATCTTTTCAGCAAAGAATTGGGTGGGGAAATGAAAAACTGTGCATGGTAAACAATATTTCTGAATATTTCCCACATATCTTGTATATATGATATAAATAGATCGATATATAGGGATGGATGGATACAGTGGTGGTTGAAAGTTTGAGAACCCTTTAGAATGTTCTATATTTCTGTATAAATATGACCTAAATATCATCAGATTTTCACACAAGTCCTAAAAGTAGATAAAGAGAACCCAGTTACACAAATGAGACAAAATATTATACTTGGTCATTTTTTTTTAGAATGTTATATATAGAAAATTCTAAAGTGTTCACAAACTTTCAAGCAACACTGTAAAGACTGTCGTGGCCTAGCGGTTAAAATACAGGACTATGGACCAGAAGATCCAAGGTTCAAATCCCACCTCTGTCAAGCTGCCACTGTTGGGTTCTTGAGCAAGGCCCTTAACCCACAGTTGCTTGGATTATAAGACTGTATTGATTGTAAGTCGCTCTGCATAAGGGCATATGCTGTAAATGTAAATTTTAAAATCCTTCTCAATGATTTGAATTGCAGCAGACTAAAGACTGTTTTTGTTAAAAAAAATGTATACCAGAAAAGTGCACATTATTTTGAATTATAGAGCATTTTGTTTACAATTTTAGACCTCTGTAGTAATCTCTTTTAATTGCAGGGAACTAAAACAAGAAAATAGAAACTTCAACAAGAAAGGGTGCATTGTTTTGCATTGTTTACACTTCATAAATAAAAATACATATCTTTTTTTCAAACGTAAAATCGATCATCGTGAGAAAATCGAATTGTGAGCACTTGAAGAATTCACATTTTACAAAAACATGCTTTTCATAAACCTTGAATGTGCCAACAGCTACCCTTTTGCTTTTATTATTGGGGGTATTTGAGAAAGCAGGATTTTTCTTCTTACAGGGAGATATGTTTATGTACACATGGATTAGACTCTGCTGTAGCTGTAAGCCACATCAGGTCCCAGCTAAATAAACACAGAGTCTCTCATTTTATATAATTGCCGAGTCTTTTACACTAAATGTATGTGATAATTACTGGTTTATGAACACTAAATGTTTTGTTTAACCATTTTGTATAATTCTTCTTACAATAACCTCTCAGATTACACATCCTAATCCTATTCTACCTTCGGTTTTAGAGGAGAACCACATGTGGACTCATAGACACAATGGGGTTTTGAGGGGCTTTTGTGAATATGGATCCATAAGGAGGGCGTTGGCCAAAACAGCAAATACCAACCTTTACACCCAGGCAACAAATAAACAATACATACAACAAAACATACAAAAGATAAAAAGTTGTTTAAGCCGGATTTGAGCGATGCACAAAAACAGCTATTATCAGATTGAGGTAGATAACAAATAGACATTCATCTATTTAACCATTTTAATGAAATTTGATTCAAATTCCAGTCTGTAGAAATACTGTATGTAGAACGCACTGGTACGTTTAACTTCATAAAGGAGAGACATTTCACAAAAATGTACTAGCTCTGAATTTAGTGGTTAAGAATATGTCATTAATTTCAGACTGTGGTGAAGTAAATAATACATTTGGCCTCGACCTAGAACCAGCTCACTGCTGTTACGTGCCAGAAAGTTGACATGTTAACACTTTGGAGACAGGGCACTTACACACACGTGGTAAGAACAAATTTTAAAATTGACAATCCCATTCCGTAACACTTATGGTTAATCTCTCATGAGGATTTACACTGACGTTGTTCCGGCTCTCATTCCAAAGCAATACTTTATGGATTGAAGACTCCAGTCATCAGGGGTGGTGGAGAGACCCCAGCTGGCTTTTCCCCACCACCACACACACTGATGTTTCAGGAGATCGGGTGTCAAAGGAATTCTTTCAAGAACATATGCCTCTAAAACCAAGCTCATTTTGGTGTCAGCATACAGTGGTGCTTAAGTTTGTGAACCCTTTGAAATTTTCTATATTTCTACATAAATATGACCTAAAACACCATCAGATTTTCACACAAGTTCTAAACTAGGTAAAGAGAACTTGGTCATTTATTTATTGAGGAAAATGATCCAATATTACATATTAGTGAGTGGCAAAGTATGTGAACCTTTGCTTTCAGTATCTGCCCATTCCTCCATACAGAACAGCTTCAACTCTGGGATGTTGGTGGGTTTCCTCACATAGTTCATGGACAGATGTCCTGACATTTTCCTTTAGAATTCTCTGATATCATTCAGAACTCATTGTTCCATCAATGATGGCAAGCCATCCTGCCTAGATGCAGCAAAACAGGCCCAAACCATGATACTACCTCCACCATGTTTCACAGATGGGATAAGGTTCTTACTCTGGAATGCAGTGTTTTCCTTTCTCCAAACATAACGCTTTTCTTTTAAACCAAAAACCTCTTTTTTGGTCTCATCCGTCCACAAAAACATTCTTCCAATAGCATTCTGGCTCGTCCACGTGATCTTTAGCAAACTGCAGACGAGCAGCAATGTTCTTTTTTGGAGAGGGCAGTGGCTTTCCTCCTTGTAACCCTGGCCATGCACACCATTGTTGTTCAGTGTTCTTCTGATGGTGTGGACTCATGATCATTAACATTAGCCAATGTGAGAGAGACCTTCAGTTGCTTAGAAGTTACCCTGGGGTCCTTTGTGACCTCGCCAACTATTACACATATTGCTCTTGGAGTGATCTTTGTTGGTCAACTACTCTGGGGAGGGTAACAATGGTCTTGAATTTTCCTCATTTGTTACCCAATCTGTCTGACTGTGGATTGGTGGAATCCAAACTCTTTAGAGATGGATTTGTAACCTTTTCCAGCCTGATGAGCATCAAACAACTCTTTTTCTGAGCTCCTCAGAAATCTCCTTTGTTCGTACCATGATACACTTTCGACAGACATGTTGAGAAGAGGCAAGACTTTGATAGATCCCTGTTCTTTAAATAAAAAACAGGTGCCCACTCACACCTGATTGGCATCCCATTGATTGAAAACACCTGACTCTAATGTCACCCCGTTCAAATAAATGCTAATCCTAGAGGTTCACATACTTTTGGTACTCCCTAATATGTAATATTGGATCATTTTCCTCAATAAATAAATGACCAAGTATAATATTTTTGTCTCATTTATTTAACTGGGTTCTCTTTATCTACTTTTAGGACTGGTGTGAAAATCTGATGATGTTTTAGGTCACATTTATGCAGAAATATAGAAAATTCTAAAGTGTTCACAAACTTTCAAGCACTTCTGTATGTAGTGAATATTGTACTGTACTGGTAAGTGTAAGATGCACTTTGATACGTGATACTAAAATACAGAATAGTACAACCAAGCAATACAATAGTTTATATTTTAAAGAAAATACACACATCCTTTGTGCAATTGTTTAAGACTCCTCACCAACTTGAAACTAGTTCATGGTTCTCAGCCATACTGGATCGTATCCCCACTCTGATGAGGTGTAGTTTGAGTTGTATTTTGAGTTTTGAATTGGTGAGGAGTGACTGCCAGGTCTCATACTGGCTTTCAGAATGAGGAGTCTCTCTGTCCGGTCCCTTTAAAGGTGTTTGCCAGGTGAGAAATCTTGCCACCACATCCCATTCCAGTTATATCTGTTCCTGAGTTTCCTTCTCACCAGGAGCCTTTATTATGATGATTAACAATGGAAATGAATAATGATCATAATAAAATGATAACTCAAGAGCCCACCACTGCAGTGGCTCATGTTCGAGTCCCGTTTGGCTGTGTTGGGGGGTGGGGGGCATCTCTCGGTGCTACAACAGCATCCCCTGGCCTGAGATGTTTGGGAGCCAGTGTTGTTCTAGTTTTGATTTCTTGAATATAGTTTTGTTCTTCTTTGATCATACAATACAAATGAACAAACAGCAAATTGTGCTCACATGTACAATTTAATAACAATACATTTTTTCGTGCATTCCCTTATCGCAGTGGGACTAGAGTCTAAGCCTGAAATAATACATGAATATGTTCTGGACGAAGCACCAGTCCATCGCAGAACACGACACGCTCACGCACTTAGTCATTCACACCCACTCGCACCTAGGGAGTCATTCCACCTACTGTCATGATTTTCAGCAGTGGGAAGAAATCAGAGTACCCTGAGGAAACCCACGCAGAAACGGAGAACATGCCATATGCACACATTCAGTAAGCTGTGCACAGCATAGAGAGAACCAAACCTGGGTTCCTCAATCTACACTGCACCAGTGCGACCTGCTGTACTAACGTATATGACAAACACTTCTCCAGGTTTGATCCTGTGTCTCAACTGGGATGATGTAATGCCAGCAGTATGAGTGTGATGATGTAATGCCAGCTATATGAAAGTGATGATGTAATGTCAGCTTTATCACTGTGATGATGTAATGTCAGCTATATTAATGTGATAATGTAATATCAGCTATATCACTGTGATGTTTTAATGTCAGATATATGAATGTGATGATGCAATGTCAGCTATATGGCTGTGATGATGCAATGTCAGCTATATGATTGATGATTTGATGTAAGCTGTATCACTGTATTGATTCGATTAGACACTGTGTATTTATGTGATTAGAGGGAGCTTTTTCTTGGCTATTTTTGTTCTTCTCTCATCATCGCCTGTTGCATAAGCCCATACTGATTCCAAAGACTGCCCCGCCCATGAGCATTCTCAGCAGGGTGCAGCGAGGCTCGCTCGCATATGGAAAACATAAAACTCTCCAAGGACGTACGTGGTTCTGCGAACATTTTTGAAACACAGCATATTACGTAACCAACCCAAAGCTTGGTCACACCAAAATGTGCAAATAAAGCACACATTCATGTAGCCCAGATTCATCTGTTCATCACTCAGTCTTTCCATCTGCTGCACATTGAAACAATTATGGGCAGAAATGTCATTGATTCATAATAACACTAAAGGACACCATCCAAGAATTCATTACATCTCAGAAGAAGACAGATTCATGCGGTCTTGGCACATCATTTGACCTTTATCGTAAGTACTGAAGATTTTACCGGATTCACAGATGCTATGTGCTGCGGTGGACTTGGCAGCGCATTAAACAAGGCTGTGATATCTTCTCGGAAATCATTCTATAAGTCTTGTATGGACAATTCCTTGGGGGAATTCACTCTTGCATAATGTGGTGCTTTCCATTTCCTGCCTGCCATATTAAATCAGAACTGATACGTCAACCACGTGGTACAATCCTCAAGTTTACACTTGTGCTGACTGACTGAGAAAGAATGATAACATAATCGTACAGGCCACAATCCTTATCATGCACTCTGTAGCTAAAAGTCTGTGGACACCCAAAATTTACATCCAAAAACACAGGTAATTTTTGTTGTTTGTCCACCTTTGCTGCTACAACACTTCCGAGAAGGCTTTTGGAGCATGACTGTGAGGTTGAGCACTGAAACTAGACAATAAGCCCTGACCTACTGCTGACATTACAGTCCTCAAAAGTGTCTGATGGAGCTGAGGTTAGGGCTCTGAGCAAGCCAGTTCTGCATTAATGCTGGCAAACCATTTTTTATGGGCTTTATTTTGGGAGGGCAGGGGGAAAAACTTAATAAACAGACTTGTTGTAATTGGAAACATATGAAACCTTTTGTGGACATCCCATGCCTTTTATGCTTAATATTATGAACCTGCTACAAGTGAATGTGGCTGAAATGACAGATCATTAACTAAAAGTACTGTCTACTTTTGGCCATATCATGTTTGTTAATATCATTCTCATATATAGGAACTTATCCAGTTGATTTCACAACTGCATTTGAGATATCTTATATAATTTCTTTATGTCACTTTTATATCAAGAAAAGTAACATACGATAAGTAACACACAGTTCTAATTATATAGTCCCACACTCTTGGCCACACCACATAATCTCTATCTGATTAATGCATCCTCACTTTCACTTTCACCTGTTACCTGTTACCTGTAAAAGGAAAACCCCAAAATTCGATTTAAACACAAACTAAAAGTGAAGGAGGTTGATAGATGCCAGATTAGCATCGTGCAAACTGTATGCTAAAATTATCGTGCCACTAAAAAGCCTTATTTGGAAAAATAATACACCTTCTATGTAAGCAGATTCAGAAAGTAACAGTCAGTGTTTAAAAATGACCTACAGTCAGATTGGAACAATATTATGAAGTAATGATTACTTGCATAGAGGTTAAGGTAATGGACTGTGGACTAGAAGGTCCAGGGTTCAAATCCCACCTCTGCCAAGCTGCTACTTGAGCAAAGTCCTTAACCCACAATTGCTTGGATTGTAACAGTGGTAACTAATAAGACTGAACCAGCTGTATGTCGCTCTGGATAAAACACATCTGCTAAATGCCTAGTTGTAGATGTAGATTTACCTATCCACTCTATAACAGTAAGAGTAACCAACGCTAGGTTGGTGGAACCATCATGTTTACTTGAGTGCTTCCGGCTTGCACACAAGCAGTTGGCCATGTCTGAGGTAGGGAAGGCTAGGTGAAAGTTCCCCTTCCAGCAAGGGTGGCACTGGACATGGCTAAACTGGGAGAAATAAGGGGGTAAAAGTGAGATTCCATTCAGTGATATGAATTCATGTCCACACAATGAGGCAGTTAGCATCGCAGGTATGTTCAGCTGTTCAGCATGTCTCAGGACCTGGCACTCATTATTGTGTGATCCTCAGTCCAGACATGGGGATTGTCTGATTTATAACATAAAATGATATTAAATGCTTATTTATTAGGTACACCTGCTTGTCTTTACACTCACTGTCCATTGTATAAGTTATACTATTCAGTAGTCCATTTGTTTTTCTACATACAGTATTTTGTTAGACATTATAGTGGTTAAAAACTCCAGCAGCACTGCTGTGTCTGATCCACTCATACCAGCACAACACACACTAACACACCACCAGCACATCAGTGTCAGTGCAGTGCCGAGAATGATCCACCACCCAAATAGTGCTGGATCTGTGCTGGTCCTGTGGGGGTCCTGACCATTAGAGACCAGAGTAAAGGGGAGGAACAAAGTATGTAGAGAAACAGATGGACTGCAGTCTGTAATTGTAGAACTACAAGGTGCTTTTCTATGGGAAGTGGAACTGATCAATGGACACTGAGTGTAGAAACAAGGAGGTATACCTTACAAAGTGATCGCTGAGTGTCTTCAAATAGTAAACTAGATTTTTATTATCAACTAGCTGCAAAAGTCTGATTTTACATAACTCGAGTTTAAAAAGTGCTCAAGTTGACAGTATATGCTGTTAGTGAACGCACACTAACACTGTGGCTTGCGCCTGACACGCATCAGGTGCGTTCAGAACAATAACACGCCTTCATAGAGCGCATCGTTCATCAGCTGCATCAAAACATGCCGTGCTTTGACCTCGTTCTGCTCTCCTCCCTCTTCCACACCTCATTCAGCTCAGTGACACGCAGATGAAAAGCTGGTTTCCTCCTTTCAGAAAGCAAACATGTTTGTCTGGCGTTTACAGACGGCTGCTGAACGACACCGATGTTCGGAATGCGCCACCGCTTCACAGATCGCTTGTTCTCCTTTAACAGCTGTAATGAACTTTAAAAACCTGCGTCATGGTTCTATTTAAGGATGTTTTCCATAGGTGGAAGTGTAAGTGTAGGCGTTGGACCGCATAGTGCAGCCTTCCTTTCTTTTATTGTTGGCAAGTCAAGAGATATCGAGCTGCAGGCTACTATTATAGTCAAGACACATGTGTGAAGTGAAACACCTGCATCCTGACAAGCAGCCTTATAACAAGAGCCATGGAAATAAATAAAACACTACAATGTGTTTCTGAAGCAGGATTTACAGCCATGTAACTGATTAGCCAGGAAAATCTACAGCACACACAGAGAACAGCTGTGAGTTTGCTACTAAACTATTCGCTCAACAAACATTTAACTTCAAATGTCAATTTTAAACTTAGCCCAAATATCCAAGACATGTTTGATGGTTGCATTAAGGAAGCTTGCTTCTTAGGTTGTCACTGAACTTCCAAGGCTATTAAAGCTAACAAGTAAGCTAAGGCAAGCTCATTGGCTAGCTACCAGTTTAGCATCTTTCCAACTACAAGAGATAAACATGCATAGTTTCAAATCACACCCAGTTGCTATTCATAGACTTGTCTATGTCACTTACAACACTGTTATCTCTAAATAGGGCAAAAGTGTTTGTGATCACTTTACACAGCATCAGCCTCAAGTACAAGGCATGAAGTAATGCTGCTGTTTTATTTATGCTCTCATCTCTTTGCCATGATTTCATGATTTTTAATAAACAATCAACAGCCACCTTAGTAGGAATCTGCTGAGTCATGCAAATATAAAGCTAGTATCCAACCAATGCAGTTCTATTCTCAGAATCGTATACAAAAGGACCAACTCAAAATGCGCATGGAATAAAATTACCTACAGTCTCTACAAGCTGTACCGTCAAGTTTGGTGTCTAATAATGTGGCTGGTAAGTGTTTAATGTGTTTATATACCTGCTAACATTGCTGCATCTGATGCATTCTTGCTAGTAAACCATGTAGGCCAGAGTCATTCAGTGCTGTGCTCATAATGGTCCATTATTTAAACAATATGGTGTCTTTCTTTTGACGTACAGGATCGAAATGGCTTACAAATCAGATTTATTTTATTTCTATCGCATTTTCTACAGTGGAGCATTGCCTCAAAGCAGCTTTACAATTTTCTAGGCCCAAAGCTGTAACTGAGTAAACCAAAGGCGACAGTGGAAAGGAAAAACTTCCTACATTATAAGGAAGTAACGTTGGGAAGACCAAAACTCAAAAAGGGACCAAACCTCCTTGGGCAGCCGAGGTGTTATACGAAAGAATGAAACTAAGCTACCTAATTAGTAAGTTTATAGCTATTCAATAAACACAAGCTAAATAAAAATGAACAGAGAGAACATATCATAATATGTAGGCTATGACAAATTAAACAGAATACAATCGGATGTAGAGTATAATAAATAGAGAATATAAAACTATGGGATCGTGGTAGCCTACTGGGTAAGGTACTGGACTATCGACCACAAGGTCCAGGGTTCAGATCCTGTGCCAAGCTGCCACTGTTGGGTCCTTGAGCAAGGCCCTTAACCCACAATTGCTTGGATTGTAAGACTGTACCAATTGTAAGTTGCTCTGGATAAGGGCGTCTGCTAAATGCTGTAAATGTAAATGTAAAACTATAGCATATAAGACTGTATACAAATGTGTAGCAACAGGTGAACTACTATCAGTACCTGCAAAGTCACCTATATGGTGGGAGAACCTTGTCATTAAGCATGAGAACAATGTAGGTGTAACTGATCAAATGAGCGCATGGTTTATGTGACGTAAACCTGCCAGTGATTTGTGCTATGTGTTATCAGAAGGTGACGTATTAAAGCACGTAGAACTCTTAGAAGAGCCAAATCCTACTAAATGCATACATAACAGCACCCTCTAGTGGTTACTAGTAGGAATTGTACCCATCCTGTAATAAAAATGTACTTTAAACACAGAACTGGTTTCTTCATTCGGCATGGAGGTCGTGAGACTGCGGACATCTCTTTTAGCAATGGACCATGAGGAAATAAGCAGGTTCTAACACATCCACATCAGTACCAAAGTACCACGATGTTCTCTCAAAGCTACGCCAGTGGTGCTTAAGGTCCTAAACTCTAAAACCATTAAACACCAGACTGTTTTTAAAATCTTAAGCACCAAACGTCCTATTTTAAGACGCGTACGTTTACAAGTGAAGCTCACATTATTTAATCTTCAAATTAATTTGCTATATACAAAGTCAACATTTCAACAAAACAATTCCTGATTAGACGTTTTCACATGATGTGCTGACTGGCTAAATACTGCATGCCACCCATATAGGTTCATTTCTACTTTACAGAATCAGGTCAAGCTACAGAAAAGGATTTCCCCCTAAACCTAGATATGGTCTCATAACCCAGGTCTCATCAATTTAGGGCTAACACATTGCTGCTGCACTGCAGTCTACATGATTTGTTGACCTTCTAAAAGAAAAGAAATTAACGCGACTTTGCAGGGAACAAACTTAAACATGACATTTCCTTCAAATGAAGTAGCAACGTCAAACGAGGTATATAGGTATATCATTATTTTTATGGAGATGAAAAGAGTTCTAGCCATGAAACATTATTTAGTTTGCTAATAACCCTAGCACGCTTTTACACCAATCAGCCATAACACTAATACCACTGACAGATGAAGTGAATAAGACTGACAGTGTGGTGCTCTGGCCAGTGTTTTGCTGGGAAACCTTGGGTCCTGGCATTCATTAACATGTACCACCTACATAAACATGGTTTCAGACCACCTCTTCATGGCAGTGGTGTACACTAATGGCAGGGCCTCTTTCAGCAGAATAATGTGCCCTGCCACACTGCTAAAATTGTCCAGGCATGTTTTGAGGAAGACAAGGTGTTGACTTGGCCTAAAAAAAATCTCAGCTCTTTAATTGAGCATCTGAGGGTTGGACATACAAGTCTAAACAATCCATGGAGGCCCCACCTCGCAGTTTACAGGATTTTAAGAATCTGCTGCTAATGTTTTGGTGTCAGATACCACTGGACACCTTCAGAGGTCTTGTGGAGTCCATTCCTCAACACCACATCACTGCAAAACTGTTCATGAATGATTTATGGAACAAGACAATTAGTTCAAGGTGTGGACTTGGCCTTCAAATCCCCCAGTTCTCAATCGAATCAACTATCCCTGGAATGTGATGGATAAACATAGGGTTTGCATAGAGGACCCAACTCACAACTTACAGGACTTAAAGGATTTGCTAATAACAGATTGGTACCAGACACCACAGAACCTTCAAAGCCATAGCAGCACCAGCAGGACCTAAACAAGAGGTGGTTTCATGTTGTGGTCGAACAGTGTGGCTGTCGGTGACAAAACAGTACCATAAAATTTGGCATTTGCAAAGGTTTGGGAGACTTTCCAGAAGTTTCAGTAGTATTTTTAGGTCTGAAAATGTAAATTTTATGATGTTATAATGCATCAAAAAAATATGCAAGATATTTGCAGATTACAATGTTAGTTACTTCTCTGCAGAAGTTCTTTTCCCAAGCGCCATTATTTTGACCTCTGATCCCCTGAACAGTGTATATCATTCATTCATTCACTTTCTTATTCGCTTAATCCTGAACAGTGAATCTTCAAGGATTGCAGTCATTACATTTGTGTAGAAAAAAAAAAACAATATAACAATTCAAAACAAAAAAAGTTAATTGTACTAAATGCCCATTTATATACACAGTAAAGTGACAGTAGCTGTTACAGTAAAACATGTCACAGTAAAATATGGAACATACTGAACAAAGTAATTCAAATTATTGCACCTCTGGGTTATTGTATACCAAAATTATTGCAGGTAAGAATTATTAGTAAGTCTAATTATCCTGAGTGATCGTACAGAAGGAACATTGACTGTGGTAGCCTAGCGGTTAAGGTGCTGGACTATGGACCAGGGTTCAAATCCCACCTCTGCCAAGCTGCCACTGTTGGGTCCTTGAGCAAGACCCTTAACCCACAATTGCTTGGACTGTAAGACTGTACCAATTGTAAGTCGCTCTGGATAAGGGCGTCTGCTAAATGCTGTAAATGTAAATGTAAACATTGTGTCACCCCTTGAGAGAGGAATTATAGAGTTTGATGGCCACAGGTAACTTCTTCGGCACGCTGTGGTGCATTTTGGTAGGATGTTCCTTGTACTGAATGTGCTTGTGTCTCATCACCTAATTGTAAAGTGGGTGGTTGCCATTGTCCATAATGGCCAGCATCCTCTTCTTCGACACTGCTGTCTGCGAGTTCAGCTCCACACCCACTTCACCGGCCCCCTTGATGGACACAGGGGTCACCAGTGCCTTGTCCCTCCTCAGATCTACCACCAGTTCCTTTGTTTTCACCACGCTGACACAAAGTCCTTCACTGTCCTTCACTATATATATATATATACACAGTGGGGCAAAAAAGTATTTTGTCAGCCACTGATTGTTCAAGTTCTCCTACTTAGAAAGATGAGAGAGGTCTGTAATTTTTTTCATCATAGGTACACTTCAACTATGGGAGACACAATGAGAAAAACAAAATCCAGGAAATCACATTGTAAGATTTTTAAAGAATTTAATTATAAATTATGCTGGAAAATAAGTATTTGGTCACCCACAAACAAGCAAGATTTCTGGCTCTCACAGACCTGTAACTTCTTCTTTAAGAAGCTCTTCTGTCCTCCACTCCTTACCTGTATTAATGGCACCTGTTTGACCTCGTTATCTGTATAAAAGACACCTGTCCACAGCCTCAAACAGTCAGACTCCAAACTCAAAACCAAAGAGCTGTCGAAGGACACCAGGAAAAAGAAATTGTAGACCTGCACCAGGCTGGGGAGAGTGAATCAACAATAGGCAAGCAGGTTGGTGTGAATAAATCGACTGCGGGAGCAATTGTAAGAAAATGGAAGACATACAAGACCATTGATAATCTGCCTCGATCTGGGGCCCCACGCAAGATCTCATCCCATGGGATCAAAATGATCATGAGAACAGTGAGCAAAAATCCCAGAACTACATGGAGGGACCTGATGAATTACCTGCAGAGAGCTGGGACCAAAGTAACAAAGGCTACCATCAGTAACACACTACACCGAGAGGGACTCAGATCCTGCAGTGCCAGGCATGTCCCCCTGGGAGAATATCATGTGGTCAGATGAAACCAACAAATAAGTTTTTGGTAAAAACTCAACTCGTCGTGTTTGGAGGAAGAAGAATGCTGAGTTGCATCCCAAGAACACCATACCTACTGTGAAGCATGGGGGTGGAAACATCATGCTTTGGGGCTGTTTTTCTGATCCGTGTTAAAGGAAGAATGAATGGAGCCATGTATTGTTAGATTTTAAGCCAAAACCTCCTTCCATCAGTGAGAGCATTGAAGATGGAACGTGGCTGGGTCTTCCGGCATGACAATGATCCCCAACGTACCACTCGGGCAATGAAGAAGTGGCTCTGTAAAAAGCATGTCAAGGTCCTGGAGTGGCCTAGCCAGTCTCCAGACCTCAGCCCCATAGCAAATGTGTGGAGGAAGTTGAAAGTCCGTGTTGCCCCAAAACATCACTGCTCTAGAGGAGATCTGCATGGAGGAATGGGCCAAAATACCAGCTACAGTGTGTGCCAACCTGGTGAAGACTTACAGGAAACGCTTGACCTCTGCCATTGCCAACGAAGGTTATGTTACAAAGTATTGAGTTGAACTTTTGTTATTGACCAAATACTTATTTTCCACCATAATTTACAATAATTTGTGGTTAGCACTGTTGCCTCACAGCTCCAAGATCCCCTGTTTGATCTCGCCCTCAGGCTCCACCTGTGTGGAGTTTGCATCTTCTCCCTGTGTTTGCATGGGTTTTCTCTGGGTACTCCGGTTTCCTCTCACATTCCAAAGACATGTATGTTAGGTTAATTGATATTTCCAATGTGCCTCTAAGACTGTGAATCTGTGCATGAGTGTGTGTGCCCTATGTTGGATTGGTGCCCTGTCTATGGTTGTTCCTGCCTTGCACTCTGTGTTGCCGGCTAGGCACCGACTCTCCCTCGACCCTGACTAGGATAAGGGGATAAGACAATGAATGAATTATTTAATGAATGGTTGCTAATTTGATTATATTACATTATAGGTAACGTGTTAAGCTTTGTTAGCATGTGTCACTTTAAATTAGATTATTTTTAGTTAAGTATGTCATTCATTAAGCTTTATTCTTAGAGTACAGGTACTTGTTTGGAGTTGCCTAATAGTCGTTACACAATGTAAGAGTTAAATATGTAACAAGTACACAGGAATGGTAATTGCGATGCATACAGAAACACTGTGAGAAAGTTTATTGCAAAACTATTAAAATCTCAAGAGAAGAGCTCCAACTGAAGAAAAGTTTGAGCCCTGGCGTTAGAGTAAAGCCACACTGGGTAGGTGGGCGGGGTTATATTGTGCGTGATGACGTCACGCGCTTCGCCTGCAGGTACAGATTTAGTGCAGACAGAAAGGTGAGGAGGATTTGTATCCCCACAATGTGCAGAAAATACATCTTACGTTTTCAGTCAGGTTCTTTTTAAACGGAACCTCAGTACTATGAACCATGCTGAAGCGTGCTGTGTGTGAGAGGAGTCCGGTATGGAAGCTGTTTGTTCCGTTTCTGCTCATGAGCGGATTGGCAAACGGAGGTAAGTGAACTGATACAAAAGTGATAATCGAATGTTATCATATTTGCTTAATTGCAAGTGTAGGGGCTTTTAAATAATAGACTTTTTAACTGATTATATCACTTTTTGATTTGTAGTCTTTCTCTGGAGTTACTGACACAGATCCATGTGCTTCATTGCAACACTAGGGGCATATATTGATACATTATTATTGAATGTGTAATTGTATTTATAATAATTTGTACTTATTTTAGTGGAGTTAATGCATTAATAATTGCAGATTTAAGTTCTGTTTGCTTAATTGTAGCTGTCGGGCTTAATAATAGACTAATTGTACAACATTGTGTTTTGTATTAGTCTATTTATAGTACTTTAAAAGTGAATAGTTAATTTGCGGAATAAATGCGCGTAGATTTACGTTTCATCAAAAGTTTAGATCGTTGACTTTTGACATTGTGTTATTTTTACATAGTTTAGTTATAGTTCGTTCATAAACAGTTGTACTTAAGTGATTTTGTAGTTGCAGACTTAAATTATTTAGCTACTTTCGTATTGAATATGTCATTGCATTGTGTCATGTTTATTGTACTATGTGTTACTGTTCATAAATGTGTAGTTAATTCATTAGCAATGATATATTTATGTTATTATGCTTAGTATTAGAATAGCAGGATTACATTGTCAAAATGTCTGAGCTCTGGCGATAAAGGGTTCTTTACACTGATGTGAATGACATTTGAAAGCTCCTTGGAGAGCATCATCATTTAGCCACGTGTTTGTCTTTGGATTAATTTGGGATTTGTTATAATCCAATCCATCCAGCCACATTACACTGTTAACTCCTCAAGTGGCGGAATGGATCTGCCTCAGTCTCAGTACCGCAAAGTGAATTTCACATCACTTAAAAATATATTTACACAAAAAGCAATCGTGTGTTGAGACGTACACTCATTGGCCACTTTATCTGTTCCACCATAGAGCAGCATTTTGTAGTTCTACAATTACAGACTGTAGTCCATCGGTTTCTCTGCATGCTTTGTTTGTCCCCTTTACTCTGTTCTCTAATGGTCAGGACCCCCAGAGATCAGGTACTATTTGGCCGGTGGATCATTCTCAGCATCATTCTCTTTGGTTGGTGGACTGTTTTCAGTCCAGCAGTGACACTGAAGAGTTTAAAAACTCCAGCAGCACTGCTGTGTCTGATCCACTCGTACCAGCACAACACACCCTAACACACCACCACCACATCAGTGTCAGTGCAGTACTGAGAATGATCCACCAACCAAATAGTAGCTGATCTGTGCTGGTCCTGAGGAGGTCCTGACCATCAGAGACCAGAGTAAAGGGGAGGAACAAAGCATGTAGAGAAACAGATGGACTGCAGTCTGTAATTGTAGAACTATAAAGTGCTTCTGTATGGTAAGTGGCACTGATAAAACAGACAATAAGCATAGTAACAAGAAGGTATACCTTTTAAAGTGTGAGTATATGCTTGAGTAGACAAGCAATAGGAACATGTATGCGAATTAGAAGCCCATTTAAATTTTTTGTATTTGTTTAGTACCTATCACTTTTATGGCAAATAATAAAGGACTGATTTCTTAGTAACTCAAAAGACACCGGTAGTGCACGACATGTACTTGTTTTACAATTAATACTAGCACTGTCTGAGTTTATCTATAGGCTTTATAATATTGAACTCTAATTCAAATGAACCTTTTGTTGATATAACGCAATGTGAAGGATCTGAGAGCTCACTAATTCTTTAATAAGCACTTAAGAAGTCCAGCTGGTCCAAGGCACCAATTGTATGCACCTGTGTATATAACTGCATGAGTTTTTCTCTTTTACTTAGGAAAAAAATGAACAGAACCAAAAATTGGTTCTAGGATTGGTGCTAATTATGTCAGCATTCTGGTGCATTTTATGCTAACAGTAATGTAGAAATGTAGAACTGCCCAGTGAATCACACAGTGTCTGATTTTTAAACATTACATAAATTATTAGACTGTTGAGCTTAGCACAGTCAATACAATACCTGTTATTCTGATTCAGCTCGTGGAACTTATTATACAGTCCTAATATACAAGGTGATGCAGCAGGTTCACACAGCTTATCCTCTTTAAGAGAAAGCATCTAATCCTGACTGACACCACTGACATGCGGCTGTAGAATGAAGGTCCATTCCATTGCGCTTTTAAAAGGCTCTTAGTGCATTAACATGCATTAATTGAATTCTGATATCACATTAAGGGCAGGACATTGTGCACCACTTTGTCCGTGTAAAATGCTGTAGGGCTTCAGTGAGGTTAGCGGGGAGTTGATTACGAAAACATGACCAATGTGTTCGACTCATTCTGTGAGCACCATTAAAATTGACGTGTATAAAGACATGATTAAATGTTCACAGTTTAGCCATGTTCTAAATATGGTCAGCTCTCCATGTATGGTATCTGATGTTTCCTTCTATAACTTTGTTTCACACTGACTTCGATTCACACTAAACCGGACTTTACAAAGGTTATGGTATGACTTTCTTAAACACACAAATTTCATTGCAATAGTAATAAGCAAAAATATATACAAAATCATCATCTCTTGGAAGATAACCATCACAAACCTGAAACCCCAAAACTGAACTTGTAAAAATAATACTTATAATTTTTTACCAGTTATTTTATAAAACAGAGTTTTGATTTATTTCGTATGGAGCCCTGCTTGTGACATCCCTTCTTAATAAAATTAAGTCATGTCCAAGTCTTATTAATGTGTGGGAACGAGATCTTACTAGTAAGACCGTGCCTTACTAACTCTCTTCTAAACATTAGGATCTCATTTCCACACCATACTAAGTCGTGGCCACACCTTAACTTTATGAAGAAGGGATGTCACCAGCAGGGCTCCTTATTTTTAAATTTAAAAGATTTTTATTTTCAAGAGGCTAAGTTTAAACAAACAAAAACAAAACGTCCCACATTTTCATGCGAACACAGAGTTGTAGTCCATCAGCAGAACCATATTTAATCTAATTTTAGACCAGGAACTTGGACAGTACCCCTGTACCTCATGCCCACATGGTCACTAGATAAATGCCTTTATTTTGACGCAAATGTCTCAAAGTCTGAATTTTGAGCTTCACTCAAGTAGCTAAATAAGTAGCAACATTTTGGGTGACAACTGTACGTGGACAGTGGTGGCTCTGGACGAATTAGTTGAAAAAACTTGAGTTTAAACCCCAGCTGCACCAAGCTACAGTTTCGCACTTGAGTAAAGCTTTTAATTGTATTCCTCAACTCAAATCTAAGTCGCTCTCAGTAAGGCCGTCTAAAAGTTGGATCAATGCAAAACTCGGCATGCAGTTCTGTCTCAGACAGCTATGTGCATGATTACAGGTGTGGTCTGATTAGACACTGTCTTACCAGGCATAAACGTGCTCCCCTTTCTGCCCTATAAAGAGGCTCTCAGAAGCTACTTTTGGGGAATGTACCTCTTGGTGAGAGAGCGCTGACTGCTAGCCATGTCTCTACGATGCACTTGACGACATCTTGCCATGTACCACAGGAACCCATAAAGAACCTGAATCATATCTCATTTGTATCCAGGCTAGAGGTGGTCTAACAGGGTCCTAGAGCCTCCTTTCAATTATAGTTTTCCCCAATAAACATATCCTTTCGCTCTAATGTTGTAATCACTTCCATATATCGTCATTACATTCACACACACAACGTTTCAGTCGATTCCAACATCTTCTTGGTGAGATAATTTCTGTCAGTGAAAAGTGAAATTGATATTTTGCTGAACTATTCCTGTAATTCACTTCCAATGTGTTGTGGCTTCTCCCATAGAGGCCTTGGGTTTTTATTGCCATGAGAATTTCTTGGCTTTTGGCAGCAAGATGATGGAACGGCATGAGTGGGAATACATAAGAGTAGCCCAAACGTCTATGCCCGAGAGAGCAGCAATTACCTTTATCTCCCCAGAGCTATAAATGATTAGCCTTGTTTTCTTTGTTCGCAGTTTGTGCATGTATTATGAGAGAGTTTTTCTGATTTACAGACCTCTGGGGTTGGATACTGGAGAGAAAGGCTATTCAGTTGTGGAGATTGATACTGGAAGCAATAAGAAGAAACAGTACCTGATAAGATTTCACTGTGTACAATCTTTAGACTAACCTCTTTAACACTTTTCACAGCGTCGTTCTACGGGGATGGATTTGTTCATCTAAAAACTGTGGAGTCCTCAAGCAGAAACTCCCTCCAGGTGCGCTTTCGGACCTCCAGCCCCAGCGGGCTTGTTTTCTTAGCTGCCGGGGAGACGGACTTCCTCTGGGTGGCACTACACTCCGGACGTCTTCAGGTGTGCGGTTTGTTTTTCAACCCATGCAAGTCTGTAGTTTTGAATTCAGTTGGTTTCATTTGACATATTAAGGCAAAGATGGTGAACATTTGCAGAGATGGTATTGTGGTCTGTAAGGAATACAAATAAGGTAGACCTACACGATCCTGTAATTAGTAAAAGCACAGCAAGTAGTGAGAAGTCATTTCTCAAAATGTGATCCAGCGTAACTATTTTTTTTCAGTTTTAAATTACATCCTTTCACGGATGTCTTGTAAACACACCTTTTAATTATTATTTTCACGATAACTTAAAGGGAGAACCAAGGCAAGCGATTACTTGTTACTTCCAGCCAGTAAGGACCGCTAATAGGCTGAGCCTGGGGTGATTTTGAAAGCAAGTTCTTTCATGTTTTCATGGCTGGGACTGTAGCTATGAAATGCACATGTCTTATCAGTTGTACGATTATGTGGTGTGGTTGTATGGCTGTACAGTAGTACGTCCTGTAAGTATGGTGAATACACACTCCGTATTGTAGTGCTTGGTAAAACTTTGATAAAGTAAGCCCTTGCCCATGAGGTTCTATCAGATATTGATGAATGATGGTTCTTGATGCAGTTCAGCTTAAGCTTGTACTCTTTCCCTTTATGCATTTTCCATACCGTCCCAACTTTTTTCTTGATTTGCCGTTGTATGTTTGTCGTAAATTATGACATAATATCAATAGCTAATAGCCATATTTGTGTCCAATGAACTAAAACCTTTGCCCCATTTCAATGCAGGTCCAGATTGACCTTGGATCAGGGGAGCGCACGCTTTGGTCAGAGAAAGGCACTCCTTTGAACGACCTTGTCTGGCATTCCATCGATCTTCAACATGACGAGCACAACGTCACCTTGACTGTGGACAAAACATCCCACACTGGCCTGAGGTTGGCCAGGCCTGATGTGGAGCTCAGTGTTCAGGAAGGACTCTACGTTGGTGGGCTTGACAATTTGGATAAACTCTACCTTTTTAATGACATGTCCAATGTTGGCTTTCGAGGATGCTTGGACGAGGTGCTCTTTAATGAACACAATCTTCTTTCGTCCTTAAGGTCTTACTCTGGCTATAAAATGGTCCACGAGGTGTCTTTAGGCTGTAGCCCACAGTTTTCTGCCACAGTCAATGACTCTGTCAGTTTCTTTAGTTCCAAAGCCTATATGTCGTTCCCTGTTTGGGAAGTTCCTCAGGAAGGAGTGTTTGAATGTCAGTTTTACACGTCAGCAGAAGATGGGCTTCTGTTATATAGTTCTGCAGGAAAAGGTGACTATGTGGCACTGGAGATAAGACATAAACACCTTGTTGCGGTTGTTAGAGTAGGTGGTAGCAAGACCGCCATATCCTCTATAACAGCAGTGAACGAAGGGGGCTGGCACTTTTTACGATTTTACATAGCTCCGAGGGCCCTCCAGTTGACTGTGAGTAATGAGATGCTCAATTCCAGCTTTGGAGCCAAGTCCAGAACTCTCCAGCTCAATGGACCACTGTTCCTGGGTGGAGTGGATTCTAGGACTTATACAGAGGTTCGCAGGAATGGCTTGCTCTCTGTAGCCGGGAAGAACATGGGTGGAGGCTCCTTTAAAGGCTGTCTTCGAAAGATTAGAGTCAATGACCAGACCATGGGTTTGCCCAATGCAATTGTCACCAAGGACGTGTCTGTTGGTTGCCAACCAGTAAAGCATATGGAACCCATTACTATCATAACTCCTGAGAGTCTAGAGCCAGACACTTCTCTACCGCCAGAACCGGACAAAAAAAAGTCTCAGGGTTTCTTGCTGCTCAAAGACCTGGAAGTCTTGGAAGGTGGACGAGCACCACTTGAGGCAAAGCACATTAAATTGAATTTAGATTTCCACAAGCTTGGGATCCATCTAACCCAGATCTTGTTCCATATTGAGGAGCAGCCAGTCCATGGGCAACTGAGGCTCGATGTTGACCTCGATCAACAGGAAAATACATTTAGTCTGATAGACCTTCAGCATGGCAGGGTCATGTATGTTCATGGTGGCTCAGAGGATCCTCAGGACTTTTTCATGTTTTCTGTTTACACTAGCAGCAAGAAAGAAGTGCCTGTATATCTAAAGGGGAACCGCATGCACAGGTTCAACATCTCTGTCACACCTGTTAATGATGCCCCAGAACTCAGCCTTCCTGAGGGCAACCTCTTTGTTCTTCTAGAGAACTCCAAGCACCCTCTGAGCACGGACATGCTCAGGGCAACGGACCCTGACACTAACCCAGCAGATCTGGTATTCACTCTTTTAGGTAACTTAATTGTGGATGCAGGATTCCTGGAACTTGACGACAAGCCAGGGAAAGGCATTACCTCATTCTCCTACTCGGATCTGGAGCAGGGTAAGGTCAGGTTTGTTCACACAGGCATCAAGAACTCGAGAATGGCGCTCAGGGTGAGCGACGGGGAACACGTGAGCAACACGGTCGTGCTCCGGGTCATGGCTGTTACATTGGAACACAAAGTTGTGAATAACACTGGAGTGGAGGTGATCCAAGGTGGAGCTGCCAGCATTAATAATAAGCATCTAGCTGTGCAGCTGAACGTGGCCAAGCAAGCACTGGAGATCCGCTACGACGTCATAGAGCCTCCGACCTATGGTGAGCTTCAACGGCTACATTCCAGTGGCGAGTGGAAGCAGACCAGCACCTTCACACAGAAACTTTTGGACAAGGAACGGCTCAGGTATCGTAGCACCTTCCATGGAACCCAGTTCAGAAATGTAACCGACAGCTTCAAGTGCAAACTCGGTATTGGCTTGGTTGCTACAGATGAGGTTCTGTTTGCAATAAGGGTCCAGTGGGTTTATTATAAAGTAACAAGGAGTAAAATGGAGGTTGAGAGTGATAGCAAGGTCACACTGACTCCTCAGGAATTCAGAATAATCTCCAAAGGCGTAAAACTATCTGAAAGTGATATTCATGTCCGTTTGTTAACTTTACCAAAGAGAGGCTTCTTGCTGTTCAACGAAGAGCCCCTGAGTAAGAACTCTACCTTCAGTCAGAAGAACGTCACTGATCAAAAACTGTACTATAAACTTTTTGAAAAACCACATGAAGACTTGAGGGACATGTTCAATTTTCAGGTGTTTTCAAAACACTCCTACTCTGGGAGATATGACTTCAGGATTATCATCAAGCCAACTGTTCACAGCATAGTCCTTAGAAATAGAGGACTTTCACTCTCGGAAGGGGAGAGTAAGGTCATAACCAAAGACATGCTTTTCTCAGACTCTCGCAGCTCCAGAGCGGTGCATTACACTATCACAAGAGACCCTCAACATGGTAAATTATTGAGAATGAACAATTCCAGTTCCATCACCAGTAACAGCAGCATATCAGAGTTCACAAATCAGGACATTCTTGAGGAACGCCTTGTGTACGCTCATGATGATAGTGAAACCATGCATGATGCCTTCAAGTTCTCTGTCTATTTGCCATCTATGAACGACAGAGAGTCAACCACAGATGGCACCTTTAACATTTCCATCCAATTAGTTAATGATGAAAAACCTGTTCGTGTTGTAGATAAAATCTTTCACGTTGCCCGTAACAGTCAGAGGTTACTGACCATGGAGGATCTATGTTACCATGACCCTGACTCAGACTATGATGACAGAGATCTACTTTATACCAGACGAAGAATCCCAATGGGTGAGCTAGTCTTGGTAAATGACACAACCCACAAGCTTTATCAGTTCCATCAGCGAGATCTAGAGGAGAAAAGAGTGCTGTTTGTTCACAAAGGAGTGAGCTTTGGACGCTTTGTTCTCTTCATATCAGATGGGAAGCATTACACTTCAACACTGCTGGAAGTTAGTGCCCAGGACCCATTTCTAAAGCTGGCCAACAACACTGGTCTGCTAGTCCAGAAGGGCCGGGAAGTAACTGCCCAACCTGCTAACTTCAGTGTCACCACCAACGTAGATGTCCGAAGCGATGAGGATGTGCTCTTTGAGATCTTTCTTCCACCAAGTCATGGCAGTCTGCTTTGTGATGGCTTGGAGACGGATGCTTTCACGCAGTATGATCTAAAGACAGGCCATATCGTATACCATCATGATGACAGCAGAAACCTTGTGGACTCTTTCAGCCTCACAGCTGTGGTACACGGACTGCGCTTGGACTCGACTGTGGCAGTGAAAGTGTACCTCGAGAGCCATCAGCAACCACCGCAAGTCAGAAACAACAACTCTGTACTGGTGGAAGAAGGAGGGTCAGTTAAAATTCACAAAAAGGACCTGGAGGTTTGTCTTGCATTACAAGTTATATACATTTGTATTAAAAAATAGATGATTACTGATAAATACAGGAACTAAGTACAAGGGCAGTCCAGAATCTGTTACTCTAGTTTTGCCTGCTTAATTAATTCATAATAACACATTCATATAACACTTTATTCTCTAGGTGGTTCATCAGGATAACTCCCCAGAGGACATTGTGTACACCGTAAGGATTCCCCCCTCACATGGCCTCCTTAGATGCTGCATGAAGGAAGAGGAGAGCTATCGAGGAACACTTGAAAAGCCTGTTCAAACGTTTTCACAAGAAGACATCAACGCAGGTCACATTCAGTATTTCCAAACCAAACATGGACACGCCAGCGACTCTTTCTCACTGGACGCCACCAATGGCATTCTAACGCTTAATGACGTCTGGGTCTTTGTGGATATTATTCCTTTGTGGATTCCATTAGAAGTTTCAAATATAACGTTGAATGAAGGATCTTCTAAGGCTCTAACAGGAGAGGTGATCAAGGTGACCAGCCGACACTTCAGAGGACGGCACTTTGAGTACCACGTGACTGAGGGGCCCCATCACGGCTATATAGAGCACTCCAGGATCCCTAACATAAATATCCCATCGTTTACCAGTTTGCAGGTCAGCTATATTTTTGTTTTCTTTGAGTATTTCATAATGAATAATGTAAGCCTATTTGAACAGCGAACGATGTTCCTCATATTATGTTGCCGCCACTCGGTGAAAACAACTACGCCTGGACATTGCTTTATTTTTGATTAATGACCAATCATATTACATTGGGATGGGATTGGCTCTTGAACTCATGTTTTCTAAAGATTTTTGACCTGAAAGTCGTTGGAATTTCTCTCAGCATGTTGTTTGATTTAGAAAGCAAGTGCGAATTGCGTCAGAACGTTTGGACAGCGTCAGTGTAGAGAGACACCTAGTGGTGAATGTGCACATTGCACAAACATAGAAAATAAAGATAAGCTAAGGCAGCCTGTCTGTGGCTGTGCCTGAACAGTTGCACTGCTTATGTGTAGAATACAGTAAATTGAAAATGAATGAGCTCATTCATTTATTAAAGAATTTATTAACGATCAAACAAAGTAAGAAAGTTTTAGACTATAAATGTGATTAGGTACTTTTTGCCAAGGACAGTAGTCCCCTTGGATTTGATATGTGGTTTCATTTTTCCACAGATTCTATTTGAAAATTTTGAATTGAAATTTACAGCAACTGATTCATAAGTTTAATATTACACACCTTTCTGGGTATTGTGATGAAATCATCTTGTGTCATCCTGCTCAGGATGTGAATCATCTCTTTTAATCGAGCAGTTGTCGTCTTGGCATTCATATAAAAATGTTGCATGATATGCGATCTGGACGTTATTCAAACACCATATTATATACTTACTACAATGAAGTATACTATATACTTGCAATACAATGCTATATGAGATTCTCTAGTGTACCGGTATTGACAAAATAGCCTGAATACTGCAGCTTTTCCCATACATTTGATTTATTTAATATCCACTTTCCCCTCCCCAAACCGATTTACCCTGCATGATCTTTCATGCAGTTTTTGTTCTTAGCAGACGCCCTTATCCAGAGCACCTGATGCAGTCTTACAATCCAAGCAACTGTGGGTTAAGGGCCTTGCTCAAGGACCCAACAGTGGCAGCTTGGCAGAGGTGGGATTTGAACCCTGGGACCCTGGGTACCTTAACCGCTAGTCCACCACAGTCCCACAAAGTTTCTAATCCCAGCACTTGTCAAAAGCCCTTAATCCACAAATTCTTGGATTGTACCTAGTAAGACTGTATCAGTGGTGAGTTGCCCTGGATAAGAGCAAGTCCTAAATGCCTAAATGTAGTGTAAAATGAAGCCCTGCCAGTTCCGAGCGATTCCTTACCAAACACCTCCAAACATGGCTTTGTTTATTACGCAGGTCGAACATGAGTTCATATGCTACGTCCATGATGGCAGCGAGACGACGTCAGATCATTTCACACTGGTGGCGAATGACACAGACCTTCACAAGCAGAGCCTTCCTCAGGTCATACATGTGACGGTGATGCCTGTAAATGATGAGGCTCCGGTTATAACAGCTAATAAGATCCTGAGGGTGAGGTGAACATAAACGACTGCACTGATGCTCATAACAGTTGAATAATCCTCACAACAAACTGTGCTGGTCCTCAGTGTGTTCCCATGAGAAACACTGGACAGGTATCGGGCCAGTTAATGCCATTTTGTGAACATTTGTGCACTTACAAGGCCCATATTCAAAAATAGTTGAGAAAATAAAATAGATAAACTTTGTTTCCAGCATTACAACTTGCTGCTCTTAACTGGGACTGGTATTAAGAACAAAAAGATGCTGTTGTCACATGCATCACACATCACATCTAACATTAAGACAAAGAAAATGATATTATCATTGCAAATTAGACACTCCCATATTTTGACTGTGCTGATAGAAAATGTGTCAATGTAAAAATAGTTAACAAAACCACAGGTAATTGGTTTAAGACCTCACAGGAAGCCCAGCTTCCCTTTCAGGTTCTTCAAACAATGTGCCAGCTTGAACCACTCCCGGGCACAGAGGCAAAAAAGTGAAATTGGCATCATATACCAGTCACTGGTTCCTCTGCTCTCTAAATATCGGCATTGGCCATTAAACAACCCATAATGGTCGACCACTAATTTAAAGGAATACTCCAGCGTCTTTCATGCTAAGCTCCACCTTCCTTATCTGTAAAGTGTCTTTCCAACGGGCTGTCATTTTTTTACACGTATTGGACTGTTTTTGGATGGATCTTTAATCCGAAGGATGTAATGTTACAGCAATTAAGGACTTTGATAGGGTGTAATGATTTCGAACTCCTAGTTTAATGGTGCATATTTCATATGTGCTGAGTTTTAAATCAGTTGCATGTTTGAGAGACATTTGAACTGAATTTTCTAAGCCCTAAATGCACCTACGGTTAAATCAGTTTCAGACCGAGGGCTTGTGTTTGACTGCATTCTTCACATTCCACATCTGATCCCCCACATGAGCATTCAGTGAGTTTGTTTGTAGGGCCCCCAGAGATCTGCTCTGTCTTCACATGTCTTTGTGTGGAATGGTGTTACAAAAAGCTTTTGTGTGAACTACATGCACTTCATCTGCCATGATTTTAGTTTTGATTTTAGCATTGATCTTGGAATCGCTTTGTTTCCTTTAATATTTGTTAAATATATATTGCTCTAAAGACATTTGGTTTACTAAAATTAATTATTAATTTGTTGCCTCTCAAATGGGTATATTGATCATTTCAGTCTGCTGTTGATAAATGAATGACTTTCCAGTGGATTGTTGAATGAAGTTCTACACAGGAAGCACATTTTAATATCACATGTTTCTTTTACAAAATATATAAATTGGCTGTAGAAAAGCAGTTCCGATGCCTAGTTCTAGTCTTAAATATCATATCACGTTACCGCCGAGAGAAGTCCTGATTGTAGAATATATTTTAAAGTTAACATGCACTTAAATGGGGTGGTTCATAAAATCTGTTTGGGAGTGTAATGCTCAATTTGTCCACCAGGTGGCTGAAAACACCACACAAGCACTGAATTAAAATACGAAGAACATGTTATAAAGGCTGATTAGTTCCTGAGCCATATGCAAATCAAAAAGAGTTTCCTGTTTTTAAATATTGACGTATTGACATAAAATATATGAACTTATATAACGTAAAGCTTATATTATAAAAATAACATTTTCAGATATAATTTATGCAGACATACAATTGCAATACAGATTGTCCGTAATGAACAGACCGCATACAAACGTATAATGAAGTTAGAGTATTGTTGCAAATGAAATTCGCATGTTTAAAAAAAATATCGTGTTCGCAGAATATGTAAAAATTAGCTGTAATTTTAAAATATTTAGATTCAAGTACACATTGAATTGCAATTCTCAGTTTGTCCATCAGGTGGCTCAAAACGCACCGCACAAAGTGACTTTATAGTACGATCCTAAGACAAAGAAAATTGTTACCGTTGCAAATTAGACCGTCACATATTTTGAATGTGTTGATAGAAAATATATCAATATATACATGTAAAAATTGTTAACAAAACCACAGGTAATTGGTTTAAGACTCCACAGGAAGCACAGCTTCCCCTTCAATTTCTTCAAACAATGTGCCAGCTTGAACCACTCCCGGGCACAGAGCCTTCACTGGCAGTGTGTGGCAGAGGGAGTGTGGGTGAGTGCGTTTAGCACAGAAAACAAAATCTTGGTGTTTAGTCGCTTTGCTTGTCCTGTCCGATGCAAGGCTTCTATTCTAATGATTGGTCAGCATCTCAAATTAAATAACGATGTAAAAGGGCTTTGAATTGGCAACACAACGAACATCAGCTCCGCTGGAGGAATATAAGAATCCCAATGCTATGGCTTAAGCTAATGCTAGTCAGTAGAATGAAGTGCTCGTGTGTGAACAGTTGTGCTTCCCATGTTTTAAAAATCCACCAGCCGTCACTGATTGAAACATATTTAGAGAGAACGTCTGTATTCACACTGTGCAATTGCAGTACTGAGTTTGTCCACCAGGTGGCTCAAAACGCCAATTCACAAATTGTCGTATTTTTTCTAAATACTGATGTGTGGATATAAGCCTTCTATTGTGTTTGAAAAGGGGTTACACCCAAATGTGACCAGTTACACACACGCACACACGGATATTATGTATCTTAGACCACATTTAACTTGGTGTTCTCAAGTCGGTTCGTTTTTAGTTAAAATAAACAGCACGTACGCTGAACACAACAAGCGGATATTTGATAACACTCTGGGGGCTAATGATAAAAAGAAATCCCAAAATAACTTGTGTTAAGATGAGCAGTTATTGTTAGTGTTGTGTTATCTGTTGTGTCATGGGCCAAAAATCAACCTCATATGCATTCCTTTGAAAGAACAAAACTTTATATTGATCAGTCGCAGAACAAGACTTGTGAACAAGTGTGCCCCCTGGCTAGTGTATGTGTGTGCTCGCTGTGTCAGGTGTGCAGTGAGGTGTGAGACAGAAAGCACAAGACCACCCATAAACAGATGGGGCAGGAGATGATGATCAGACATTACCATAGTCACATGGTCTGTTTACCCTAGTACAATGTAAATATGAAGGGTCTTTTAACAAGATGTGAATGATACATAAACGCCAAAGGGAACAGACATGGATCGGATGGATGTTAAACAGAGCTTACCTATATTAACATATGTAAATGTTAAAAGTACTTTATAGGTACTCCCTGATTTACGACGGGGATACGTTCTGACAAAACCATCTCAAGTTGAATTGATCATAAACTAAGGAGTTTAATATACAGTGGTGCATGAAAGTTTGTGAACTCTTTAGACTTTGCTATATTTCTACATAAATATGACCTAAAACATCATCACATTTTCACACAAGTCCTAAAAGTAGATAAAGTGAAGGTCAGGACTTTGGCTTGGCCATTCCAAAACATGAACTTTATTCTTCTGTAACCATTCTTTGGTAGAACGGCTTGTGTGCTTAGGGTCGTTGTCTTGCTGCATGACCCACCTTCTCCTGAGATTCAGTTCATGGACAGATGTCCTGATATTTTCCTTTAGAATTCTCTGATAATCATTCAGAATTCATTGTTCCATCAATGATGGCAAGCCGTCCCCAGCCCAGATGCAGCAAAAACAGGCCCAAACCATGATCCTACCACCACCATGTTTCACAGATGGGATAAGGTTCTTATGCTGGAATGCAGTGTTTTCCTTTCTCCCAAACATAACGCTTTTCTTTTCAACCAAAAAGTTCTATTTTGGTCTCATCCATCCACAAAACATTCTTCCAGTAGCCTTCTGGCTCGTCCACGAGATCTTTAGCAAACTGCAGACGAGCAGCAATGTTCTTTTTGGAGAGCAGTGGCTTTCTCCTTGCAGCCCTGCCATGCACACCATTGTTGCTCAGTGTTCTTCTGATGGTGGACTCATGAACATTAACATTAGCCAATGTGAGAGAGACCTTCAGTTTGCCTAGAAGTTACCCTGGGGTGTCCTTTGTGACCTCACCATCTATTACATGCCTTCCTCTTGGAGTGATCTTTGTTGGGTCGACCACTCCTGGGGAGGGTAACAGTGGTCTTGAATTTCCTCCATTTATACACAATCTGTCTGACTGTGGATTGGTGGAGTCCAAACTCTTTAGAGATGGTTTTGTAACCTTTTCCAGCCTGATGAGCATCAACAACTCTTTCTGAGCTCCTCAGAAATCTCCTTTGTTCGTACCATGATCCACACTTCCACAGACATGTGTTGTGAAGAGCAGACTTTGATAGATCCCTGTTCTTTAAATAAAACAGGGTGCCCCCTCACACCTGATTGGCATCCCACTGATTGAAACACCTGACTCTAATGTCACCTTCAGATTAACTGCTAATCCTAGAGGGTCACATACTTTTGCCACTCACTAATATGTAATATTGGATCATTTTCCTCAATAAATAAATGACCAAGTATAATATTTTTGTCTCATTTGTTTAACTGGGTTCTATATAAAACATATTACATATTACTACAATAAGTAAAACCATTAACAGATCAGTTAAGTTGATTGGTTGACACTGGTGGATCATCTGGCAATGTGCCAATGGTTATGTTTCCATATAATTTTATATTCAAACTTGCTAAAATCATGTTTACATGTATCTTGAGCAGTAAAGAGTTTAGAACATGACCAAACCCTGCAGCCAGGGCTACTTAAACCTTTCTATGACACTTTAAATAAGCTCCTCTATAAAGTTGCATTCTGCTGTCCTAGGTCTGGCGAGACTCCATTACCGAAATCACTGCTGATGATCTCAGTGCTTCTGACACCGACTCTCCTCCTGAGAGCCTGGAGTTTATTATCGCTCCTCCCAGTGTCGGACACCTGGCCCTCAAGAGCGCCCCCTCCAGGCCTATAGTGAACTTCACCCAGGCTCATATCCAGCGTGGCCAGCTGGTGTTTGTACACCATGGTGAGACTATAAAGCACCGTCACAGATTCCTTAGCGTTTATTCAACTGAATTTGCTCTGTGGTTCCTTCAGACGTACGTAGAATTTGTGCTCGAGTTACGGTGTTTATTTTCCAAAAGGTGCCATGTCTGGTGGATTCCACTTCCAGGTCAACGATGGACTGAACTTTGCACCGAGGCGAATCTTCAGCGTCACTGCCCGATCCCTGGTCCTGAGCCTGGAGAGGAACCGAGGACTCAAAGTGTTTCCAGGTTTTTTTACTGAAGAACGTTCTTTCATTATGCACAGCTTGTGGTATATACGGCTCACAGCTCATTTTAAACCAGAAGTCCTGCTTCCAGTAAGCCGTCTTAATCAGCACAGCCTTTCTCACCCAGCCACCCACAGTGGCACTGCAGTCACATCCAGACTCAACATATGGAATCTGTTTTATTGCTGCATATCATGAAGCCGGTGGTTTCTAGTTGTAAAAACTGCAAGACTAAATATTAATGCTGTCTTGTGCAGTGTAGGTTTATAATCAAAACAGCACTATTTACACGTACAGCGTTTAGCAGACGGCCTTATCCAGAGAGACTTAGAGCTGACACAGTCTTACAGTGTACAATCCAAGAAACTGAGGGCCTCACTCACGGCCCAACGTTGACATTTTGGCAGTGCTGAGACTTAAATCCTCAGCCTTCAGGTCACTGTAGTCTGAGAATCACTGTTCTCATAATCTGTATTTATTTGTATACAGTATTAATGCGTATTTTTAGCCACACCAGAAAATCAGGCACACACACGTTCCATGCTTCTGTGTGATGTTTCTGGTGCCTGTTGAATGGAAAAATGCTGCAAAGTGTTTGCAGCTTGTCGTGCATGCCACATCACTTCTGGTAAAAAATGGGCCGAGTGTGGTTAGCTTTACATGTTTTTGCCCTTTAAGTTCCTTATACTGGGCACAGCCTGAGTAAGACATGTGTGTGCTAATATTTTAGGGTAGAGATCACACCCTTGTAAAGTTTGTATGGTACTGAGAGTGGGATAAAATCCAGACCTTCCTTTGTACAGGAACAGCTGAAGATGTTAATAACACTCTTCTGTGCTATGGGTTTTGTTTTCTATTCTCAGCCAAAAGAGTCTTGATTTGTGTTTGTGCATGGAGTTCATTATAGCTCTGCATGGCCTGATTATAACCCTCTCACACCTTCTTCCTCACCAACACCTTTCTCAGCTTAAAGGTTTGATCATTTACAGTACTGTGCAAAAGTCTTAGGCCACCATTAGATTAGATATACTGTTGTTTTAGCCACGGTATATTGACCATATATGATCGGTCTCTGTATTAGAATACAATCAGAAAATACCGAAGATTTGTATGCAGTATTAAATAACTGTAAAAGAAAATCTGAAAAAACAGCTTCTATAGGCTAGTATTTAGTGTGACCTCCCCTTACAGTTCATCAGGGTGCCAAGTTGACCCGGGGACCAGGGTGAAAAGGCTAAGGTATGCTAAAGCTCACAGAGATTGGAGTGAAGATCAGTGGAAAAGAGTATTTCGTAGTGGTCGAATCCAAGTTTGAAATTTTGGCTTCAAGTTGTTGACAATATATTATATATACACATTCGTTATACCATTGCTAAAACAACAAATCTAATGATGGCCTAAGATTTTTGCACATTACTGTAGTCACTTAGTAGCCAAATGTATGTGGACACTCCTTATAACTCTGCTTTTCGTAGTCAGGGTTGTGGGGAGCACGATGTGGAGCTGTCCTGTGTCCGTGTGGGTGTACTCCAGGTGTCCTCCCACATTCCAAAGACATGCATTAGGTTAAGTTATTACTATAAATTGGCCCAGGAATAGTGTGTTGACGTCATCTTGTGTCTGCTGTGATTATAGCCTTTGGTGATGATGCAACATTAAATAAAACTAATAAACATTAAACAAACCACTGGGGGATGAGCCCAAACTGGCCTCTCCAGTGATGATGCAGTCAGTCAGGACTCAAACCCGAGCTCTCCCTTCTAAGTAGTCATATCTGCTATATCAGCCACACTTACTGCTAACACGTTCATAATGTGATGCGTACAGGCATTGAATCTCCACAGGCGGGTGGATGTCTCCAACATGGATGTCCATCAACTTTCTGCCTTAAATCAAAGTCCATAAAGAATGGTTTTCCAACTTTTCAGGAGAACTTGGCTGGCTTCCACAGACTTTAACTCAGACACTTTTGAGATGGAATTCCAACAGTAAGCATGGGCATATTGCCCAATACCAGTCCACAATCTCACAGCCATGTTCCAAAATCTGTGGAAAGCCTTCACAGAGAGTGAAGGCTGTTGAAGCAGCAAAGCAGGGCAAATTCCAACAAATACCCATTTTTGAATGTAGTTTGTCTGTCCACAAACTTTTGGTTATATAATGTATGTAGACTAAAATTGGATGTCTGTAAACACCAAAGTTAGATGAGGCGAGAATTCATGTGTTTTGCAGTAATTTGGCCATATGAGTTTTTTTGTTGGATCTCCTTATAGGTTCCACAAGCATGATTTCTGAAGAAGACTTGTGGGTCATCACCAGTGAATATGATGACATTGATGGCAATCGGTCCCTTATCTACTCTGTAACCTCTCCCCCAAGGCTGGGCAGGCTGGTGACGGTACAAGAGGATAACTCCACAGAGACAAAGCAGATATTTACATTCAGCCAAGACATGGTGTGTTTTAAATCAGATTCATGATTTAGAAGTTCTGCAGATATACTGTGTATTAGTCAAGTCAGATCTATTTATATAGCGCTTTTTAGAATGGAGCATTGTCTCAAAGCAACTTTACAATTTTAGATTATCGGCTAATATCTACGTCCAATCCCAAATTGAGCAAGCCTAGGGCGACAGTGGCAAGGAAGTGTTATGAGGAAGAAACCTTGGGAGGACCAAGCCTCAAAAAGGGACCCAACCTCCTTAGTCAGTTTCCAACAGTTACATACAGTCATTTTCATTTACATTTACTTCTAGTCATTTAGCAGACGCCCTTATCCTGGGTGACTTACAACTGATACAGTCTTACAATCCAAGCAATTGTGGGTTAAGAGTCTTGGTCAAGGACCCAGCAGTAGTGGCTTGGTGGAGGTGGGATTTGAACCATGCACCTTATGGTTCGTAGTCCAGCATGTTAACTGCTAGGCCACCACAGTTCCCAGTCATTTTCATATTCACCACTTCTGGTTGGTTAAGATGGTACCTGTTGCAGTAGTGTCATGGGGGCACCGCAGGTCTGAGTCACAGGACAACATGCCCAGCCCCGTTACCTGAGGAGCACTGGAGACTCGAGAGCATCTGGTGAAGCACATGTATATACATATTCACATTGACACATTGATTTATATACACACACTGTTGGCCTTTGGGCATAAACAGACGATCCAGGTACCAACACACGTATTGTCCTGATGGTGCCGGTAACCTGTGTCAGTGTCAGCAACTGACAGACAGACTTCACCTTACCAGAGGTGGGATATAAACCATCTTAGGTCAGAAGGTATAGCTCCTCAGGTCGGGCAGCTGGGTCTGTGGATACGTGACACAGACCAATGGTGCCCCCATGCCAAGTGGATTAATTAAGGCATTTTAATGAAGGTGTTTTAATGTTCCCTTATCTTTTCTTCTGTTTCCTAGCTGAAAGCAGGTCTGGTTGTATATGAACAAACTGAGCCAGTAGGATGGACAGCAACAGACGGCTTTATATTTGATGTATCTTCACCCCCTACCACCCTCCTATCTCAGACATTTAACATTCACATCTCCTATGACAACACAGGCTCAGAACATAGAAGTGTTCTACTGACCAACACAGGTAACATGCTCTGTCGATTTAATGATATTTCTACAGTGCTGCCAGAGTTGATAACGGAATAAATATAAGTTTAGCTTAAGTGTATCGATTTTCTGCAGAAAATCAGATTTTGTCAGTAACCTGATCAACGATTTTACATGCACTTGGGTAATCAGATAATGGGAAACCTCTGTGTTTACATAATTTATGCAATAATTAGATTGCTACTTTGCAACCAGCCAATAATCTCACAGATGTGACGTGAACTTCAGGGTTGCCAGAGCCTGTGAAAGACACAAGCAACCAGGTCTATGGAAACGAGTGCAAAAGAAGTGAAGTGAAAAAGTGGACCTGGCAACCATGTTTGATTCTGCTAACCACGTCCATGACCGCTCTACACTTTATCCCTTTATGTTTGTGTGCATGCGCAGACTGAGAAAACTGATTAGAGTAAGGCTATAGATGCGCTGAGAAAAGCTCTAGAGTACAATCCTCTTTCTCATGATTGATTCATTTTAAATATATCTTCCCTGTTTGCATCACCAGGTGCTGTTGTGGCTGAAGGGGGTCGAGTTGTGATCGATAAGTCAATGCTTGATGGCTCAAATCTCTTGGGAAAGTTGCCTGAAGAAGAGCGCTACTCACAGGAGGTCTGGTATCAGATCACGAGACCACCACGGTTTGGGACAGTCACCATAGACAAACAAAACCTGACTCATGACAACCCAAGTTTCTCCCACTTCGTCCTCAATAAATATGGCATCACATATGTGCATGATGACTCAGAGACCACCTCTGACAGCTTTAGTTTTGATGTGTTTCTGTATCCCAAAGGGACTCCCACTCAGCGATCCTATGACTCAGACTCCGTGGTCTCTGACTCATTCAATATCACTGTCACACCCGTGAATGACCTGCCTCCCTTGCTCAAAACTCAAGCCCCTAGTCTCACGCTGCTCAAAGGAAACACTGTTGTCTTGGGCCCTGAAAATCTTCACGTGGAAGACGAGGACACTCCACCTGAAGAAGTCCAATACACTGTGATCAGCAAACCCAGCAACGGATTCCTGGCCCTGGAAGGTAGGGTAAATGACTCGACAGACACTTTTACCCAGGCTGACATAAATGAAGGAAAAGTGAACTTTGTTCACGATGGGGATTCACCCTCTGGAACGTTTTACTTTAGTGTCAGTGATGGTGTCCAGCGTCTCTACCAGCTCTTCAACCTGGAAGTTCAGAATGTCACTCTCAATGTGGTAAACAACACAGGATTGACTCTTGTGCAAGGCCAGACCACGGGGATCCTAACCCCTCAGCACTTGGCTACAGTAACTAACATGAAAAACACAACCATAAAATATTACCTCACATCTCCACCAGATCATGGCAGGCTCATCGTTATGGGTCAGCAAGTTGTACATTTTGACCAGGAAGAACTTCAGTCAGGGAACGTGTTGTATGAAATGATGGACCTCTCGTCGTCTTGGGACAGCTTTGAATTTGCTGTTCTTACCACTGAGGTCAACCTGACCAATCAGATCTTCAATGTTACAGTCAAGCCACTGATCCACCGAGGAGAAAATGTCTGGATTCCTAATGGTATTCCCACTACATTAAGGAAGGATGTTCTAGATGCCACAGACTTGGCCTCCATTAGTGGCAGCGATCCACTCTTTGAAATTATTGTTCCTCCTAGATATGGCAAGTTGGTGAAGGTGAACCCGGATGGTGGCTCAGAGTCTGTCGAATCATTTTCTTTCATGGATGTTGAACAGGGTAGGATTGCCGTTGAGGAGCACATCAACTTCACCGATGTAGAGGGTAACATGACAGTCGCTGCGCAGAACAAATCTGTACATGCACTAAATGACTCGTTTGTGTTCCTTCTGAAGGCGTCGAATGTTCAGCCTGCCAGAGAGGAGTTTGCTTTTATGGTCTTTTCATATGAACTAACGACTGAAGAACGTGGTGTTGCGGAGTCTCCAGAGCAGCCGACCAGACTTCCTGTATTTAACCCATCCACCCATATTGTGTCTTTTGTAAACCAGACATCACAAACCATTACAACGACAAGACCACAGTGGGTTCCTCCGAAGACCAAGCCAAGGCACCGCTGGGGTAACCACACCCGAGGAAAATCCACAGTTCCAGCTGGACCCAAGAGCACATCAGACAAACACAACGATCCTCCCAGGAATACTCCAGTTAGGGTAGAGTCTCTTCCAAGACCTTCATCCGACCCACTGCTGATTATCCTGCCATTCCTGGCTTGCCTTCTCCTAATCATCATTCTAGTTGTACTCATCCTCGTTTTCAGACACAGAAGAGAGAAAAGGGCTCAGCCTGCCATGATGGACAGTCTGCCAGAGATATCTGAGGAGGACAGTGTGCCCCAGAGCCCTTATTTGGGCCAGCCTGAAAGACGCCTAACTGTCCCTTCTGTTGTAGTGACCCCACTTACCACAAGATGTCCTGGGCGCCCTGTTCTGGAAGCAGCAGATAATGGTGCCTTGGTACCGGCAATAATGCCTCCTGACTCTCCACTGCTTCTCTGTCCCTTGACTGCCATGGATCATGAAGGAACTCAGTACTGTCCCCCTGGTACACCGAATCTCAGACAAAAACAGTACTGGGTTTGACACTGCCTTTGATTTATCTGTAACTCAAGACCGGAGCTGGCCTAGTCGGTGACTGTGAACGGTTCAGAGCTTAAGTCTGTAAGATGCCAGAGAGCCATTGTTTGGCCCTTTAACAAAGCTCTCAACCCCAGTCAGCTGTATCCTGTTTCAACTGTAAGTCACTTTGGATCAATGTGTCTGTAACATAAGAGTCATTCCGCTGAATGGGTGCCATTTGCTTGTTGTAACTCTCAAAAAATAAACTTAATTCCTATACAGTGGTGCTTGAAAGTTTGTGAACCCTTTAGAATTTTCTATATTTCTGCATAAATATGAGCTAAAACATCATCAGAATTTCACACAAGTCCTAAAAGTAGATAAAGAGAACCCAGTTAAAGAAATGAGACAAAAATATCATACTTGGTCATTTATTTATTGAGGAAAATTATCCAATATTACATATTAGTGAGTGGCAAAAGTATGTGAACCTCTAGGATTAGCAGTTAATTTGAAGGTGAAATTAGAGTCAGGTGTTTCCAATCAGTTGGATGCCAATCAGGTGTGAGGTGTGACTGTTTTATTTAAAGAACAGGGATCTATCAAAGTCTGCTCTTCACAACACGTTTGTGGAAGTGTATCATGGTACGAACAAAGGAGATTTCAGAGGAGCTCAGAAAAAGAGTTGTTGATGCTCATCAGGCTGGAAAAGGTTACAAAACCATCTCTAAAGAGTTTGGACTCCACCAATCCACAGTCAGACAGATTGTGTACAAATGGAGGAAATACAAGACCATTGTTACCCTCCCCAGGAGTGGCCGACCAACAAAGATCACTCCAAGAGCAAGGCGTGTAATAGTTGGTGAGGTCACAAAGGACCCCAGGGTAACTTCTAAGCAACTGAAGGACTCTCTCACATTGACTATTGTTAATGTTCATGAGTCCACCATGTTTTGCTGCATCTGGGCAGGACAGCTTGCCGTTATTAGTGGAACTATGAATTCTGAATTATGTCAGAGAATTCTAAAGGAAAATGTCAGGACATCTGTCCATGAACTGAATCTCAAGAGAAGGTGGGTCATGCAGTAAGACAACGACCCTAAGCACACAAGTCGTTCTACCAAAGAATGGCTAAAGAAGAATAAGGTTCATGTTCTGAAATGGCAAGTCAAAGTCCTGACCTTAATCCAATGGAAATGTTGTGGAAGGACCTGAAGCGAGCAGCTAATGTGAGGAAACCCACCAACATCCCAGAGCTGAAGCTGTTCTGTACGGAGGAATGGGCTAAAATTCCTCCAAGCCGGTGTGCAGGACTGATCAACAGCTACAGGAAACGTTTAGCTGCAGTTATTGCTGCACAGGGGGGGTCACACCAGATACTGAAAGCAGAGGGTCACATACTTTTGCCACTCACTAATATGTAATATTGGATCATTTTCCTCATAATATTTTGTCTCATTTGTGTAACTGGGTTCTCTTTATCTACTTTTAGGATTTGTGTGAAATTCTGATGATGTTTTAGGTCATATTTATGCAGAAATATAGAAAATCTTTAAAGGGTTCACAAAGTTTCAAGCACCACTGTAGTTTTCCACACTGAATCAAACAACACGTATTGAACTATACATAATTAGTACTGCTGAATCTCAGGCAACTTTATTCTGTTTTTACATGGTTTCCCGTTACTGTCACTTACTTCTGTTCCTCTTTATGAGTAAGACTCAGTTTTTAGCACAGAATTAGCAAATACAGAAAATCTAACCACACTGGGTCCATACTAATAGCATTAAGACTCTGACCACATTCTAATGATTTACCAAAACTTTGTATTTTTACAATAAACAAATAACATCTCAAGATAACTTTGGTAACAGGATAGTAAGTTGAGAGTGACCTTCCCAGTCATTTTTATCATCAAATATACAGGAAAATAAGAGAGAACCTTTTGGTCTTCCCATGATCTTCAGAAGATCCAGATGATAAAGTTCCTTTTAAACATGTGATGTGTGGTGTGTATTTTTCAGAAGCGGGAATATGTTAGGCTAACGGGGCTGAGTGAAAACCTGGGGACACGACTGAAATGTGTATTTTAAAGTAAAATATTATGGATTTCTTATGAGAAAAATATTTAAGGCATAGATGGAATGTGGAGTCACATGGCAAAAAGGATTTCTGAAGGATTTTAATCATATTTCATTGAGAAGTGTAATGTTAGAGAGCTAACAAATACTGTTTTCAATGTAGTTTTTAGTACTATTTTTAATTATTTTTCATTTTCTTAATTATCTGTACACAAAATGTCCTGATCAGGGTCATGGCACCCATTTGGTGGAATGGGTAAACACGTGCATTTGCAGTATGCTTGATGATCTGTTACCAAACAGACCAAAATAACTTGGCACCTGCTAAGTTGTCAACTTCCCACTTTTTGAACGTATTACCCAACGCACGAAGCTAGTACCATTCTAAGCTTCGAATGTTATGAAGGTTTCTTGGGATTCTTTTAACAGAAGTATTTTGTATGGAAGAGCATTCCTGGTACACCCAAAGTATTAGAGCCAACGAGTTTGTTTAAGCATCTGCAGTTTATTGTTATTGCTGGATTTTTCACTCAGCATGTGTTACCGCGTTGTTCATCCTACTTACTAAGGACACTGGGAAGAAAAGCTACAGGCAGCCGCTCAGCACAAAGAAAAAAATGCTGTGAAAATGTGATGAATATTTTGCTCCATGAACACTGTTGCCTTAAACACTGCGAAATTTGAATATGACCTTGAGTTACTTACTACCAATTCAAACTTAACTGGTGGTACAAGGTATATGTTACTGATTTCACTGAGTTGAAGGTGGTAACACTGCTTGACCAGTCTAGAGAGGTAGCTCACACTGTATCTTCTGCTTTGCCAATTTTTCCAGTGACCTTCTAACTAAAGCTCTTGTGCTAAATGTACATTAACTGGGATATTTACAGATAAAACAGCACCCTGTAAGGTATTGACTCTCGGTTGTACTGTACATAAATTACAACACAATTAAATTAAAATCCTGTCTTCCATGTCCATTTGGTTTTCTGCCATTCTTTCTATCCGTACCAGGACTGCAGGTGCAGAAGTAAAATAGGAACTGAAACTGTTGTGCTGCTGGTTTGTTAGTGCGAGATGTCTATCGATGCTTCACCTTCTTTCACCCAGGTTCATGGTTGCAAAAGTAAATGTGTTTTGTACGTGTAGTTTGTGGAAGTACAGTGTATGTGAATACTGAGACACTCCTGCTGTGTATCATTTGTGCATGCCAGGCTGAATGAACGGTACTGTGCGAAAGTCTTTCTGTATTGTTTAGTGTACATTCCGCTTATTCTTTAAGTTTTAGTGCTCACTGCACTTTGTAGTTCTATAATTACAGACTGTAGTCCATGTGTTTGTCTGCATACTTTGGTATTCCTATTTAGTCTGTTCTTTAACGGTCAGGCTCATCACCTTTCCCACAGATCAGGTACTGTTTGGGTAGTGGATCATTCTCAGCACTGATGTGATGGTGGTGTGTTGAGGTGGTACGATTGGATCAGACACAGCAGTGCTGCTGGAGATTTAAAACACTGTTCACTCACGGTTCACTTTATGAACGAAGGACGTTCACCTTACTGCTCCACCTTGTAGATGTAAATTCAGAGACAGTGCTTCATCTGTTTGTGTTAGTCATCCTCTGATCCTTCATCGGTGCTCACAGGACGCCGATTACAAGGTGCTGGTGGCTGGACATTTTTGGCATTCAGTCCAGCAGTGACACTGAGGTGGTTTAAAACATGTACAGCATTTAGCAGACGCCCTTATCCAGAGCGACTTACAATTGGTACAGTCTTACAATCCAAGCAATTGTGGGTTAAGGGCCTTGCTCAAGGACCCAACAGTGGCAGCTTGGCAGAGGTGGGATTTGAACCCTGGGCCTTCTGGTCAAGAGTCCAGTACCTTAACCGCTAGGCTACCACAGTCCCTTAAAACATGGTACCTGATCTGTGCTGGTCTTGTGTGGGACCTGTCCATTAGAGAACAGAATAAATGGGACTTACTTTATAGACACCCTGCATATTGTGGGGAGAAATTGTGCTGAATTATTCGTTTAAAATGTGGCGTCTTCATGGTCAAACATTTTTTTGTTTATCTCATTTTCATAGCATTTTATGGATCCAGATTGGGCACTTCTAAAAGTGTACTTTAGGACGAGCAATGTAAGTATTTAATGTTGCTCATTAATAATTCCAGCTGGATTCAGTTGAACCTCCAGTCTCCGGCCACTTTACAGAGCCTGCCTTTCTTTTGCTTTAACCAGAATTCCGCCTGCCAGCATTTATAATGGTGTCTCATTTGCTTGTTGAACGCTAAAATAACATGTATTATTCCCCGTGAATTATTTCATAATCAGTTTGCTATTTTTGGTAAGAATATGACGGGTGGTGCTAAAGTCTGGTGTGTTGGAGTGCTGCTGCTTTCTCTCTGGCTGGAAAGAAAGGGGAGCGTTAGGTCTTATAAATAATTCAGTTTGCGGAGCAGCTCTCACAGTAGGCATGGAAACTGAGAACGGCTTCCTCTTCTTGCAGGTCTGCTGACCGGGCCTGGAGTACTCACAACTTCAAGCATTGTGCCATGCAGTTATTCTGCTTCTCCTGGTTCCATAGGAAAAAGTGTTGGGGAAGTTACTCAAAAATAAGTAGTCCATTACTAACTACTTCTTAGAAAATGTCCTGCCTTATTTTAGTCGCTTATGCTTCCTGGAAGTAATTAGTCTTCAGAACCCATATGAGCCTGTATGAACTACAAAGCTCAAGGATAATAGTAAATAGTCATTTAAATGATTTATTTAAGAAAAAAGAACATTATCCACTAAATCTTGGACAGTCAGCAGAGGTCCTTGTGCCTTGGGTTTTGAAGCGATTCAAAACACTGAATCATTTTGACTAAATTGGATCAAATGATTCAAAGCTTCAGAAAGGCTGTTTCTCCCATCCCTTGGTGGAGGTACAGAAGGTTTGTTGTAAATGCTTTGGCAGTAATTCATATTTTTAATGGTTTTTTTATGAATCAGTAACTGTAATGTGCTACACGAAAAAAATGAAAAGTTGACTGGTACACGTGTCAACAGATGCTCTCAACCCTGATGCTCTATTCTACATCCTGATGAGCTGTTAGTATGGGGAGAGCTGCTTCCTAGCTAACAAATGTAGCTCTAGGATGTTATTCAGGACTGACTTCCAGCCAGAGTTGTATAGTGAATGGGGCGGTCAGTTCTAAACACATACTCAGCATTCCTTTTTACTGAACAGTATGGGTAGAGCTACTTTTTACATAACAAACCCGCTCTCAGCCAAAACAAATTCGTTCTTCATAGCCTAGCACTGGAGCTATGATGCTATCAAGCAGGCAAAGCAGATATATTGTTATGCAAACGGCTGAGCAGCCCAGGTCACATGACCTTCTGTTGATTTTCTATGTGGACTGTAGAAACATATGCATCCAAATTCCCTATACAGTTATTTGTGTGTCAAGTAAAGGATCTTTCAGAAAGCACACAGTGAGTCTGCTAATATATTACGCAAGTTTAGAAAATTCTGCCAAATTTCTTTACTTGTGAGGCCTTTAGATTTGTCATTAGCGCTAGTCATATTAACTGCTGAGGGAAACGATTTGGAGCCAAGTACATTTGACACAGTTGATTCATATGTATGTGATTAATGAAGGCTGATTTGAGAGACTGGGCGGTTTACCTGGGAAAAATCTAAGTTTATGTGAAACTGTCATCGGTGCTCTGGTCACTGATGACACGGGTCCTGCTTATGACACCAGTGACCATTTGTGATCAACTGTACTGTACTATTTTACTGAGACCTTGGGGATTCAACTTAATGTTATCAAGGACTCGTTTTTGCAATATAATGATCAGCCGGTGTCATTTTGGCAGGTGAGGTTAAGTGCATCAAAGTTAAAGGCTACCCCGGCATTTTCTGAGCATTTTGACTCCGCCCCCTTATTCTGAGAATGACCCAACTGCCAATATGTGTTTTCTAAAAATGAATTCTCTGAATTCTTGCTGGCAACCAAGCCCCATTCATGAACGGATCTTGGCTTTACAAAGTGATATTGTGGGTGGTCTTCATTTTTTAGGCCAACATTGCCGACTGTTTGGACAGCCCATGAAATCTGAGCATTTTCACCATATCTGATCTCAGCTCACCCTTTATTTGAGGTTTGCTCAGCAGAAACGTTTCACAGAGCCGTACGTTTTCAGTTTGGATGCCCATTTAATTCAGATGACTTTGCAAATTCAATAGCTGACCTTTTTCCTAGTCTGCAAAAAAGCAAAGAGTCAGAAAGAACCAGTGCTAATTCAAACCACGTCTGTATCCCACACAGGCATTTCAGCAAATGATTTGATTTGTGTGCTTCAGCGAATGCTTCTGGCTGGAGCTGGTAAAAGAATCTCATCTCGTATTAAACTTATAAATTATAGACGGCGAGGTAAACTGAGCTGAGGAGCACAAGCGATACTGCTGGACTAGTCTGTGAGAGTTCAGGATACAATTTAGGTTCACATTTTTTAGCATGCACTTCTCTCGGGTTTCCTCCTCGGTGCCTAAGCGTCCTCTCTGTTTTTCCTGCTGGGCCTTAATTTGAAACAGACACAAGTCCATGATTCATAGTGGATCAAAAGGTCTAATGCAGGGAAATGTGAGCCGAAACAAAGTCAAATCAGAAAACCTAAGAGACATCTGAGAGTCATAAGTGTACAGACCTGTAATAAAACGAATCAGGAAATGACATGGGGAATATAAAACGGCACAAAAGCCAGTCATAAGCAATTCCAAGGTCGCTGCTCATTAAAAGCACGTCGATAGAATTTCATGCTGCAAAGCAGTTATAAGGAAATGGATAATGCATTGCATGCTGATAGGGTTCAGTGTTGCCGTGAGTAATCAAAGTGGTTAAAAAGTAACCCGCTGTGTGATATGGAAATACATATTTTAAAAATGTAAGAAACACACCTTTCTTACCTTATCACGGACAGATTTATAGTAGTGATGGATAAAAAAATAAAAATTCTTAACAGAAAAGCTAAGGTTTGAAAGTAAAAAACATTTCCAACATTTACAGCATTAAGCAGCTAACCCTTATCCAGAGGGGCAACTTACAAGCTTCACAATTCAAAGTAATTGTGGATTAAGGGCTTTGCTCAAAGACCCAACAGTGGTAGCTTCACAGAGGTGGGATTTGAACCCTGGACCTTCTGGTTCATAGTCCAGTATCTTTACGTCTAACCCAGCACATCCCACACAAAATTCTCCTTTCCCCAGCATTCAGCCCCATCATGGATTTACATTTAGTACTTTAGCAGACCCCCTTATCCAGAGTGACCTACAACTGATACAGTCTTACTGTTCAAGCAATACTGGTTTAAGAGCCTTGCTCTAGGACAGTAGCTTTGCAGAGGTGGGATTTGAGCCCTGGACCTTCTGGTCCAGAGTCCAGTACGTTAACCTTGGGTCTAAATATGATGTTCAGCACACGATTTACTTTGTAAACTCTTATGACTGTTTATTTGTGCAGGTTGTGATCGGAGTCAGGGTTGCCACATTTGAGCGAGTGCCTCCATTCCAGTTACCGCTTCGATGTGAATAAAACTCACTCTCGGTTTGCGTCATGATTGCGAAATGATTTATTTACTAGCATTCAGTCCTGTCAAAATGCATGTACATATATGGTAGTTGACAAAGGTCCTTAAGATAAGCAAGAAGATCCACTGGGTTGTGTCCCAAACTGCATACAACTGTACTAAAGTGTGTCAAATTAGTGCACTACCACTACTGATGACAGTATTCTGAGTTCTGCTTTACATCAGTAACTTCTCAGTGATTCATATCAAAATACTGTACTGTAACTGATGGTCCAGAAGGCTGAAGGATGGCAGCACGGCATATCACCCCTACCTGTCAACCAGGTACCCAGCAGCCCAGCTAACTAACCTTTAACATAAACCTTTAATAAACAGCTCACAAACTTAGATTTACATTGTGTTTTTCCTCTGATTTTTTCAAGAGTAGACAAACTTACCATATCATATCAACTGCAATGTTACGTAACATTAGCACATCGCTAACAGGGCAATGCTAGCAGATTGGTTAAATAACCAGATTTATTTCTACACTCACCGATCACTTTATTAGGAACACCTCCTTGTTTCCACTGATTGTCCATTTTATCCGTTCCACTATATAGAAGCAGCTTGTAGTTCTAGACTGTAGTCCATCTGTTTCTCTGCATACATTGTCAGTCCCCTTTACTAACTGTGCTGGTATGAGTGGAACAGCTGCAGCAGTGCTGCTGGAGTTTAAACTCGTACCAGCACATCAGTGCTGAGAATGATCCACCATTCAAATGGTGAAACAGATGGACTACAGAACTACAAAGTGCTTCTATATGGCAAGTGGAGCTGATAAACTGGACAATGAGTGTAGAACCAATAAGGTGAACCTGATAAAGTGTGTATATATAGCCTCCATTTGTCCATATGGACCGACCATCGCCAGGAAAGGGGGAAGGAAACTAAGACTGAGAGATGTATTCATTTGCATTACAGAACTGATTCAGATTTTCTGACTTTCCACCTACTTGGCAAGATTACAAGGAATTTTACTTGTCTTTATCAAGAAGAGCTATACAGCCCAGCCATGCGTCCTCTCTCATACACCTCACTCTTATAGTGCTTGCTCTGCTGTATACTAGACTGCCAAAATGGAGCCCATGCCAGTCAGGTGTAGCTTACACGGCAATAGGATTTGGTAATCTGTTTAGTATGGGCTTTAGTATTCAGCCAAGAACATACAATGACTCGTTATGTCAACTTGAGATAGAAGTAGCCTTGTGTTTAAGCCGAAACGGCTTCCTATGTCTGTAACCGTTAGCTCCATCAAGGTTTTAGCTCTTTAGGTCCTGGAGCTCAGCTCACTGTACAAATTAAGTCCTGTGTGCACTGTGATTACTGATTCAGAAACCTTTGGATATATCCAAAAGGAGCCAGTCACGGGATGTAACCGTTAACTAGTTCAGGTTCATCACCATGGCAGGATTGGTGAGGATGTTTTTAAATTACTGATTGTAACAGAATTCCTCGATTGTCAAGTATCAGAGATTGGGGTGTGCGATACTGAATAAAAGGACATCTCGGGATATTATAACCATACTTAATCGATCATGTTAAGTGTGTATCTTGGGTCTAGAGCAATCAAAAGTAGTTTGAACACAACCGCCTGAACTGGCAGCGTGCCTTCCGTGATGTAATTGGTGGCAGCATTTCTTATGTCTTGCCATCTGTTGCTTTTCTTGTTGGCTTTTCTTCTTGCTTTCTTTTTTGCAGAAGGATTCCGTTAAAGGGGTGCTGAGTGTGTTTTTGTGCCGGTTTCTTGGCTGGTTTAAGCCCATCGTGGACAGCTGACTTCTGAAGTTTGTCCTAATCTTCATGTTCTGCACGATGGTAAGTTTTCAGACGGAGAAATAAGTTCTTTGTCGATCTGTCTTTAACAGCAACCGATTTCTGACATAGTTTGCAGATTTTTTTTGCACCATCCGTCCTTTCAAAGCCAAACCACCTCCTTGGGAGTGGGGATGAGCAACAATTTAGTCTACTGACGTAGGCTGGTGTTTGTATTTTGTCTCTTAGCGTGGTTTGTTCACTCATTTTTACCTTTTATGCGCTTGTAGGTATCTGTGGTTCTGGCCCGCTCCAGGCACTCTGTGCACATGCAGTAGTCCGTCCTACCTGGCTACATGACGCAGTGAAGGTCTGTTATTGACTGTTTTTTGCAAAATGAGTGATGTACTCAATAATGTCAGCTCCCTCATCGTGAAAACAAAGACTAATATACTCACTGACAAAAAAAATAAGGCACCCAGATAGAAATGTCAGATTGCCGTCTCGTTTAAAGTGGTGTCGTGAACGAGAAACCTGGACTGCTATGGACTTGAACTGTATCATCTCTAGTGATGAATACAGGTTCTGTTTGGGATCCAGCAATGGTCGGGTTTGAGTACAAAGTCCTTGTGGTGGGTGTTTCCATCCTGCCTTTGGTCATCCTGGTGTGATGACCTGGGGAGGCATCGCCTACGACAGTCGGTCATCCCTAGTAGTGATACGAGGGACACTAACAGCTCAGCGATATGTGCAGGACATGTTGTCTCTCGTGGCAAGGCTTCCAAGTGGCATTTTTCAGTATGGTAATGCTCACTCACACACAGAAAGGGTTTCCCAGGAATGTCTCTGCCAGATTGCAACACTTCCTTGGCCTGATTTAACGCCAATCGAGAATTTATGGGACCAGCTGGGATGCCACCTTCAGCAACCTACGAGTGTGCAGGATCTACAGGCCCAGCTGCAACATCTGTGGGCAAATGTGCCACAAGATACCATACAGAACCTGTTTGCTTCCTTGTCTGTGTTGTACCCAGGCTAGAGGCGACCTAACAGGGTAACTAGAGCCTCCTTTCCCCAATAGACTTGTCCTTACACCCGAATATTGTAATCACTTACATGTATCATCATTACATTCACACAAAGTTTCATTTGATTCCAACAACTCCTTCTTGGTGAGGTTTGTTTTTTTGTCAATGAGTGTATTATTGTAGATGATACATATTGCATACCCCTATCAGAGATCATTCCTTTTCATTACACCGGTTTATACATGTGCAGGTTACTCTGGGATTGTTGTTTGTTTTTTTTTACCTGTCAATTTCTTGTCCAGCTTTTTCCTCCATAAATACTAATCATAGCTGACCTTATTTCACTTCATTAACATTTACTGTTTACCTAAGGCTGCTCTAAATGACATCTGTTGTCATTCCTGTGTGTTTGCAATTGCAAAATATCAGCTGGTGTCCTTTCTGTTTATTTATTTATTTATTTTACCTGTGCACCTTTTTCTCCAAAACACTCGTACATCAGAGCTGACGTCTCTCCTGTTAATCCAGCTTTGCGTATATCAGAGCCGATGCCAGTTCCGTGACTTTTACGCCTGATCGTACATGTGCAGAGCCTCCTCCAGCTTGGCTGTGATCCTCTGGTAGAAAGCGATCTGCTGCTGGAGGTAGTGCTGCATCTGAGCCTTGAAGTCACGTACACGTGTGCGGTGGAAGTGCTGGATCTCGGCCAGCGTGGCACAGGATATGATGTTGCAGCGGTCGTTGATGCCGTGTGCCGCTGAAGTGTCCTTCTCCTTCTGGCTCTCCTTCGCTTTGGTTAGGGCTCCTGGGGGAGGGGCATACAGAGGAAGGCGGGGGTCAGACTGTACATCTGGCAATTTTCAAGCGCGGTCAGACAAGTGTGTTATGTACAAGTGTGTTATGTATGGAACCAGTGTATGAGCCTAAATGGACATTTAGAGTACTGTGCAAAAGTCTTAGGTCACCATTAGATTTGTTGTTTAAGCAATTATATAATGACTATTTGCATAGTGACCGACATAATGTTGGCAACTGGACCTAAAATAACTTGTCAATAACTTCTAAGCATGTTTCCACACTGCTACCATTCCAAAAAGCCCATTCCTGGTCAAGCTTCTTCAGACTGTAGAAGGGTCAACTTGGCATCCCGGTGAAGCTGCTATTACTCAAGTGTAAGATGAGGTCACACTAAATACTTGTAGCCTATAGAAGCTGTCTTTTTCTGGGTTTTTTTCCAGGTTTTAATACTGCACGCACATTTCCAGTATCTTCTGGTTGCATTCTAATAAACAGACTGAGAAATAATTCTACATGTTGATTATACCACTGCTAGAGCAATGGTATATCTAATCTACATCTAATCTAATGGTTGCCTAGCGGTTAAGGTACTTTGCTATGGACCAAAAGGTCCAGGGTTCAAATCCCACCTCTGCCAAGCTGCCACTGTTGGGTCCTTGAGCAAGGCCCTTAACCCACAATTGCTTGGATTGTAGGATTGTAGCAATTGTAAGCCACTCTGGATAAGGGCGTCTGCTAAATGCTGTAAATGTAATGGTGGCCTAAGACTTTTGCACAGTACTGCATGTGCAGTCTCCTTTGTGTATTTGTAATATCTCATATACTGTACAAAAGATGACAATGAAAACTGACATCCAGTAGGTGAGAGGATGCAAAACTCAGTATGAACACAGGTATCATAACACAGGAGTTAAAATGCGTTTTATGCAATTCTTAAAATTAGAGAAGAACTTGGAAAAATTGTATGGAAATCCAAGCTTTTGACTGTAAACTGCCAATATGATGGGGAAATGATAGAGATCTGTCCAACCAAAAGCCTGGATATCTGTATGTGGTAACTTGATCCACTACAGCTCCTTCACGTCATGTGTGGAGAGATTAGAGTTTGGGTCGAGTAGGACACTCCAACCGAACCACATGATCTTGGCCTTTGAGATGTTTAAAGACAATTTAAAGTTAGATAAAGCTAATTACTGATGACTAAGTTCTTATCATACACACAATTTATTTATAACTATATAGTTCATAATATAAGTTGATTTTAGGAGCTTGATGATAGAACTATTCAGGACCTGACATGGGCCTGCCTGTCCTCTCTGCAGCTTGAGGGCTGTTTTAAAGGGAATTAGATTGCTTTTGTCATGTAGATCCGACAACCCTGGTCAGAGCAGTGGGTGCACGGGCTTTCACAGAATAATGCTGACTACCAAACAGCTTATTCTGTACCCGAAACCAAATAACTGGGGGATATTATGGGTTTGGTTGGCAGTTCGCAAGCCCACCACTGCAGTGATGCAGGTTGGAGGACTGGCAGTACCTTCCAGCCAGAGTGGACATCACATTTTGTATCATCTTCTAATAGGCCAATCCCCATTTGGCCAAGCAAAATAGGTTGCCAGGGGCAAGTTAAAACTCCCTAAACGTTATAAGGAAGAAATCTTGGTAAGAACAAGACCCAGAACCTCCTTGGGCAGTCTAGATGATATATGTAAGAATTAAACTAATATATCTCATAATAAGATACACAGAACATGTTTACACTGCTCCAAAGTACAGTGGCAGTGTGCTTTACCCCACTCCATCCAACACCTGGCATTGTGCTTGGTGACAAAAGACTTGCATGGCATAGAAACCCATGCCATGAGGCTCCCAGTGTATAGTTTTTGTGCTGATGTTAAAGCCAGTGGAGGTTTGGAGCTCTGCAGTTACTGAGTCAGCAGAGCGTTGGTGACTTTTCTGCACTACGCACCTCAGCACTCAGCTGTAACTTTGTGTGGTCTGCCACTTCATGGCTGAGTTACGGTGGTTCCAAAACACTTCCACTTTTCAATAATATTACTCGAAGTTGACTAGAATATCTATGAATGTTACAAACTGACGTGTTGCAGTGCTGCCATCCTGAACACAATGCTTAAGAGGTGTGTCCCAATACTTTTGTCCATGTAATGTCATTACAAAGCATATAATCAGCATGACAATCTGAGTACAAACTGTCAAATCCAATACAGAATTTGCATCGTGTATGGACACTCGTGCAAAGAATGGGCCAAACTGCTAAATATTACATTTGTAATAGTCTCAACAGCAAATAACTGGTCAGGAAATGAGCAAGAATTAACCAAATAGATAAAGTAACTTACTGTGGGATAGCCTTTCTCTTTGATTTCTTTACAAGTCCTTATAAGTCTTGTGGGAAACTTGTGGACAGCTTTTACAGAATGAGGTCTCTGTGTTGTTTCACTCAATGGTCATGACTTCAACCAGTTGACAAGGAATTGAAAATGTTTCCCAGTTAATTTGTGTTCAGTGTGAGACCACATTCTCTGTGAGATTCAAATCTGGACTCTGACCAGGCCAAAACATGAGCCTGACTGACTTGTTTTCAAACCACGGCTTCATTGTCTTTGCAGCGTGAGCTGGAGCATTGTCTTGCTGAAAAATAACATGTGATCGTTCCTCTTAGGAACAACTTTTCAATTGTGGGAAGCCTTTTTTTCGCAATATTTTCCTCCACTCCAAAGCCTTCACTGACTTTTCACCAGTATCAGCAGACGAAAAGGCTCAACCACCATGCCACGTCTACCTCCATACTTCATGGTAGTAGACATATTCGCCGTTGTATTTCTTACCAGATCTTCGAAGACACCTCCGGATAATCAAAATGCAACCGATTGTGATTCATCAGTCTGTTTTTTCTTATTTTTCCTTAACGGTTTAGTCATTAGTTGGTAATCTGTTGGGTCCATCAAAATGCCTGAACACAAGCTCTTAAGTAGTACCAGGAGTGACAGATATCTACACGTATCATCATCATGCCGTCTTGTACCAATCTTCTAGACACCAACCCTGCATTAGACAACCTTCTGGTTATTTTTCTTCTCTAAATAGTCTTGTTTCCTGAAGTCCTGAATTCTGCTGACAGTTTTTGAAGGAGTTTCCTGTCCTGTCAGTTCACCTGGTCATCTCTGCTTGAAGAGGCTTGGGCTTTCCAGATCATTTCTTCCTGGCAACATCACCTGTTCAAAAGCGTTGACCTACTGTCTTAGTAGCTGATTTGCGGTGCCTTTTAGGGTCTTGAAATTTTCAGAATAGCTGCAGTTGGCCAGAGGAATGTGGTTTCTGACAGCTCCTGCATGATATTTTGCTTTCTTTGGAACAGATTCTCTTACTCGGGACTCACAAAACAGCATATTGTAGATCTCTACTTGTGGATATCTGTCAGTCCTGGCACTATTTAAGAGCTTGTTTTCAGGCCTGTGATAGGCTGGCAGATTACCAACTAACGGCTAATCTTTTAAGGAAAAAACAAGTCAGAAAGCATTTAAATCTCGTCACATCAAGACTATAATGGTGAATTTCCCTGTTTCACTGCAGCAACGAGTACTGTGGTTATCACAGGTCTCAGAAATGCATTTTCTTAATTCTTTCTACGTTTCTGACCAAGGACCATTAAAAACTTAGATTACACAATTTCAGGTTTGGCCCATTTTTTGCCCAGGAGTGTACGTCTAGCCCCGTGGCACGAAATTGGTGATCTGTTTAATATCATAGGATATTTTTTATTACATGAGTGCTACTGATTAGATTTGGCTCCACATTGATTTGATGAGCCATGTGGGGACATAAGACATGAAAAGGGCAGAACTGAAGGAAAGAAATGTGTATGATCGTTTCCTTGTCAGTCACTGAACTGGACTGCCCTGTAACAGCACTGAGTGCCTGCTAAAGTCTCACTTCTACTCTCAGCAGGAAATGGGGATGGAAACTAAACTGAGACTGTGACTATGACTTCTGGTCGTCTCTCAATTTTGTAGCACATAAACTACAAAAGAGTTCAACAGGTTTGTTTTAGCTCTATTTTAATGTGTAGTGGAAACTCATGTGTTCCACTTAATTAGCTTGAGTTCTAATTTTTCACATATGCACTATATAATGGGGGTACTACGGTCTGTGTCACATGACACACAGACCCAGCCACCACTCGAATGAGCACTGAGACATGGGGACCTCTGGAACTGTTCAGACATCTCGGCACACTTAGGCTTTAGGGTGCCCGGAACTCCAACTTCAGGGAAATCCCAAACCGAGCCATCTACTGGACAGTTCCAGGCACTGACCTCTGGGAAACGCCTTCTGGAACTGAATACTTGCACGGTTCATGGCAACCAGGCTCAATGTAAGTACGCCCTCAGGATAAGCAGACTTGGCAACCGTGTCGGGTTATGCTAGCGTGCATGCGCAGACTGAGAAAACTGACGGAAATCTGAACAAAGGGATACATGTGCTGAGAAATCTGATTACTGAGCTCAAATCCAGCACTCTTTATCGAATTTCATACTCCGATTTCCAGATCTTAATCCGATTTTTGAAATCAGACCCCCTGAATAATCTGATAACTGCAGAAATCTGACTATGATCGCATTATTAAGTGCGCATTATGTAAACACAGCCAGAGTTAGGTATATCTGCCATGGTAGTCCAACGGAGAACAGCACTGCATTAACATAAGATAATAACGGGCTTAAAGTGCAGAACCATAGGCTGCAATTTCACGTTGGATAGTCCAGCTGAGAACCCCTGTGTTAAAGGTTTGTCTGTATAGCTGGTCATGGGTGCACATTATGACTCATGAGCTCGCACGATGAGTCAGTTTATCTGGAAAGACGTTTTCCTTCTGTCTGTCCGTTCTGACTATATTTCTTTACTAGAACTCATCCACAAACCTTCAAAACAACCCGATAAGAGCGCGTTTCAGAGCCCTGATTTGTGGCTTTCGGCTCACTTTGGAATTCAGGTTAAGACTATCTCAAACTCTAGCCTCTGAGGCGCCTCAGTGTTAGTGCACACTGGTTGAGAATGTGACTTTCCATGTACCTTAGAGGTTACCGGTCTAAACGATGATCTTGAAGAAAGTTTATAAAGAAAATGAAGGCGAGGCCAGATTGGCATGTACAGTGTGCATCACAAAGGCTTTCTGCTTTCAGCGTGCTTGTGTATGTTGAAAGAAGCCGGATAAACAAATAAAGCATAAACCACCAGACTGACATAAACACTGCAACACGTCTGCTGCTGCAGTCCCACAAGTTTGGTCCGTTCATCCTCTGTGACCCCTCTCCCGGTGCCGAACCAACACCCAACACCTCCCGCTTCAATGACAGGATTTGGATTCTTGCCACTGCAACAACTAGATATTGACCACGCAGTAGCTTTAAGACTGTAGCAGACTGCAGCATGTCTGATTTGCTTTCTCAGAACTCACAGAGGGAAGATGACTGATATGTTTTGGACTACCATTTTGCGACCCTCCCTCTATCCACAGCTGCTGCAGGGCATGCGTCCATTCGGTCAGCGTCCCATCGCTTTAATGACTGAGGTCTTAACAACAATTCTAATTATTATAATAGGGAATCAAAATCTGTCTTTCAACTCTGAACATTAAATGCTGTAAATAGTTGGTCACTTCAACAACCAATCAGTGGTGTAGATCCACGAGCAGAGGCAGGAGTTAAATAGTGGAAATCCATCCATCGTGTGTGTGTGTTTAATTACCTTACTGGTCATGTGCTCACTGGCACATTAGCTCACGTTTGGACTAGATACTCTTCTAACTCGGTTGATATGTTTGGTGACTTTTGTCGTGTGTTACTCTTGTTTGTGTGCATGACTTTCTGCTATTTGTAACAAGCTGTAAATGGCGTTTGTAAGTCACAGGTTAGAACTGTGGGAGCCTAGTGGTTACGGCACTGGACTGTAGACCTGAAGGTCTTGAGTTCAAATCCCACCTCTGCTAAACCACCAGCAAGGCTCTTAACCCACAACTGCTTGGATTGTAAGACTATATCAACTGTAAGTCACCCTGGATAAGGGTGTCTGCTAAATGATGTAAATGTACCTGTCCTATTGTAAGTAGCACTGATTGCAATTTTTTTGGCTGATTCCGATTGACAAAGTTTGAACATATGACTGACCAATTCCGATTTTCTTTCTTTCTTTAAATTTTCTAGTAATGGAAACTTTTCATTGCTAAAGAAAGATAGCGGGGCTTCTGCCCTGTGCCTGGCTCTGCGCTCTCGCTGTCTTTAGTTTTAACCTCTTTCCCTTTGTTAGTTTTCAAATTCCACATATTCTGTGGAACGATGAAGTCTTATTAAATTAGTTGTTCCAAACGTTTTCAGAGTTGTTCCATGGTTTATTTTCGCCCTGCCTGTATAGCAAACATGCCCTACGATGGATTGTCTAGGGTTGTTTCTGCCTTTCGCCCTGTGCTGCTGGCTAGGCACCGGTCATCCTGCAACCCTGATCAGGATTATGCAATGAAGAAAATGAATGAATGAATGCATGAATAAATAAATAAATGATTAGCAAACAGTATGCCCTGAATAGCCTCCATGCTGAACACATGGCCGTGTCCAAAATAGATCCCTACTCCCTCTTTGTTATCCCTCATTAGAGACTACTTAGCTGAATAAGTAGCACTGAATTTCTGAATTAAAGTTGGTAAAAGCACTGTGCTGTTCATGTGCGACCGTGTTTGTGCCCTCTCACAGTCCAGCACTGAGCCAGCATAAATGTGGCCGGAACAGAATCGGTTATATGAGACTTAATCGGCTAATCGCTAGTTATGGCCGATCACACTAAAAACCGTCCAATTCCGGTCAAGCCAGATTTATTTATATAACGCTTCTTACAATGGAGCATTGTCTAAAAGCAACTTTACAAGTTTAGATTATCTCCTAATATCTACGTCCAATCCCACACTGAGCAAGCCTAGGGCGACAGTGGCAAGGAAAAACTCCCTAAGACACCACCCGATCGATGGGTGCATCTCTAGTAAGTAGTCCTCCTTTGTTTGTCCCTCCGCTAGCTGTATATTCTCTCTAACCTATAACTTTATAAACTGGTTCACATTCACTCACTGAGTCTCTCTTTCACCTGATCTTCTGTGTTGTTCCTAACACTTTTTGTCAATGCATTGTTGGCTTCCGCCACACAAAAGTAACTCTTAAGTGTTACGACTTTCCCCCAGACGGGGTCGCAACAGTACATCCCTGTTTTTTCTATAATTACTGTGAATTTCCATTAATTAATAATGGTTTAGGATGTGTAGAACAGTTCTGGCATCAGTGTAGCTTGTAGTGTTCCACTCATGTTTAGATTGGAATTACTTTGATTGCTCTTAGTTTTCTTGTGAAAATACCCTATATATTTACATTACAGAAGCATAAAAAGACTATGTGACTATGATAATGTCTCGTCAGCATCCACTTTGGTCGATGACCTGTTTCACTGAACGTGATGCAGTTATTAAGGGGGGCATACCCAAATGTGATTTTCAGGTATTCTGACAAGTTTCCACGTACCGAGAAAAGAAACCACTTCACTAAAACTAATGTAACTCTAAGGGCAACTGTTGAATTCTGTCAGTAAACTTTGACAATAGGTGATAATGTAGCAAAAATAAAAAACAACAACATTTAAACTTTAACAGTAAGGACTCAACTGGGAAAGGCATTGTAGAAGGTCTTGTCAGAGCTGTTCGGACATAGTTCAGTGTGGAAACAGTAACAAGTACTCACCATGTAGTTCTCTCAATGGTTGAATTGTACAGATTCAGAGCTCAACTTTATGCAATAAAGACATTCTGACTGAAGAATTCATGTAAGAGTTCTACTAAACTGCTCGCAATGCCTCGACATGTACCGACTGCCTACACAGCTGCCCACAGGCTTCCAACTGAAGCGAGTTTCAAGTTTACAATTATTGTATCATTACCTATAAATCTGATAAAATTAGGGCCAGTTCTAATTGCTGCATACTTTACTTTGTTAAACTGCTGGTGTATGCCTTTAATCTAACCCACTTCCAAAAAAAGTGGCCTCTGGACATTACATAAGCTGCCAAAGGGTCCTCCTCACCTCTACAGCAACCGATTTTAACAAACGCCTCAGTGTATGTAACATGCCAAGCAGAAAACATCAAACCTTTCTGAACGTGGATGATGTCTGGGAAATTGGACAGATGTCCCTGGTAAATCGCTAAAAGATCTGAGACTGGATCCAGGTCCTGGCGGGGCTGTTCAGCAAAATAATCCCCGATGGTCTCGTAGGCTGAACCGGTGAAGGCCATGGCCTGATTCAGTTGGACAGAGAAAACCTGCTGGTCCAATTCGAAGGCCTGAGAGAGCAATCGAAATGCCTGGCCTACTTTCTGATACTCCTTTTTGAATCCGGTCATTTGCTTCCTGGCAAACTCGCCAATGGTCACGTTGACTTGCACAATGTTCTCATCCATTTTTTTGGTGAACACCTTAAAGCCGTCTACTTTGCTTTCCACTTCCTGGAGATCGAGCGGAGTGGGTGGGGGGACGATGGTGAGGAAGAAGTTGGCTCCGACCAGGTGATCTTTCTCTGCTTTGCGCTTGCCCTGCTTCCAGGCTTTTTCGTCGCTGCTGCTGCAGGTCAGGAAATGTTGGAAGACGTCGCACCTGGACAAGACCGGGTGACTTGTCATGTGGTTCATCCACCATATAAGCCCCTTTCTGCGCTTGCAAATGAAGTCCTCCTCGAATCGGCCCGTGGCTTGTTTTTCGGGCAGGTGGGGCACAGAGATCACGGGAAATCTCTCCACCAAACGTGCATAGAGCCAGTCGAAGTGCTTGTAGCGCCTGTTGACCGGGCTTTGAGTGTGGCTGGGCGTCAGGCCATATGACATGTAGCTCTTCATCCCCTTGAATTTGGTCTGTTTGGTCGGGTCATCGATGGTGCACATGAAAGGATTTGGGGTTTCCTGCCACTCCGGGCCAAACTGACCCATAACTACAAAGATCTGATCGGAATCCCTAACCAATCCGGACGCCTCGCCCAAGACAAAAGCCTCGCCTCCAGATTTGACAAATGTGGAAAACCTGTTGAGGTTCCTTCCAACAGTCGCTGAGCTCCTGGGCTGCTGGCGTGATGACATCGAGCTGGAACGTGACACTTGCTGCTGCTGAGAGTGGGCCGTCGGGTCGTGCGTCGTGGTCGTATGGTCGTCCCAGTCGTCGTCCCAGTCATCATCGCTGCCTTGGCTTGTTGGATAACTAGGTCGCTGAGAATAATCTGGATAATGGGTCGGGGTGGACTCACTAGAGGTGTCCCCTCTTTGGTAGGGATATTCACTTCCTGTCCTGGTGTTATAAACATTTCCAGCTGTTCCGTTGCCTTGTACAGAAACCCCGTCGTCAGTCCGTAAGATCTCCACGTATGATGCCGGGAAGAGTCCCGACTCGCCCCGGCTGTTCGTCCCTTCCAACCAACCGTCCACCACATCTTCGCTGTATAAAGTCAAAATCTCGTTTTCCACCACGGAGATCTCGCCAGGATTTTCCGAAACGAAGTCGTATAAAGCTCTCGCTCTGAGCGCCATACTTGTGTTGATGTGGGGTTTCTGGTTCAGGCGCAGCTGCTGCCCAAACTTAACTTACCTCACTGCTCAATGCAACAAACTTCTGCGCTTTGTACTCCGTATAATTCGCACGAAATCCACTAAACGACAGCCAATCCGCTAATTTGGCATGTTAAAGTCGTTTAAAGTTGTGCTCGGGACAGGATTAGAGTTGGGGTTTCGTGTTCCCCTGCCTCCTCCCGCCGTTTGCGGTCTATGGCCGCAGCTAGTGATGGGTGATTCACTAACGAATCGGCTCGCTTAAACGACTCCGTTTAGGGAGTCCAAGGAATATTTTCAAACATAAATGGAGGATTCACTTACGAATCGAATCCTTTGAATAGACTCTTTTTGGTGAGCTGTCCAAAACTTTGGCAGCTACAGATGAGCGATTCATTTATGAATCGGCTCTTTAAAAAGACTTCATGTGAACTGAGCGATATTTTGCAGTTGTTATTCTTCTTCTTATTATTATTATTACTAGTCTTACTAGTACTATTGCTATAATAATTACATGTATTTATATATTTATAGTTTACATATTTATCCATGATATCACTACAGTTTTATTATGGTTATGTTATATTAGTCCACCTCTGATTTTTCCTCGAACAACAAGAACAAAAATAATATTGCTTTCACAGATTTTGAAACATATATATCCATGATAACACTATCACAGTTTACCCCTGTTTTATGGTAATTTAGCTACCATACTACTATAGCTTTACTATGTAAAATAGATAGATAGTAGTCCATCTAATTAAGTATTTTAATTTGATTTCAACATTACACAATCATACTACCTCAGTTACATGACTATGCTACCATCTTATGGGTCTTACAGTTCCTGAACATGTTATTTTGTTCACTGAACAGTCCAAAATGGTTATATTATTAAAATATACATACAGTATATACCACAGATACATCCGGTGACACAGGCCTGGGCTAACTTTTGAAAATAGAAGACGTTTCTGTGGGCATTTGTTTGGTTTTTGAGAGGTGGAGAAGGGTGCTAGAGAAACGTTGGCATTAAAAAGAACTGTCTGTGTTATCTTACCCACAGTACATGCTATTTACACAAACAAATAACAATTACATTTAAATTCATGTATTTGGTAACCACTCGTCCAGAGTGACTTATGTGCAAACAGAGCACAAGAAGTGCACATTAATACAACACATACACCACATATATATATACACGCAGATTAACAAAAGTGCCAGGACATCTAACTGAAGACTGATCTAAAGGAATAAACTATAAGAAAACATTTTAATCATACTTTTGCTGGTCTGAATCACAGGGCTCTGTACCTATCCCTGGAAAACACATGGTGCAGATGTACTCTTCTTGTGTTCACTCTAAACTATAGTGTCTACCAAATGTCTGCGTGTGTGAATGTAATTGTAAATTCTCGTTTGTAATTTGTGCAATCAAACAAGCTTGTACCTAAATCAGTACCTTTATGGTTTACAGTCAAAGGTCCCAAAACTTCAAGAAAATACACCAACATGTGGTGTTTTCTGGGCTGTGTAGGACACACACACTTCTCTGTAACATCCCACTCCACTTGTCAGCAACCAAAATACACATAGGAACATCTTTCAGTTTTAAAAGTTATCTCAGACTGGTGCAAATATAGAGTGAGTAATTGATCACTGGATGTATTTGTAGAATACATGTATAGTTCATCTCAAGGCTATCAAGTGCTGGCTGCTTGCTTAAACCTTGTGACATTTACACTGGGTCAGGAATCAATTCTATTTCTTTCCTGTTTTCTTTACTATTACTACAATTTGCTCTGTTTTAACATTATTCTAGTTACAAACTTTCTTCTATTTTATTCTATGAGATTAGTCATTAGTCATTGATTGTACATAGGGTTACTTTCTTCCTGTTCTGTTTCATTCTACAAAATTATGCACATTTTACTATAAATATATATTCTATTATTTAATTTAATTGAAGGTGTCCTATCACATTTATCATCTACGCCACCCAAGGAGGGCGAGTCCCTTTTTGAGTCTTGGTCCTCCCAAGATTTCTTCCTCCACTTAGGGAGTTTTTCCTTGCCACTGTTGCCCTAGGCTTGCTCAATTTGGGATGGGCTGTAGAAAATGCCCCACTGTAAAAAGTGCTGTATACAGAGGTGCTTGAAAGTTTGTGAACCCTTTAGAATTTTCTATATTTCTGCATACATATGACCTAAAACATCATCAGATTTTCACACAAGTCCTAAAAGTAGATAAAGAGAACCCAGTTAAACAAATGAGACAAAAATATTATACTTGGGCATTTATTTATTGAGGAAAATGATCCAATATTACATATTAGTGAGTGGCAAAAGTATGTGACCCTTTGCTTTCAGTATCTGGTGTGACCCCCCTGTGCAGCAATAACTGCAGCTAAACGTTTCCTGTAGCTGTTGATCAGTCCTGCACACCCGGCTTGGAGGAATTTTAGCCCATTCCTCCGTACAGAACAGCTTCAGCTCTGGGATGTTGGTGGGTTTCCTCACATTAGCTGCTCGCTTCAGGTCCTTCCACAACATTTCCATTGGATTAAGGTCAGGACTTTGACTTGGCCATTCCAAAACATGAACTTTATTCTTCTGTAACCATTCTTTGGTAGAACGGCTTGTGAGCTTAGGGTCGCTGTCTTGCTGCATGACCCACCTTCTCTTTGGATTCAGTTCATGGACAGATGTCCTGATATTTTCCTTTAGAATTCTTCAATCCATCAGCAGCTCATTTTCTGAGGTCCTCAGAAATCTCCTTTGTTCGTACCATGATACACTTCCACAAACGTGTTGTGAAGAGCAGACTTTGATAGATCCCTGTTCTTTAAATAAAACAGGGTGCCCACTCACACCTGATTGGCATCCCATTGACTCAAAACACCTGACTTTAATTTCACCTTCAAATTAACTGCTAATCCTAGAGGTTCACATACTTTTGCCACTCACTAATATGTAATATTGGATCATTTTCCTCAATAAATAAATGACCAAGTATAATATTTTTGTCTCATTTGTGTAACTGGGTTCTCTTTATCTACTTTTAGGACTTGTGTGAAAATCTGATGATGTTTATGTCATATTATCCATTATTTTATTAGTCTTTTCTATTTCGTAAGACTCTTTTACATTGTATTCTATAATATTAAGTTAATTAATTATAGTTTATAGATTTTTTTTAGTATTTTCTGTTTTGCTTTGTTGACATTTTTAAGATCTTGTTGTATTTTATTATATTGCATTACATAATTAGAGTGAGTTGTGATTAAATCTAAACTGATTTATTTTATTAAATTATTTTAATGTAGTCTGTTTTACAGCATGCAATTTGTTTTAACCCTGCTTTTCCCCATGAAGGTCACATAGGTTTTGGCGATTATCTCTGGATAAAACACTGTACCCTGGATGGGTCTGAGATGGGCTGCTCCTACTTCAGACACAGCCAAATTTGTCTACATATGAAGGCCGACCCATTCAGAAGACATGGCCACCTTCTACACTTCCACTGTGCCACATTGTACAACATTCTTTTAAAGAATTATATTATATTATATTATATTATATCATATTACAGTCTATCTGGTTTTTCGTTTGTTTATTTCATCTTGAAAGGTCTTCTGTTGTAGGGGTAGACAATATAGTAATATTTTATCATATTGTGATATATTTTGTTATCATAATAGGCAATATGCTTTTCTGAACATATTGACCATATTGTCAGTGCTTAAAGAACACGTATTAAAGAATAAAACTTCGAGTTTTATTAAAAAGACTGTAATTATTCCTGCTTAATTCAATGAAATGCAGCGCCTTTTGAACACTAGTGACTTTACTAAGTATGGGATGATATTTGAATGGTAGTTTTTGAGAATCTGTCGCTACTTTTTTCTACTATCAAATGTATCGTGATAAATATTGTGTGTCGTGAAAAGGTCGATTGTGATCTAATAGTTTTACCATGTCGCCCACCACTATTCTGTTCTAATTCTATTGTTTTGTTGTATGACAGTTTTTTAAATCCAACAGCGGAATAGTTTATTTCACCCACCAGATGTCGGCATAAACTAGACTTCAGTTCTCCTGTCGCGTTAAGGGAAGCCCAAGAGGAGATCACGTGACTGGAACAAAGCTAGTTGAGAAACCGAGATTCCGGACTCTTAATCTAGGGAGAGCAAAGCCGTTTAGAACGAGTTTTATTATTTTATTATTTCAGCATCGCCTTTTTCGCGGTTATGCTGTATATTTGTATTTATGTAGATGTGTGGACGGTGTGGCAGGGGAACCTGGACATGACGTCATGTGTGGAGTCTCGGCGTAGCGGAGTATCTGTGGTGTGCTAGCGCTTTGATAAAGCATAAACGCACCACAGGTAGGTCAGTGCTGGGTGTTGGGCTGTGAGGATTATCTGTATATCACAGGGATAAAGTGTAAAGAGCGCTGAAGTGTCTCTGCACTGCTGCTCAGGTTCATACGGACATAAATCAGCCGCTTGTTGTTGTACAGCGCTGATAGCCTGCCTGATAGATTTGGGATTGGAGAGGCGGGGAAACTCAGCACTAAGCTTCATGTTGGATGCAGTCCCTTCATACAAACTCTGTATTTAAAAGTCTGCCGCTGCAGCCGGGATTTTCCTGCAGACCTGCAAACTATCCGGACCTTACATGGATTATCTGGTAAAGTCTCTACTTTTCTTTCTTATGCATTTCTGCCTAGCTAAGCTCAAGCTAGCTGCATAACAAAACGCCCTCTTTCTAACTGAACTCGGCTCCTGCTTCATTTACTGTGACTCATTTTGAAAATTTTAAACACATTAATCCTGAATTTACTCTGTCTTATTATTGTTATTATTACCTTATAGCATTATTATCATGCATTTGTCTTTTCCACTTCTTACTTCAGTGTTTTTGTTAGCCATAGCTATGAGTGACCAAATACACAATACTAACTCTTATTATTATTATTATTATTATTATTATTGGATATTAAACGAAACAACAGGTGCTCAACAAAGAACGACAGAGCAACATGAATGTAAGAATATGTATGAAATAGTGAGATGAATAGTACCTTATTAATATAGCAGTAAAGTTAATGAAATAAGTAAAGGGTTACTTATATAGAATGTATAGAATATATTAGAAAGTATATAGAATATATTCATGTAACAATGAGTGGTGTTAGACTGAATGCTAGTAGAATGAAGTTTGCAAAATGCAAGTTCTTAAAACTACTAAGACTAAAAAGTATGTCAGCTAAATAAATTAAAAGTAGTATTTAAATCTATATGCAACACTGTAAAGAATAAGTGCATAAAGTATATAGTAAAACGGGCTAAAAAGGACTAAAGGTGAAAAACGCATTTGTTAAATTTTAAATAAATAAACACAATGTGTTAAGCCAAAAATGAAGTCTATAAAAGTCATTCAAGTAATAGTACTGAAAAAGTTTAACTAATATATACTGTTCTTTATAAATACATATTAGGTATGTCACAGTTAATGCATTAATAATTAATTAACAGATTATAAAAAGGCTATTATTTATTTTATCTATTTGTTTTTAAAAATGCTGTTAATCTAGGTTTTGTTACGTGACCATGTGAGGCACCCATACTTTAAATGTGTCCAAAATGGTCTCACGAGTCAAAGGTGTGTTCGGACACCTGTTAGCAAAGACAGGTTTTTCACTCCAATTTGTCATGTGCATTATTAAATATGTGTGTATCCACAGTTTTACATACAATGCATTCAGGAAGTCTTCAGACCCTTTTGCTTTTTTCACACTTTATGGTGAGACCTTGTGCTAAAATGGCAGAACAGAATTTTAGATTTTTTTTCAAATTTATTAAAAAGGAAAATCTAAAATCTTATATGGACACTTAAAATGTAGCTCTGAGTTCCACCCATTTCTCTATATAAGGTCTCACAGGTAACAATGCAGGTCAGAGCAATAACCAAGCCGTGAGGAGGAAAGAACTGCCTGTAGAGCTCAGAGACAGGGTTGTGTGGAGACACAGATCTTGAGAAGGCTACAAAAATTTGCTGCACTGAAAGTTCCCAAGAGCACAGTGGCCTCCATAATTCTTAAATGGAAGAAGTTTGGAACAACCAGTACTCTTCCTAGAGCTGGCCGCCCCACCAAACTAAGTAATCAGAGGAGAAGGGCTTTGGTAAGACAGGTGACCCAGAACCCAATGGCCACTCGGGCTGAGCTCCAAAGATCTTTGTGCAGATGGGAGAAACTTAAAGAAGGTCCACCATCACTGCAGCACTCCAGCAATCTGGGCTTTATGGCAGAGTGTTCAGACAGTTTCTCAGTAAAAAACACATGAAAGCCTTCATGGAGTTTGCCAAAGAAGCACCTCACAACTCCAAATGGTCTTTCGTGTGTCTTTTATTTTGATGGGGGGAAAACTTGAATTTTAGCACAAAGTGAAAGGGTCTGAAGACTTTCTGGACGCATAGTTTATTGTTAAATATACTTTAAGTACTACTAACACAAAAATAGGATATGTTATGTGTGAGTGCTCTGTTTTTTGCTGATTTGTTTCTTTTGTTGTTGATTTAATCAGCTGTTAATAATGTCGTGGGATCTAAAGCATTGAAAAGTTGTTTGAAAGCATCTCTCAAGCGCTTGAGTTGGCACGGTGTTTTTGGAGATGTAATTGGTGACAGAGTTTCTGTCTTGCATCTGTTGTTTTCTTGTTGTAAGCCACTTTTTGCTGAATGATAGGTCACAGACGCTCCGACGCTTATGGCTGGTCATGCCAGTTGCTGACAGTGAAGTCCTGCAGCTCTTCTTATTCTTGGGATTCTGTGTGGTGGTTAGTTTGTAGTTCGTGAAACAAGTTAGTAGGCAAAGCTCTGTAACAGCAACCAATTTCTTTACTTCTTTTCAAAGCCAAACCGCTTCCATGTGGGGAGGACGATCCACGTCTAGCAGTTAGATCTGGCAATATAGATTGTGAGGCTGGTGGTTTTGTTCACTTATTTTTCATTTCAGACATGCATTTTTAGCCAGCTACGCTAGCTCAACCTGCGGTGTGGTCACCATGTATGCGCAGCATTCTGTCCTGCTAGGCTGTAAGTGAGAGACATCCTCAGCAGATATGACTCGTCACCCGAACAAGCTCTGAAACCCCTGCAGACAAGGGGTTAAATAGCGGATAATGTGATTAGGGAAGTGCAGGACAGAAGAAGAATCGCTGATGGCGTAGGACCTGGTCTGGGATGGAATATGGAATGCTGGAAATGGAGATAGCAGGCGTTAAACAGACAAACTCAAGTGTCAAACTCTTGCAGGTGCACTCAATCTTGACCATGTAGAATAATTTTCTAATCTTCAGAGGCAATTGAAGAGTGAATACAGTAAGTAAGGTGTGAAGAACCTGGCTTTATTCAGATTGGGGTTGCTGGGGGTTCCTGGAGAGATTACAGGTGAGCACAGGACGCAGGTGGTGTTAGGATGCCAGTCCCAGTCACGGGCCACTGCCGGGCTACCCACTGTCGAGGCCAACGATCATGCCAACGATTGGAACCTTGGAATTTGAACTTAATTGGTTCCGGAACGCTGTTCGAAGTCCGAATTGAATTTCCCCATAAGAAGTGATGTAAATAGGATGAATCCGTTCCCGACCTCCAAATGATTGTTTATTTTACTGCCTATTTTTGTATTTAATTAATGATTAAAAGCAGGAATTAGCCAAACAATGTAACACAATGCATAAAGTCAATAAAGACATTAAATCTGAACAGATATACTTACATTTTATAGCCATGAATGCTGGGTAAGTAGAACTGGAACTGGCTGGAGAGGAGGGCTGACACTTCCACTACCATTCTTAGAGGTCACGGTTAAGGGTTCAAAAGAATGCAGCTTTATTTACCGTTTAATGTTCTTTTTAGGGTTTGGCTGTTTTGTATTGTTGTTTGAATTGCCTCTTTAAAGTGTTCTACGTAGAACAGTCTATGTTGTTTGATGTCTGAATTGGCCAATAAAGAAGTGTCTGAATTCCAAGATTTCACTGTAGGGTGTATGGTGAGAATTTACTGCTGGTACTCGAACCTGGGTCAAAATGGAGGTGAGCAAGCGAATTGCCACTGTGCCAGCTGAGAGCCATAAATAGTGATAAAAATGTGCTTAGGTCCTTAAAAATGTGAAATTTGCCAGTCTGAAGGTATAGTGGAACCTCGAAACTCAATTGGTTCAAGACGGCTGTCAAATCAACTCTGAATTGAAGTCAGAATCAAATTTCCTCATAAGAAGTTATCCCCCCAAATGACTGTTTTCACACTTAAAGTTGGGCAAAAAAGTATTTAGTCAGCCACTGATTGTGCAAGTTCTCCTACTTAGAAAGATGAGAGAGGTCTGTAATTTTCATCATAGGTACACTTCAACTATGAGAGACCAACATGAGAAAAAATCCAGGAAATCACATTGTAGACTAGAGCCAAAACCTCCTTCCATCAGTGAGAGCATTGAAGATGGAACGTGGCTGGGTCTTCCAGCATGACAATGATCCCAAACACACCGCTGGGGCAACGAAGGAGTGGCTCCGTAAAAAGCATTTCAAGGTCCTGCAGTGGCCTAGCCAGTCTCCAGACCTCAGCCCCATAGAACATTTGTGGAGGGAGTTGAAAGTCAGTGTTGCCCCAAAACATCACTGCTCTAGAGGAGATCTGCATGGAGGAATGGGCCACAATACCAGCTACAGTGTGTGCCAACCTGGTGAAGACTTGCAGGAAACGTTTGACTTCTGTCACTGGCAAATGTTATGGTTATGTTACGAAGTATTGAGTTGAACTTTTGTTATTGACCAAATACTTATTTTCCACCATGATTTACAATTAAGTTCTTTAAAGATCCTCCAGTGTGATTTCCTGGATTTTGTTCCCTCAATTTGTCTCTCATAGTTGAAGTGTAGCTATGATGAAAATTACAGACCTCTCTCATCTTTCTAAGTAGGAGAACTTGCACAATCAGTGGCTGACTAAATCCTTTTTTGCCCCGCTGTATATTCGTATGTAATTAATGATTAAAAGCATGAAATGTAATACAATGCATAAAGCAATAAAGTCATGAAATAAATGAAAATGAGGCGAACAAGGTTTCAGAACATCTTATCATTGGGACGGCGGCACGAGACTGAGCATGTGTCTGAGATCACACCTGCAATCTGATTTATAATGTACATAATATAATAATATACTGCCCGGTCAAAAAAAGGTCACCTCCTGGATTTAAGTAAGCAAATAGTTAAAAAAGGGCCTCCCATCGGATAATCACTGCATGGGTGATGATGTTTCAGCTGCCAACAAGTTCTGTAACCCTAAATGACGTAGTGTGTAGCTTCTCATTTGTTCAACAACCATGTCGAAAGACACATCCTGTGGTCGTGGGAAAGATGCTCATCTGTTTCAGGAGGGTCAGATTGTGAAAGAGTGGTTCAGGGAGCATGAGCCATCATTTCCACACATGGATTGTCCACCACAGAGTCCAGAGCTGAACCCCATTGAGAATCTTTGGGATGTGCTGGAGGAGACTTTGGGCAGAGTGAAGAGGTGTTTGAATTCTGAGGTTCCACTGCATTCATCCCAACTACACCCGCAGACCCCCCACCCCCCCACCCTTCACAGAGTCCGGTTGCCAGTTCATCACAGAGCACTCTCTCACACCTATGCGAAATGTAGAGCCGCCAATACACCTACTGGCATTCTTTACATGGACCTATAACATGTAATTTAAAAATCATGGTTTTGATGAAATTACGGGCAATTTGAAGTCACTCCTACCCTTTGTCATTGTGGAATGTGTTTGAGGACTTGTGCTTGCCTGTAGTAAGCACTGTGTTTCTTGCTGGATTGGCTGACCAGGACAGTTGGCTGCACTGCCTCCCAGGGATTGCTGTTGTTTATCTTTTGCTATTTCAGTGCTGTTTACGCAGTTTTGTGATTGCATGGTTGTAGTGGCTCAAATCTGATTGCTTGACTAAATTAGACACAGCTGTCATTTTTTGAGAACTGTTTACACAGCACTATGCTGTTTTTAAATTATATTTAAACCTCGTGCATTACAAGTGCTTCCTAAATTGTATACATAAGTCATGTAGTTCTTTAGATCACACGTCACTGTGCAGGCACATGGCATTGCTCACTGTTTTGCATCCAAAAGCTCATGATATAATTGCCTGTAATTTGTGCAAAGCTGACCTCAAGTGCAAATCATCTTGGCGATGAAAAGCTTTATCGCAATAAGGAGTTTTTTGTTCATGATTGGGGAGGAGGAGAAGTGAATCTGGCTTTGCAACACTAATAAATGTTTTTATATATAAAAGCAAAGAGATATAAGAAATGTACTTGGAGTCCAGTTTATCCCTACTGTTTTCAGTTCATGTGTTCATCTACAGATATGTGCTACCTGTATGCCTGCTAAGCTCTCCAACAGTAAACTAGAAACAACATAATCAGAGTTACTGGATATTACAGTGGTGCATGAATGTTTGTGAACCCTTTAGAATGTTCTATATTTCTGCATAAATATGATCTAAAACATCATCAGATTTTCACACAAGTTCTAAAACTAGATAAAGAGAACCCAGTTAAATAAGTGAGACAAAATACTATGCATATTAGTGAGTGGCAAAAGTATGTGACCCTCTAGGATTAGCAGTTAATTTGAAGGTGAAATTCAGGGATGACAATCAGGTGTGAGTGGGCACCCTGTTTTATTTAAAGAACAGGGATCTAGCAAAGTCTGCTCTTCACAACATTTGTGGAAGGAGATTTCTGAGGAGCTCAGAAAAAGAGTTGTTGATGCTCATCAAGCTGGAAAAGTTTACAAACCATCTCTAAAGAGTTTGGACTCCACCAATCCACAGTCAGACAGATTGTGTACAAATGGAAGAAATTCAAGACCATTGTTACCCTCCCCAGGAGTGGTCGACCAACAAAGATCACTCCAAGAGCAAGGCGTGTAATAGTTGGCGAGGTCACAGAGGACCCCAGGCTAACTTCTAAGCAACTGAAGGCCTCTCTCACATTGGCTAATATTAATGTTCATGAGTCCACCATCAGAAGAACACTGAACATCAATGGTGTGCATGGCAGGGTTGCAAGGAGAAAGCCACTGCTCTCCAAAAAGAACATTGCTGCTCATCTGCAGTTTGCTAAAGATCATGAGGACGAGCCAGAAGGCTACTGGAAGAATGTTTTGTGGATGGATGAGACCAACGTAGAACTTTTTGGTTAAAAAAAAAAAAGCGCTCTGTTTGGAGAAAGGAAAACACTGCATTCCAGCATAAGAACCTTATCCCATCTGTGAAACATGGTGGTGGTAGTATCATGGTTTGGGCCTGCTTTGCTGCATCTGGGCCAGGACGGCTTGCCATCATTGATGGAACAATGAATTCTGAATTATATCAGAGAATTCTAAAGGAAAATATCAGAACATCTGTCCATGAACTGAATCTCAAGAGAAGGTGGGTCATGCAGCAAAGACAACGACCCTAAGCACACAAGCCGTTCTACCAAAGAATGGTTACAGAAGAATAAAGTTAATTTTCTGGAAATGGCCAAGTCAAAGTCCTGAACCTTAATCCAATGGAAAATGTTGTGGAAGGACCTGAAGCGAGCAGCTAATGTGAGGAAACCCCACCAACATCCCAGAGCTGAAGCTGTTCTGTACGGAGGAATGGGCTAAAATTGTGCAGGACTGATCAACAGTTACAGGAAACGTTTAGCTGCAGTTATTGCTGCACAGGGGGGGTCACAGCAGATACTGAAAGCAAAGGGTCACATACTTTTGCCACTCACTAATATGTAATATTGGATCATTTCCCTCAATAAATAAATGACCACATATATAATATTTTGTGTCATTTGTGTAACTGGGTTCTCTTTATCTACTTTTAGGACTTGTGTGAAAATCTGATGATGTTTTAGTTTTTCCTAACCATTTGTTATGAGTAGTTATGAGTCCTTTCTACGATACCGTGACATAATGCAGTTTTAAAACAAGTATGTTTTATTGTTGTAAATAAGTAGTACTTTGAGCAAAACACAACAAAACATATTAAAGTTTTGATAAAATAGAGTCAAAAGTATACAAATCCAAGAAAAGAAAAATCAGATCCATTATAGACATTGAGCGCTACTACTATTGATCACTAAACATCTGCCATTAGTTCATATCGGGCTCTCGTGCTTCTGAAGTACAAAAATTACAAATAGTGTCATTGAACATGTGGATCAACCATGTAAGTTGTTTAACATGCTTGTCTTCTGTAATCTTCTTGAGCATCGTATGCTGTAAGTCAACTAGTAAATTGCCATGGCAACAGTGAACTTCCAGGATTTTGTAATTGTCAGCCATTGTTGTAGTTGTTTGATTCATGCCTAGTTTTGGCTGTTGCACCAAAATAAGGCATGAATACGTACTGCCTGTGTTAATGTAGCACATGGGTAATAAACATTTTTCACTGTGGATTAACATTGTGTATCTGAGCTAACTGATGTAGGCTGTATCTGCTGATAACCACGGGTCAGGTGTGTGCTAATTCAGAGCAGGGAACAGTTTACATTAATGATAAATACATCTCATAAACAGCCACAGACATGCAATGTCAGAGAGGAATAATTTGAACATAAGTCTTTCAAAGCAAACGCTGGTTTGTAAGGAGATGGATGGAGAATGTTGTTGAGGAATTTAGGATCTCATTTTTTAGACTCGTCTTTTATTAAAACTGTCAGGTCTTTATTTGATTCATGAACTTTAACACTGATGTTGCCTGGTGAAGAGTCATGGCTGGGTCAGTACACGTTGGTTAAAAGCCAAAAATCACACAACTCCTCAAAACACTCCCAACTGGACGATGTATCCTCATAACCGATTCACTGGCGATTTTCTCTCAATGTTGTTATAAACTGTTTTATTCAATCTGACCTTATAAAAGTTGAATATATCCCACGGTAGATGGAGAGGGAAAAGTTTTGAAGTGTTGTTTTCCCCCTTCTCTCTCTGTGGACTTATCAAATAGGCTTCTATGGAATTTTCCAATAACTGTTATTGTTGCAGGTCTGGTTTACAGATGGATGGAAAAACAGCTCATAGTGTTCAGCCTGATCCCAGTGTGAGTTTCCTTCCCAGTAGGATGGATGGAACCTCACCCCGCACCATGCATGCATAATGTGCCAGAGTTTTCCTTTTTTTTTACCCTTAATTGGGCATGTGCTAGGTGGCAAGGTGGAGCAAGTGGTTAAAGCTGCCATCTCACAGCTCCCCAGTTTGTTCAGTGGTCTGGGTTCCACCGGTGTTCCCATTCCCTACCCATGGTTTTCTCCAGCTACTCACACTTCCTCTCACGTTCCAAAGACGTGCGTTTAGGTCAGTGGGTATCTCTCAACAGCTCCGCACTGTATTCAATGCCAGTCCCAAGCCTGGATTAATATGAGGGTTGCAAAAACCTGAGCCAGGTGTTCTGTGCGGATTGGATCTCCTGTGGTGACCCCTGGCAGGAATCCAGATTAGAATGGAAAAATCAAGCAATCTGAGAGATTTCGGACCAGGCATCGTCATCAGTGCTAGACCAGCCTGGGTCAGCGTTTTAAAACTGGCCAAACTTGTGGGTTTTTCTGGTGCAACGATGGTGAAAGTATCCTGAGAAGGGTGTGACGGAAGGTTGTTTGTTTGTTTATTCGTGTAATTAACGTCGCATTAAACAGAGTATTTCGTCCAGTAAACAAAGCCGCCGTGGGTCCTTGTGCCCTCAGCGGGTAGCGTGCCTAGTCAGCCAGAGGAGGGAGGGGGTGTTAATGCCCTCTAATGCCTTCTAATGTAAGAATCTCAGTGTGGGAACACCTTACATATTGACTCTACGAATACTCATTTTCGACACAGCTTGTAACTGTGCAACACAAAGGCACCTTCTGGTGGGAGTGCCACATTTGAGGCTGAGATTTGAATCATTGTGGCAAATACAACACAATTATCAGTCACACGTTCTGTATGTAGCAGGTAGAAAACTCAAAATGTGACTCCCTTACTGTTTAATCTACTGTGTAGTTTGTTGTGCTGTGTTGATTCTTGGGAGTTACGTTTAGAGTTGGCTTCTCGGTATTCAAAGGGAATATTGAGACATTTTTGTTAGCTGAATGTTTTATTTATGTAGTGCCTTTCACAGTCTCAGGGATGTCTTGCAAAAGCTTTGTGGCTTTAAAAACCCGATGACTGACTAACTAATCCTATAAAAGCTTGACAACAATTAAAAAATAACTAAATGAACAATAAGGCAGAAGAACAACAGAGTTACTGTTTGAAGAGAAAAGACTTCAGAGAGACTTGAGGGAAACAGAAGTTCAGTCCATGAGGTTGGGGCAGGGAATTCCACAGTGCTGGAAGATCTTCCAGAAACAGGAGGAACTTTTTCCTAGTTCTCAGAACTGTGACTTTTTTCCACTAGGACTTTTTTAGCTCCTACTTCAAGGCAGTGTCTTTTCTTGCCAACCATATAAACAACAGAGCTTTGTGCTAAAAATGTTAAACACCTCACAGATAACTGGACTGACAGTGAAGACCAGGCTTTACTCGGTCTGTATGCGATGGACTAGGTGATTTTGATTTTGAAATTCACGTCACTTCAGGATCACACAGCTTTCCTACTTGTGGTGTGAACCCAAACCAAAGAAGGCCCTGGAATGTATTTAGTTCCCCGGGAGCTCTGCAGTGGTGAGTGTCTTTCTGATTAGTTCCTAGAACTGCTTGGTGTGAAAGCGGCTAAAGACAACAGTCTAGTTTTGGGGGCTGGGAGTTATCTTGCTTTAAAAGACAAATCAAATCTTGTCAAGATGAATTCAGATATTTAATTTAATGTTTTCTTCAAAGCAGTCAAGCATGATTGACAAGAAAGTGGAACACCGTCTGATTGGGACGCAACGTTGCTAGCACTCTACTGCAAACGATTATGGAAAGTGTGTTTGTAGTTCATAGGCTTAATCTGTGACAGAAAATACTTAACAGAAACTAATCACATGCCACACTTGCTACAGTGTAGAGGTTCAGGTGCTGGGCTGTTGACCATTGGTCCAGGGTTCAAGTCCTGACACCAAGCTATCGCCGTTGGGCCTTTGAGCAAACCTCAAGGCCCTTAAACCTGCACAGTAAATTGCTCTGGATAAAGGCAACATCTGAATGCTGTATATGTTCAGGATCGTATTCAAAGGCCCCTGCGTGTTTTTTACTTGGGATTTGGTGAACCATTAAACCTCTGGCTAGTTTACTGCTTGAAGTTCTTTCAGTGTTTAGTAACTCTCGAGCGGTCATCCATTGCTTCCTGTTGTATAAATGAGGTGACACGGAAGCCAAATTGCTTAGTCATTCATCAGCAGCACGGTAGATCTCAGTATACACAAATGAGATAAGACAAGAGCATGCTGATGTGTCAGCTCAAAGTTACCTTAGCCAAAGGGTTTTGAAGAAGGTTTCGTGGTAGGGATGGCTTTCTAGGCGATTTGTTTGCCAAACTAAATACTCTGAGGTGTTTAATACTAGTGAATGTAAGCAGAGTTGGGCGAAAAAGCCGCTGACTGGAGTTTGCAATTGTATTATGCATAGGTTCATATTTCACTTGCCGCATGTTTAGATTTCCATTGGTCGTGGACGCACCTGCTTATCAGCCTTCATTTATGTCATGTGAAAAAGTTGTATTCTGCAGGTTTTTGAAGCATCTTGATAAGCACCCAGGTCGGCTTGTGAGATCATGCTGTGCACCTTGGCCTGAATTGGGTTATCAACAAACAAAGACCTGTGCTGGCCATGCTTGCTCTTATTCTGATTCTACTTTTAGATTTACATTTACAGCATTTAGCAGACGCTCTTATCCAGAAAAATTATACAGTCTTACACTTCAGTCAGTTGCAGGTTGGGGTTTTGCTCAAGGACGCAACAGTGGCAGCCTGGTAGAGGTGGGATTTGAACCCTGGACCTTCTGGTCCATAGTCCAGTACCTTAACCACTAGGCTACCACAGATTCTTCTGCTTTTTGGAGGAAAGACATCCTTACTCATTCATCTCCAGTGCTTAACATCTGATCCGTTATTTGAGATGCATACATTTTGCTTTCTGATAAAAGCTTACTCTGTGCTTTGTAATAACCTTTGCTTGGGCTGTGTTAAATATAAATGGCAGCATAAATGGCAAAAACCAGTCAAAAACAGACCTTGAGTTAACAGCAAAATACGAAGCCGCCTGCAGTTTATGGGCTACAGTTTTTAGTTGAGTGCTTCAGTTTTATGACACTCACAGATACAGTTGATTACTTTGTTATAGCTGCACATGTCAGGGTCTGGGAGGCGTTAAGTAAACAGTGGGTTACTTTAGTTGATGTGATACAAAAGAAATGGGAACGTGTTAAGATAAAGCCTTGGCAACTTTGACAAAGGTCAGATCATTATGGTCAGGCGACTACGGAACGGATGTCGGGAGGAACGAACCATGAACCGGCAACATGTTGGGTACCCAATTATGGGCTGGGTGATATGGTAAAAATATTGTATCATGATAATTAAAGACATTTTCACGATGCACGATATTTATCACAGACACAATGCATTAGTAGTGACAGATTCTTAAAAACTACTATTCAAATATTATCCCACTTCGAAAAGTGATTTCTCTTCAAAATGTGCTGCACTTCATTCAATCTGGACTAATTACACTCTTTAGAATTAAACATGCAGTCAGTCAGCGTCCTTTAAGCATGGATGATCTCCTCCATATGCTCAGAGAAGCATATCGTCTATCATGATAACGAAATTTATCACGATATGATAAAATATCACCATATTGCCCACCATTACACCCAGTGCTCGTTGATATGCAAGGGGTCCCCTCTGGTCTGAACCGACAGAAGGGCTATAGTAGTAAAAGTCCTAACCATGCTTACCCCTGTCCACTATGGAAAGTGCCTAAAATGAGCTTGCTTAGTTCAGAACTATACCTAGGAGCAACTGAAGAATGCTGTGCTGCCTGATTCATGTCTTTTCCATGTGGCAAGAAAACAAGCTGCTCTGAGAAGTGCTCTGCTGAGGAACCTGGGGTTCGGGCATTCATATGTACACCAAGCATAACATGTTGCAAACCAGGTGCACCACTTTATGGCCGTGAACTCCTCATGTTGACTCAGGATTCAAGATAGTGCCACCAATTTCCTCAGATTTTAGCCCAATGAAGCATTTGATCTGGTCTGATCTGATCCACATTGGCACCACCTCACAACTTAGATTTCAATTGTCTGCCGCTAACATGGTGCCAGATACCAGAGGGCTTCTTCAGAGTTCTTGAAGAGACGATGCTTTGGCAGCGTGTGGGGGACCATCGCATATTAGGCAGCAAGTCCTTAACACTGCATTCAAATTGGCAGTGTTTATAACCCAACAAAGCAACCAAATGTCATTGTTACTGATTGGCAGACCCAATTTACTAGGGCACATGCCATAGTAAGGTGTTACTGTGCCCCACTAAAACTACAGAGGGAAAAAGTCCATTTTATCCTGGCATGCTGAGCAGAACTACAGCGCACCATGCAGATTCATCACAGACACTACATTTCCCATAATGCCCCAGCATTTTTCCACAGGCTTGAGCAGCTAATGCTTTGTCAGAGCCATTTTTTCTCAAGGATTAATGGACCAAACATTTAAGAAATTAATGCAATTAATAAAATCTTGTATTAATTTGGTCTTCATTTACCATCCATGGCAGAGTAATGCCCACTTTAGTGTTAAATCATTTAATCAATTTAATATTTACCCGGCTTATTGTATGACTGATTGGCAAGCAGAGGGGTAGAGCTGTGCCCCAATACAGCCAGCAGTCTAGAAACGCCCCTGCTTGTGACCTCTAGATGGTCCATCCTTCACTTGGTTGATTTGTGCAGGATGTTCTTGTGCTTTTAGTGGTTGGAACTAACAGAAATCGTAGAGCCAGAATTCTGTGATCAGTTTGTTCACAGGTTCTGATAAATTATCCTAACGTTCGTTTAGCTGTGTAATGTTTTGTCAGGAGGTGGATGCCCCCTCCTCCTTATCTCCCACTGATAAAATCAAATAAATACCAGCAGCCACTGCACTAGTTTTTCCCTTTAGCTGTTTGTGTGACTGGCTTGTGGTGTGTTGGCTTGCCTTTACTTGGAGCATTGTAATGCGGAGCGAGCAGTAGGTGACGAGTGTTGAATGTTCTGGTCGAGTGCGCTTTAGTAGCTCAAATAGTCTTGAGTAATGTGGGTCATTAATGCCCTGTGTGGTCTACTCTTAGTGTTAATGGTGTGTTAAAAAAAGCCACGTTATCAGGGCGATCTCCTAAACAGACGAGGCTTTGGAACAGGGAGGCTTTGGGTTGTATTCAGCAGACTTCAGTCTCTTGAACAGAAATCTCCACACCTGAATATGTGGAATTGATTATGGTCATTCTTTTACATTGACAGCACCATAATGGTAGCATTAGGTTCTAATTAAACAATGCATCTGTGCTATAAGAAAGGGAAAATAAATGCATAATTTCATCACACAGTGTATGGAAAATGACTGAAACCTACTTGCTACTGGTAAGATTTATGTAAATTTGATTATATAAATGTGTTTCCCATGGTTTCTACAACAGTTAGTGGCTGATCATCCAAAACGATGCATTTGAGCACCTTCTCTGGTATCATTCGGAAGTTTCTTGAGACTTGTACCATGCCTTGTACCATGCCAGAGCACGAATGTTCCCCACTGGCCTGCTCTCACATCGCCCTTAAATGTTCTGGGCCCGAGCCTGATTACGTCATCACGATGAGTAATCTACGTCATCCTATTGAGATGCTGTGGCATGACCTTAAAAAGGCCGTTCATGCTGGAAAACCTTCCAGTGTGGCTGAATTACAACAATTCTGCGAAGATGAGTGGCCAGAATTCCTCCACAACGCTGTAAAAGACTCATCAAGTTATCACAAACGCTTGGTTGCTGCTAAGGGCGGCCCAACCAGTTATTAGGTTTAGGGGGCAATCACTTTCTCACACAGGGCCATGAAGGTTTGGATTTTTTTCTCCCTTAATAATAAACACCTTCATTTCAAAACTGCATTTTGTGTTTACTTGTGTTGTCTTTGACTAATATTTCCTAAATCCTTCTTAAATTCTCTGGCTGGAACGTGTTAGCTACTGAACCCAGAGCCAAGGGCAGAACCACAGTTACAGTTGTCTGGTGCTAAAGATTTCTGCACTTTATGTGTTAGAATAAAGATGTGTTCCTTAAGTCATAGTGACTATAATTTAGAGCTATGTCTCAGTAGAGAGCACGTCTGCAGGCCAGGACGCCCACTTCTAGTAATTTAAAAAGCCTTTCTTCTTTGAATCTGCTATGGCTTTTATTTCACAGTAGGTAATAAAGCCCTAGCTGACTCTGGTTCTTCAGCTTTAGGCCTGACCAGTTGTTTTCTGAGGCTGTGGGTCCTAACTCCTTGTTCTCCTTGCTTTATTAGTTTACATTACAAACATCTTGGGTGGCGTGTTCAGTGTCACTTTGCTTAGTCCAGATCACCATGGTTTAACACCTCTGCTCCCTCTTTTTTGAGACAAATGACCAACTGCAAAAATAAACAACTTGTAAATGTATAAGAGAAAGAACGAGCACTACACTTTCAAATGCATTGTGTGTAATATGATTTAGAAGTAAAGCCTTGATAGGCCAGTAGGTCTATAGTAGATCAGTAAATGTGTAAAGTTTTACTGGTCTACTTGGAAGCTTTAGGAACAGGTTAGACAGGTTTGGCTAACTAAATGTATTTGCATTACAATGCATTGTGTTTTGAGGAGCACCGTCTATTACTACTTTGTAGAGTCACCTTGTGCTTTAATTTCAGCTATCAGTCTGTTTGGATCAGTCCCTACTATCTTTGCACACCTAAATTGGGGGATATTTGCCCATTCTTCCTTGCGAAAGTGTACAAGTTCAGTCAGGCTTCATGGTGACTGGGCACTGCACTGCTCTCTTCAAATCCATCTATAGATTTTCTATCGGATTTAGGTCAGGACTCTGACTTGACCACTGAAGGACATTCACCTTCCTATTTTAAGCCACTGCTTTGTTTTTTGTTGGCGGTGTTTTTAAGGTCGTTGTCGTGCTGGCAGGTGAACCTTCTTCCCATTTTCAGCTGTCTAGCTGAAGGTCGCATGTTTTCCTCAAGAATTTGGATGTACTCTGTAGCGTTTCCTTCAATCCTGACCAGTTCTTCAGTTCCTGCTGAGGAGACGCAGTCCATAACATAATGTTAGCACCACGGTAGGTATGGTGTGTTTTCTGTTGTGTGCTCTGTTTGGTTTTCGCCAAACATACCTCTTGGAGTTCAGTCCAAAAATTTCTGTCTTGGTTTCATCTGACCACAAAACCTTTGGCCACATGCCATTACAGTCTTCCAACTGTGTTTTGGCACAAACGAGACTCGGATCTAAGATGAATTGAGTTATGTGGATTGTGTGTAATGTCTGAAATAGCTTGCATGCAGCTTTCCAGTGCACGTCTTTTGAAATTGAATTTTGCTTTCATTTATATTTCCATGAATGTTGTCCATAATGAAGCAGAAATCCTCTTTGTCATCTTCAGATGTGAATAGGTTGAGGGTTAAAGAGTTTCTCTCTTTCATGCGTACTGTATGTTGTAACCTGTGGATGTCTCGTTAACTGCTTTGTAATAGCTTGGGGCTGTGTTGCTTTTCATAGCTGAGTAGGGCTTGTTAAGTTCTTCAGAGAAGTAGGGGTTTTAGAGCAGAGCTTCATTTTACTGGCTTATGGTAAAACACATTTCTGCTGACACACTTCAGAGCGGGACTGGGATTACTGAAGAGCAGTCATAATTCACTGCCTTGCCTTAACAAGCTGAATTGCGAGATATTCCTTTTGTTACAACCCCAAAATCAGAAAAAAGGATGGAAAATTCAAATAAAAAATAAATGTAGTGTCTTATGTTTACTTTGAATTTCAGTGCAGACAGTAAAAACCCAAGATATTTCAGGTTTTGTCTTCAATCAGAGCACCCGTGCCAATATCTCACGTTTAAACACTCCCTCGAGTGTGTTATTATTGTAGGTGATTATACCACAGTTCCATTATCGCCATTTATTGTTAGATTTTAAGATAAAGAGGACAGAAAACGATTTGTTTATCAGCCTTCCTGAGGTAAAATAGTTTTATTCTATGGTTCCCCCATGGCTAAGCCCTTCAGCCATTAAAGTCGAGGAACAGAATGACCAATAACTGTTTATTATACAGGCAATAAATACATATATATCGATTGGTAAGTTTTAATTGATTAAAAAGAAAGTGTATTTACATTCAGCAAGTAAAATGGGTGGGGTTTATAATGCAGGCTGTTACTAAGATCCACTGTTCTACCGACTAAAGCTGAGATCCCGGTGTTCTAACCAAAGTCTAGGACCCCGTTTGATTAGTGATTATAAATCTGTATGATGAAGCTCTTAATGTGAATCTGATCAGTCAGAAATGTAAGGGCAGAGCTACAGAGCATCAGCAGCTTCTCTGGGTTAGAGCTGGACTTACAGATAACAAACCTGGATGGTGTTTAATGAAAGAGCCGAGTTTAACTCCAGCAAACGACGTCTTTGTGAGGGATGAAGCTGATTCAGCATTTTTGTTGATGGGACTAAAACTGATCTTCAGTCTCATTGCTCTTCAGTCGAGCTGGAAATCCATTAAGAGCCGAACGTTTGGTTTAAAGGACTGACTTTGTTTGGCTTTTCCAGCTTCCAAATCCTAAAGGTGATAAACCTTTGGCTCAGGTTGGTCATTACTAGCTTCATCTTCCAAATTTGAATCGTTTTCAAAACCAATGTATTTTAAACTAATTCTAGCTTTCATTTCAGCAGGGTTTTACTCATTGTAACTTGGCTGTTTTGAGGGCGGCCGTCGTTGCTAGGTTGTGTGTGTGTGCCGCGGAGTAATACTTCTAGAACGCCGGTCAGAGTGCCATTACCGTCAATAAAGTCACAGGAAAATAGTGTCTCAGCCAATCAGATTGAGGGTCAGAACAAACTTTGGTATAATTGTTGATAAACATCCATTCCTGCATTTGAGTTTTAGTGTTGCATACATCTTTGTAAGGTAGGGAATTATTACCGTTGCATAGCAACAGCTCTTTCGTTGCAGACCTACGTTTTGGCGGAAGGTATTGTCAGTAAGCTTATTCTGTATGAATTGCAGGACTAGAAAAACTGTTATATGAACGCAACAGAACCCCCAAGGTCGTGTGTTATTGCCTTCTGCTCATGCTTGTGACCAAATCAGAGCCGTGATGTTTTTTGTGATAACACACTCCCTCTTCTGTTCTATTGCTTAATTGTCACGTCTAGTTATTTAGTGTGGAGTTTTGTTGTTGTTGTCACTGATCCGTCCGGTCCCACCATACCCAGGCCACACCAGAGGGCAGTCGCCAAGGACTCTCCTGCTTAGACTCAAGATCCTGGAGTGACTGTGGTACTTGGTAGTACTTGTACTTGGTGCCGATGTGCATATTTTACTTGAACTATCACTCCATGACTTATTAGTTAGATAAATTAGTTTCATTCTTAGATTTATCATCTACGCCTCCCAAGGTTTCTTCCTCACAACACTTAGGGAGTTTCTCCTTGCCACTGTCGCCCTAGGCTTGGTCAGTTTGGGATTGGATGTAGATATTAGCAGATAATCTAAACTTGTAAAGTTGCTTTGAGACAATGCTCCATTGTAAAAAGTGCTATATAAATAGATCTGACTTGACTGAGTTTTATGGGACGTTTTACCAAAACCCAACCCCTTGCAGTGAATACTTCAACTTCTACAGAGACTATAGTGTTCAGTTCATATAAACCTGCTTATTATTCATGACGTGCCACACTGAACATCCTTTACGCATTGACCATCTTATACATATTTACACAATACTGCTCTTTCTGTTTGCCTTGGTTAGGACTCTTCAGAACATGATCTTGTTGTCTGGTCTTAATCGGAGAAGGATGCATTCCCAGTTTGAGCCTGGTTCCTGACAAAGCTTCCTCTCAGTTTTTTTCAATGTTGCTCCTGGCTTGTGTATTTGGGGCTTTTTTTGCAATGAGTGTGTTTACCGTATTTTCCGGGCTATAAAGCGCACCGGGTTATAAGACGCATTAAATGAAACAAAACTCTTAAGTTCGGTCGGAAGCTCAGTTTGGTCTTTACCTGGCGCAGGGCGTCTTCTTGCTTCCTCCACTTCCGTACCATTGATTCGTTAATGCTGAATTCTCTCACAGCTGCTCTATGACCATGTTGTACTGCGTGACTGATAGCGTTGAGTTTGACATCCGCTTCTAAAATGAATGAATGAATGCACGTACCCTAATGCTGAAGCACATACCGTATTACTCCGCGATGATCCTGACTATGGTTCCCGTAAGCTTCGTAACTTACCAAGGCCGTGCTAAAACATTTTGACAGATTTATGAGCGCCGTGTACCATCTACAATCGGTTCTAGGTCAGAGAGCACAACCAGAATTAATTCATACATTAGATGCATCGCATTTAAAGGCGCACTGTCGATTTTTGAGAAAATTAAAGGATTTTAAGTGCTCCTTATGGTCTGAAAATACGGTATATGCAATGAATAATCCAATAACTGCAGAAAATGATTTTGTCTGATTTTGGTTTACATGCATTCAGTAATCAGATCCAGGTTTACACGACTCGGATAATGATCAGATTTCTACTTTGGAACCAGCAAATAATCTCACAAAAAAATTTGACGTAAACTTCTGCGTATTCTGTGTATATACTGCGTTTGTCTCCACAAAATGTTCGTTAGTCATGGGGCGCACCTAATTCTGGGGTTGCCAGATGCCGTGAGAAACAAAACACCACAGTCAATGGAAAATGAGCCCTAATAAAGCCAACCTTTTAGAACCAGCTAACCTGACAACCGTGTTGGTTAGGTCTGAGTGGCAGACTGAGAAACCTATTGAACCCGGGTAACTGGTGTACACTGATGTAAAAGACAATTTCTACACCACTTGAATAATCAGATAATTGTAGAAATCGGACTATGATCGGATTATGAAGCACGTAAAGGCATTCAGTGTGAGAGTTAGGGGTGGGTGAGCTGGTAAAATGAACATGGTTTTTAAGGCTGTATCACGATCCACGATATTATTACATGTACATTTGTACCTCTAAACACTTTTATCCTTTTTGTTCAGTATCCTATCCTTGGTCAGGTAAAATGTCCGAGCATCACTGATCTTTCAGCTTTATTATAGTCGTCTGATTCTGCCCTGTTTCGGGCAGTGGGGTTGTTGCACAAGGAGCCCCTGTGCTACCTGACATTCAGTGTACTCTCTGTGGTGCTTCCTTTTGAGGTGCACTACAGGTTTGTTGTGTTTCCACCTGATGTGCTGATCTTGTTTTCACATATTCAGCCAACAACTGTCAAAGTCATTACTATACTACTAAAAATGAGGACCCCCAACTCTGGGCTATGATTTGTTTAAATGTTTGTCTGTAAGGGAATGGTGTGTCTGTCAGAATTTCCAGTTTAAGTAATAACATGAGTAGTATGACATTTCTTACGATCTCTCTGTGAAGGCTGAGAGTTGTGATATTAATTGATCCCGATCCAATGTCGTCATGTCACCCACAGTTTGTGACAGTACCTAGTGTTAAATGCTGTATATAAATAACATTGGATTGAGGTTGTAAACCTAGAAGGAAGCTGGTTCATGTTAGAATGGTTGGTGAATCACGTTAATCCACCTGCTTTTCCTGCCTGCTTAGATAAAACAAGATGATGTAGTCGGGTCTCAGTGCTGCTCTCTGAGACTGAGTATCAGTCCCCACAGCCATCACTAACCACCTCAGGGCATGCTGGGAAACGGGGATTGCCTGTGCACCCAAACAGGATGCCATTCAAAAGTGGCCTCTGCTCTGAACGATGGAGACAGGGTGGGAATAGGACAAGGACTGGGAAAGCAGAGTCACTTCCTCCATGAGCTAGACTCCCTGGGTCTCCTGATTGTTTATAAGCACACCCATTTGAAACGAGCTCTGTACGAGCTGACCGATTGTTCTGTGGTGGTTAGAATGGAAATGGCTCTGATTTATTATGTGGAGGGCTCAGTAATGATAGAGAGGATTAGAGGCCAGTCAGTGAACGGCATAGTACAGTGGTTCAACATCGTGCTCGCAGTGTACACATGCACAATAGTCACATCGCAGAATGTGCAGTTTTATAAGGGCGTCAATTAAGCTAAATGAAATCAAACACACGTTTCTCCGACTTAGAAACATTAGAGAGGTCTGTAATTTTCATCCTAGCTACACTTCAACTATGAGAGACAACATGAGAAAAAAAATCCAGGAAATCACATTGTAGGATTTTTAAAGAATTTAATTGTAAATCATGGTGGAAAATAAGTATTTGGTCACCCACAAACAAGCAAGATTTCTGGCTCTCACAGACCTGTAACAACTTCTTTACGATGCTCTTCTGTCCTCCACTCCTTACCTGTATTAATGGCAGCTGTTTGACCTCGTTATCTGTATAAGAGACACCTGTCCACAGTCTCAAACAGTCAGACTCCAAACTCAAGACCAAAGAGCTGTGGAAGGACACCAGGAAGAAAATTGTAGACCTGCAACAGGCTGGGAAGAGTGAATCTACAATAGGCAAGCAGGTTGGTGTGAATAAATCAACTGTGGGAGCAATTGTAAGACATACAAGACCATTAATCTCCCTCGATCTGGGGCTCCACGCAAGATCTCATCCCATGGGGTCACAATGATCATGAGAATGGTGAGCAAAAATCCCAGAAACTACACGGAGGGACCTGATGAATGAACTGCAGAGAGCTGGGACCAAAGTAACAAAGGCTACCATCAATAACACACTATGCGAGAAGGACTCAGATCCTGCAGTGCCAGGCGTTGCCCCCCTGCTTAAGCCAGTACATGTCCAGGTCCGTCTGAAGTTTGCCAGAGAGCATATGGATGATCCAGAAGAGGACTGGGAGAATATCATGTGGTCAGATGAAACCAAAATAGAACTTTTTGGTAAAAACTCAACTAGTCATGTTTGGAGGAAAGAAGAATGCTGAGGTGCATCCCAAGAATACCATACCTACTGTGGAGCATGGGGGTGGAAAACATCATGCTTTGGGGCTGTTTTTCTGCAGAGGGGGACAGGGACGACTGATCCGTGTTAAGGGAAGAATGAACGGGGCCATGTATCGTGAGATTTTAAGCCAAAACCTCCTTCCATCAGTGAGAGAGCACTGAAAGATGGAACATTGGCTGGGTCTCCCAGCATAACGATGATCCCAAACACACTGCTCGTGCAACGAAGGAGTGGCTCCGTAAAAAGCATTTCAAGGTCCTGGAGTGACCTTAGCCAGTCTCCAGACCTCAGCCCCATAGAACATTTGTGGAGGGAGTTGAAAGTCCGTGTTGCCCCAAAAACATCACTGCTCTAGAGGAGATCTGCATGGAGGAATGGGCCAAAAATACCAACTACAGTGTGTGCCAACCTGGTGAAGACTTACAGGAAACGTTTGACCTCTGTCATTGCCAACAAAGGTTATGTTACAAAGTATTGAGTTGATCTTTTGTTATTGACCAAATACTTATTTTCCACCATAATTTACAATTAAATTCTTAAAAAAATCCTACAATGTGATTTCCTGGATTATTTTTTCTCATTGTGTCTCTCATAGTTGAAGTGTAGCTATGATTGAAATTACAGACCTCTCTCATCTATCTAAGTAGGAGAACTTACACAATCAGTGGCTGACCAAATACTTTTTTGCCCCACTGTATTTCAGCTTCAAAGTAATCATTTTTACATTTAGATTTTTCCTTCCCTTTTAAACCACGTTAAGGAAATAGCTAAAGCAGTGACCTAGGAACACCAAACTTCTGTCAGTTATTACTGATCATATGTACTCTCAACTGCTGAAATGATGAATCTGTGGTCCAAAGGGAAGGTAATCATTTTTTACGTTAAGCGTTTTACAGTAGGTTTAAATGGGAAGAAGAAAGCTGTAGGTAAAACTGATTACTTTCTCTTTGGGCCACAGGTTTCTCATTTCAGCAGTACAGATTACTTATGACTAATATTAACTGAGAGAGGTTTAGCGGTCTTAGGTCATTGGTTTAGGACATTAAACCACGTAATACTTTGTTCACATTAAGCTTTAGACTCTACAAGCATCTACAGCATTTGGGCTAACAGACTGAACCCGGCACACTGCTGAAGCTCAATATACTGGTGCTTTAGATGTTTTGCCATTTTGGAGGTGGAGCCACTTTTATAATAGATCATTTTTCCACATATTTGCATTTAGCCTTTCGTTTTCTCTCAAAGCGTAGCCACACATGTTGAGTGTCCATCTTCCACTAATGCTCTAGCGGAGCGTATCAAAACAGAACTGTGATGATGTACATGATTACATAGCACACCGGTCCTGTCAGATAGATGCCTCCTTAATGCAAATGTATTTTTGCACCAATTACAGAAGTGTATTTGAAGCATGAAACGGATTAGTAGGAACCAATAAGCGGAAACGAAATTGTGTCTGGTTCTTGGAATTTTGGAACCGGGTCCAAATCAGAACTGGATTTTGATATCCAACCCTACTAGTGTGGGATTGAAGCTTTCTTAGATTAATGCTCCGTGTTAACCATGAGAGCAAAGCTATAGCTTCCTGTAACTTCCTGTACTCCTTCTAGGCACCACTTTCTTCACCCACATTTGATCCCATTATTTATGGTAAGCAGCATGCATTATTTCATGTTGGCTTATTGACCTCTGGAGAAATCGGGTGAAAATTCCTGCATTCTTTAAATATCGCAAGAAATATCGCAGAAAAATATTGCAATGTCAGCTTTTTCCAATATCGTGCAGCCCTACTGGATAGCGGTGAAAGGCAGACATTTGGAGTTCGACCTTGTCAGTGGCAGAGTGGTCACGCTTAGCAGGGTTTAGCTGGCCTGTGTTAGTGTGGTGCACATGTGTCCAGACGATCTGCTGCCCCAGAGCAGCGGTACACATTAACCATCTGTCGCGGCTACAGGTTTAAGTAATGTTCTATTGGAGCTAATCTTTCCCTTTTTACCCTTCATTAAGCGTGCAGGATGTACTTTCAGCACTTAGACGGATATCCTGACAAAATACACATGACCCGTTAGAGAATTATTTCAGTTCTAAATGCATATGAGCTGAAATCAGCTTTCTTATAGGATTATTAGCTTTAGAAAGGGTCAAGATCCATAATCAGGAAGCTATGAATTAGAGATGGCGTTTCTTCTCGAGTTAAATATCTGTTGCCTGCACTCCCTGATGGAAAGCATTTAGGCATATAGACATGGCCAAGATGACCTGCTGAAGTTCAAACCGAGCATCAGAAGGGGGAAGAAATGTGATTAAAGTGACTGAGTGTGACAAGGTTGTGGATGCTAGACGGGCTGGAGTATTTCAGAAACTGCTGATATACTGGGATTTTCACACACGGCGCCATCTGTAGGGTTTACAGGGAATGATCCAAAAGAGAAAATGTATCCAGTGAGGACAGTTCTCTGGGCAAAATACAGAAGAGCATCTGTGAATGCACAACACGGCAAAATCTTGAAGGACATGAGCTACAAGAGCAGAAGACCACACCAGTTGCCAGTAAGAACTGGCTACACTTCACAAGGGCTCACCAAATTTGGACAAAAGAAAATTGGAAAAAAGTTGCCTGGTCTGGTGGGTCTCGATTTCTGCTGCGACATTCGGATGTTAGGGTCAGAGTTATGTGTCAGCAACCCGAAAACATGGATCCGTGCTGTCTTGTATCAGTGGTTCAGGCTGCTGATAGTGCTGTAATGGTGTAGGGGATATTTACTTTGGACCCCTTAACACCACCTGAGCATCGTTGAAACACCACAGCCTATCAGACTCTTGTTGCTGATCATGTGCATCCCTTTATGTCCACAGTGTGCCCTCTTCTCCATCTCACAAAGCTTAAATCATCTCAGACTGGTTTCTTGAACATGGCAGTGATTTCACTGTACTCAAGCATCCTCCTCAACCCAGTGGAGCACAAAATCTGAAGAACTTTTCCTTGCTGAATCTGTGACACAAAGAATTAAGGCAGTTCTGAAGGTAAAAGGGGGTACTATCAAGGTGGAACCAAAAAAAGTGGCTGGTGAATGTATAATCAAGAAACTAAGAGCTGAACTAAGAGAGGTATCCGAAGTAAATCAATATTTATTTTCACCCTACAGATCTTGATTAGACTGTGGCCCTATTCTGATTGGATTAGTTTATTGGGGGAGGTCTGTGATTAAATCTGTGCTCTTCTCAGTGATAAAACTCTTGTGTCAGGATAGTAATAATACTCCTGCAGGATGAGGACATTTCTAGTGGGTTAGATTTTTGAAGGACCTACATGGAATAGACTGGCATTCCAGTGCATGGTGCACTACACAAACTAATCAGAACACCTTTTCTTGCGAAATGGTAACATCATTTGAATGGTATTATGTAGTCTGTAGTTCCCTCTTAAAGCACAATAAGTTCAGTCTTGTACAGTTTCTTTTCCCCACTTTTTAAAGTTGTTTTTGCTCTGAAGTTGTGCTTTTAGTTAGGCAGTCTCTTTTAGCCCAACAGCCACTGTTAGGTTCTGTCTGCTGGACAGAATCTGTGATTGGCATTAAGGTGCTCCAGTAGTAGTATTGCAATCAGAGTGTTGTTTGTCTCTAAAGCGGTCTGGCCGTTGCAGTGTTGTCCTGTAAACCTGGCACACACTGTTAGTATTTGTATAGCACACAGGCGGCATGAGGCAACCGATAATCGCCACCTTTCCTGCCCTCAGTGTGGGAATGAATGAGATCTGTTCATGCTTTATTGTGCCTGCATCTTTTGTGTATAAGGGGCGGAACTTCCTCCAGGTCCCCCTTTGGCCTGTCAGTCTCAGTTTGGGGACATTTGCGTTTCCTGTTCTTCCGGTCTGGCAGACTTCCCTGCCCTCACAAGGAGCCATGGAGTCGCAGGCTTTTTTCATAGAAATGCCCATTGGTGCCAGCCCCAGAGCCCCCCCTACACTCCCTCTGAATACAGTGAGTGTGTGCTTGTGTGTGTGTGTGTGTGTGTGTGTGTGCTTGTGTGTGTGCATGCCTGGCCACAGTTTAAGAAATCAGATTTACAGCCTTCCAGAACCCCTTGCTTCCAAGGTAGAAGTGATACCAGCTGATGGCACACAGTTATTTTGATGGATGGCATACTGGAAGGGGCAACACTTGTTCTTGCTGTTAATACGATGATAATAGTGTTCTTGTTGTAGATATTTATTATTATTATTATTATTATTATTATTATTATTAGTAGTAGTAGTAGAACTATTAACAGCAGCAATAGCTATTATTATTTTTTTGCAGCAATAAGTAGTTTATTATTATTATTATTATTATTATTATATTTGCAGCAATAACAAGATTATTATTATTATTATTATTATTATTATTATATTTGCAGCAATAACAAGATTATTATTATTATTATTATTATTATTATTATATTTGCAGCAATAACTAGTTTTATTATTATTATTATATTTGCAGCAATAACTAGTTTATTATTATTATTATTATTATTATTATTATTATTATTATTATTATTATTATATTTGCAGCAATAACTAGTTTATTATTATTATTATTATTATTATTATTATATTTGCAGCAATAACTAGTTTATTATTATTATTATTATTATTATTATTTTTATATTTGCAGCAATAACTAGTTTATTATTACTACTATTATTATTATTGTTATTATTATTATATTTGCAGCAATAACTAGTTTATTATTATTATTATTATTTTTTTTATTATTATTATCATTATTATTATTATTATTCTTGTTGTTATTGTTATGACTTATCATTTTACAGCAATTATTATTATAGTCATTATTATTATTATTATTATTATTATTATTATTATTGCCATACTGCAAGGGCAGTTAATAATAATAATAATAATAATAATAATAATAATAATATTAACAATAATAAAATGTTGATGTTATTATTATTATTATTAGGTAGGTAGGCAGCATTTTTTGTTATAACAATATAACAAGTGTTATGTAAGTTTAGGCACCTGTCATAACAAAAATATCAGTCCATACTGAGTGCCAGATCTTAATGTAGAAAGGGTTTATAGATTGACACATTTTATTGACTGATATTCGTCACCTTTATCTTCCCAAATATGTGTGTATCTATAACCAAAAGCTCAGAGTAAAGCTAGATCCTGTCATCTTCTGAAGAGTTATGAGCGTCTTGTGAGTGAAAGGAAGGCTGTTAGGCCAAGATTAGAGTCGCAGGCTGTATTTAGACCGCTACAAATAAAGGGTGACACACTAGCACTAATATTCGTTCCCACGGGCACTGGGCTCAGAACTTCAGGTGTTTGGCCTGTTTAATACACTGCTGTACCGTTACATAACACTGGTATGAAGGTCCAAGTTTGTCTGATCCATTTGCAAAATGTTGTCCTGCATGAAGCACTTTTGTGTCAGTCAGCAGTGAAGTGATTCCCTTGTTACAGCGTCCCCTCTGTTTCAGGTGGTACAGCGGGAAGTAGTCAGACATGCGCTTCCCTTTTTATTTAAAGAGAGGATATTTCTTCCAAGCCATGAATAGTCCATTCTTAGGCTCCTTATCAAATTCCTTCCTTTCCTGCAGACCTTTGTGCTGTTTAAGGTCGAAGGCGTGGACAGAGAAGCCGGCGTGCTATATTAGGGTTATTGTAGCCACAGTCTGTCATTGCTGCTTCTTAGTTTTGTTTCGTTTTTAGTAGTAAGTCAAGGTTGTGCTGAAAGAGCCTGTCTGTGCATGTCTGTGTCTGTCTGTTGATCTGTCTGGTGTATGCATGTAGTGGCTTTGGGAGTAGTTTTTCCACATAGCCATTCTTGTACATGAATTAAAACCATTGTAAAATTGACTACTGTTTTCTTATAGGTACTTCACTAAGAAGAAACCATTGTGTCCCCAGTTGTTCTTTGTGCTAATGGGGTATGCAGGTAGTGTGAGATGCACATCAAATTACACAAGTAGGCTAAAGAAAGCTGTTTGCTGTTTGTTTTCAGTTTTCCAGAGTCAGACCTGTAAAAGCATGTCTGGGTATTTTAGCACAGCCATTTGTAACATCTGCAGTGTTGTTGTACAGTTTTGAACCCTAGTGCATGTAACTCAGTAATGTAATGTAGGGGAACCCCTTCATCTGCGTCACAGATGTGGACAGATCCGCTGATCTGAAATAGAACCCGCCCCACCCCGATGGGCACTGAGACTGGAGGTAATCCAGTGAATACAGCCAAAGTCCAGAAACAGAGAACAGCCCTCTGGACCTTTTCATCATGTACCAGGGCTTAGTGGCTGCTGTAACCAAAATGCATTTCTGAAACCGACAGACCTCGGGCAGGGAGCAGAGTGGCTTAATTGGCAGAGCCCTGGTTCCCAGTGTGAATCACCCTAGTTTGATCTCTGACTGATTGCAGCTTGAGTTGCACTGACTTGCCTACCATTCTACTAGCTGGTGAGATGATGAGATGTCATCATTCCTGTGTAGGTCCACGCTTTTGGCCTTCTTGATCTGTGGTAGTTTTGCCGAACCACGTACAGTGGGGCAAAAAAGTATTTAGTCAGCCAATGATTGTGAAGTTCTCCTACTTAGAAAGATGAGAGAGGTCTGTAATTTATCATAGGTACACTTCAACTATGAGAGACAAAATGAGGGGAAAAAAAATCCAGGAAATCCCATTGTAGGATTTTTAAAGAATTTAATTATAAATTATGGTGGAAAATAAGTATTTGGTCTTGAGTTTGGAGTCTGACTGTTTGAGGCTGTAGACAGGTGTCTTTTTATACAGGTAACAAGTGGAGGACAGAAGAGCTTCCTAAAGAAGAAGTTACAGGTCTGTGAGAGCCAGAAATCTTGCTTGTTTGTGTGTGACCAAATACTTATTTTCCACCATGATTTACAATTAAATTCTTTAAAAATCCTACAATGTGATTTCCTGGATTTTTTTTTCCTCATGTTGTCTCTCATAGCTGAAGTGTACCTATGATGCAAATGACAGACCTCTCTCATCTTTCTAACTAGGAGAACTTGTACAATCAGCGGCTGACTAAATACTTTTTTACCCCACTGTATTAGTTCTGGATCTTGTTGCATGTCTGCAGACTCTCAGTCCACACCAGTGGTGGGTTCACACGCCTCAAAGCTCCTCTGAGTAAGGGCTTGGTCAGAATCGCTTGCGTCACGTCCCCGACCAGGGGTGGCCCGTGCTCTGACATACCACAGAGCCACTCCTGCACCACTGCCTCTATGTTTGCATTGCATTTAGTCATTTAGCGGATGCCCTTATCCAGAGCGACTTGCATAGAGGGCAGATTTGAACATTAGACCTTCTGGTCCTTGGTCCAGTACCTTAACTGCAAAGCCATCAAAGGCATATTTATACAAGTTTTAATATCAAAAAGCAAGAAACAAAAAGGTAAAGACATTTCAATGAGTAAATCCTACTTAAATTGTAATGTGCTTAACATCATGGAAGTTTATTTATTTATTTTATTTTCAATTTGGTTATTTTTCATAAGTGTCACATGACACCCCTGCCTGGGACACCTCTGTGCCGTGGCTGCTCAATGCGTTTGTTTGGTGCCACCTTGTGGACGTTTATTGGTAATCATTTGGTCATGTTTGAAGCGTTGTTTGTAATTGCACAGAGATCATTTAATTTAGACGTGGATAAAGAATTAAGGAAAGAATAATCACTCTGTGGCATCACGTGTTAGCTTGGCGGCAGGGTGGATAACTGAGTTGATAAAGGTCCAAGGTGGTACATTCCACAAACCAGGGAAAGAGTGGTGGGAGTATATCAGTGATGCCAAGGTAATGAGTCCTGTGCTGCCTGGTCCAAAGTGGCACAAGGGCTGCTGAGGCAGAAATGTTTAATGCTGGATATAGAAGAAGTGCAGTAACCCCTGTTTGTCATCGAAAGCGTCTGCAAGGAGAGCACAAGTGTTTGAACAGGACTTTGGAACAATAGAAGAAGGTTGTCTAGTCTGATGAGACCCGTTTCCTTTGACATCAGAGCCATGTGTGTGTGCAATTTAACCAGGAAGTGATATCACTCTGGGAGACACTATGGGAAGAAGGGCTTACAATTCATGATACTACATGTGCATTTATGTCATCTAGCAGACGTCCTTATCCAGAGCGACTTGCAGCTTATACAGTCTTACAATCCAAGCATTTGTAGGTTAAGGGACGTGCTCAAGGACCCAACAGTGGCAGCTTAGTAGAAGTGGGATTTGAACCCTGGACCTTCTGCTCCAGAGTCCAGTACCTTAACCACTAGGCTACCACAGTGAAGTTCACGAATCGACTTAATTCCGAAAAAATATCTCGATGCAATTAAAATAAATGACTAGAAACAGGTTTAAAATGGTAAATAAAATGTTCTGTTGTAGCTTCGTCGCATGTTAAACACACAAAACATTCCCTTTTATTTCTGAATAGTAACAATTAAAAAAGTGTACTTTTGTTATGATGATTTCAGCAAAAGAGTCTTTAGTCCCCTGCATTTAAAATAAAGTTTCATTAAGAGAAATTAAATAATGCTAAAGCAAAACGTGCCATTCTAACAGTTTAATGAATTGGAATGAATGAGTCTTAAACCGAATATCAAAGTCAACAAACCTCGTCAATCTCAGAAGTTCATCTGTAAGGATGCATGGTGCCTTCTGGCGGTCAGAAAATAATGATGTAATTGCAACAGATAGCACAACAAACTACTCACAGGTGACGTCGTATTTCTCCATGACGCACATCCTGACGTACTTGCATCCTTGCACCCCTAGGAGGGACTGTGGGTCAAAACCGTGGGTTTACCTGGACGCCAGTTTAACAGTGCCACCTACTTGTACGTTGTGACGTTGCTGTTATCCCTTAAACAGAGCGACAGGTCATACAAGGTACAACCCCGGCAATTAAAGTGTTAAGGCCATGCTCAGGTTTCCCAGTCAGTATCCTTAATCTTAACCAGTGCAGTTATTTGTGTGTACAGTGTATATAGATACATACATATGATTATATTGTATATAGGACCTGATGCTGGTTCATACAAGGTATCCTGACTGTAGTCACTTTCTTCGGATAGCCACTAGAGGGCGCACGTTGCTTATGATTCATCTGCATCGACTCTCTTCACCCTGCAAATCATCAGTGACTATCATGATATGAACAACCTGTTCTGTTACCATGAGCAGCTCATGTGTGTCACCTTCATCATCATCATCATCATCATCATCATTAGGCATGACTCTATATCCCAGTT
>JAJAGP010000412.1:0-170000 GCA_025084515.1 Ancistrus triradiatus | reverse complement strand
TTAGCTTTTTTCTTCCCATTTAAACCTATTATAAATAAAGGGCTTAACGTAGCTTAATGTACTAAAGCAATGACGCCAACAACATCTAGTCATACGTTCTCTCTTCTGCTGAAATGAAGATGTGGTCCAAAGGAAAGTAATCATTTTTACTTTTGGCTTTTTTTCGTCCCGTTTAAACCTATTATAAATAAAAAGCTTAACGTGGCTTTATGTTCTAAAGCAGTGACCTAAGAACAACAACATCGCTCTTACAGTCGTATGAAAAAGTTTGGGCACCCCTGATAATTCTCATGATTTTAGTTTATAAATCATTGGTTGTTCAGATCAGCAACTTGAGTTAAATATATCCTATAGCAGATGAACACAGTGATATTTGAGAAGTGAAATGAAGTTTATAGGATTTTACAGAAAGTGTGCAGTAATTATTCAAACAAAATTAGGCAGGTGCATAAATTTGGGCACCCCACAGAAAAATGACATCAACATTTAGTAGATCCTCCTTTGTGTAAAATAACAGCCGCTAAAACGCTATCTACAGCTTCCAGTTCTGGATTCTGGTTGAAGGTGCTTTGGACCATTCTTCTTTAGAAAAAAGTCTCCAGTTCAGTCAGGTTTGATGGTTTCCTCCTCCGAGCATGGACAAGCCCCACATTTTTCAGTAATATTCATGTCTGGGGACTGAGATGGCCATTCCAGAACGTTGTACTGGTTCCTCTGCATGAATGCCTTAGTAGATTTTGAGCAGGGTTTGGGGTCGTTGGCCTCGGTGCAACTTTGTCACTGATTGCTTGAACATTGTTCTCTCAAGAATCTGGAGATATTAACTGGTAATCCATGCGCCCCTCAACTTTAACAAGATCCCTAGTACGTGACCTGGCCACACACATAGTCCCACAGCAATGATGGAACCGCCACCAAATGTTTACTGTGGGTAGCAAGTGTTTTGTCTTGGGATGCTGTGTTCTGTTTCCGCTCCTTGTTATGTCCAAATAACTAACTCAATTTTAGTTTCATCAGTACGGCAGCACTTTATTCCAAAATGAAGCTGGATTGTCCAAATGGTGCTGTAGCAAACACCTCAATTGACTCTGTTTGTGGCGTGTCAGTGCAGAAAAGGCTTCTTCTGCAATTACTCTCCCATACAGCCTCTCCTTGTGCGAAAGTGCGCTGTATAGCTTGAACGATGAACAGTGACACCATCTGCAGCAAGATGAGGTTGTAGGTCTTTGGAGGTGGTCTGTGGCGTGACTATGACTGTTCTCACCATCCTTTTGCCTCGGCCTATCTGAGATTTTTCTTGGTCTGCCACTTCGGGAGTTCCTTAACTAGAAATGTGCCTGTGGTCTTCCATTGCCTCACTATGTTCCTCACAGTGGAAACTGACAGCTGAAATCTCTGAGAGAGCTTTTCCCTTTCCCTGAACCATGATGTTGAACAACCTTTGTGTTTCAGGCCATTTGAGAGTTGTTTTTGAGGCTCCCATGTTGCCACTCTTCAGAGAAGATGCAAAAGAGGAGAAAAACTTCCAATTGGCCACTTAAAACCCTTTCTCATAGTTGGATTCACTTGTGTATGTAGATCAAGGGTCAATGAGCTTACAAAACAATTTTTGTGTTCCAATAATTATTGCTAAAAGGTATTCAAATGACAAGGGTGCCCAAAATTTATGCACCTGCCTAATTTTGTTTGAATAATTACTGCACCACTTTCTGTGAAAACCTATAAACTTAATTTCACTTCTCAAATATCACAGTGTTCATCTGCTATATGATATATTTACCTGAAATTGCTGAGCTGGACAACCAATGATTTATAAAGAAAAATCATGAAAATGATCAGGGGTGCCCAAACTTTTTCATACGACTGTATTATTAGTAAGTTCTCTCTTCTGAAGTGAACACGCGGTATAAAAAGGACAGTAGTTATTTCTTACCAAGAGTAACTGAGAGATGTTTGGATTTCCTCGGTCACTGTTTCAGGACATTAAACCACTCTAAGCTTTGACTCTCCAGGCTATTGCAGCATTTCCCCCTGGAGAGCGCAGTCGGCCGAACCCGGTACATTGCCGAAGCCCAGTATCATGCTGGTGTCTTAGATGTTTAGCCACCTCCTTTCCAACGGATCAGTTGTCCACATGTATCGCATTTAGCCTTGCCATTTTCTCTTGAAGTGGAGCCAGACTTTTTAAAGGTTTTGGAGCGTGCTTCTTCCAAACAGAACTGTGATTTCATGACCAGTCCTGGCAGATAAAAGCCTGTTTTTGAAGCTTGAAATGCGTTTGTAGGAACTGATGAGAGGAATCGAAATTCTATTTTCTTAACGGGTAAATGGTTCTTGGAATCGGAACCGGGTTTCAGTACCCAACCCTAGGGTTAGAGCCGGCTACTGGAGAACAGCAGCATCAGAGGGCCTGGGTACAACCTCGGGTGGGGATGGGCTGCAGTACCAGTATACCCAGATAACTGGTAGGGTTGAGTTGGGTGCAGTGACTACGCAGTGTTGTGGTGACCTGTGATGGGAGCAACCAAAGCGAGGATTTCATTAAACATCTGTTCCGCTTTGGAAAGGCTGAGTTTGGGCGTAGCAATTAGAAAGCAGCCTAACCCACCAAGTGCTGCAGATTTTTGTTCCAGCCGACCAGGAGCTACACCTGCCTCCACTCATCGGTTGTTTTCAAGATGAAACAAGTAGTGTCAGGTGAAGCCAGGGGTTGCTTCCAGTGCAAACCTGCAGATGAGCCGCTACACTTGTGCTCTATGGTTTTAAGCCTTGCGTGCCATTCTGCAATTGTTTTTCAATTAAAATGCAGGGTAATTCAGTAATCACAGGTTGTTTGAGGAGAAAATATAAGTTGTAGCTCTGAAAACAAGATCCAGGATGTGCAAGGTGTAAATTATATGGACGGACCTGTGCTTGGAAGTTGTGCTACGGGTGGGAGCGTGAGTATGACAAGAATGATAATAGTAATGACTGGTAGCAACTTGATTTTCCAGGCATCGTCTGCAGGGAGTACAGCAGAGAGGGCACGGCGAGTCTGAGAGAGTCTGGCAGGCACGTGATAGCACCAGGCTGCTGAAAGTAATTAACATTATTCTGTGGCCCCAGATAAAGGAGGCAGGAGAAACTTTTTGTGACCTACATGGGAACACTGAGCTGTAAATATTATGATTTTACTCTAAGTTATGGTGTTATGGTTTTTGGTGAACAGAAACCAGATTTCGATTGCATTTATAGGGCCTTATTTGTCTTAGTCACACTGCGTACTTTAAACGGGTTATAACCATCAACTACGTCTGAAACGAGAGGGAACTAAATAAATACTGACTCGTAGTCAGAGGAATTGGTGAAGCTGCAGTTTGTTTAAGTAAAATGGAGTGATAGTGTTTCAAAGAGTCGCTGATAATGGTATAAGTAAATGCCATGATTTACTGCCGCCTTATACAGTGCTTGACACGACCCTGCACGTGGCCAAAAGTATTTGGACACGTCCCCGCATACGGCCAAAAGTATTGAGACACCCCCGCACATAGCTAAAAGTATTGGGACACGCCCAAGCATTTGGCCAAAAGTATTGGGACACGCCCCTAAACACGGACAAAAGTATTGGAACACGCCCCTGCACACAGTCAAAAATATTGGGACACGGCCCTAAACATGGGCAAAAATATTGGGATAGGCCCCTAAATGCAGCCAAAAGTATTGGGACACGCCTCTGCACATGGATACAAGTATTGGGATACTCCCATAAACACGGCCAAAAGCATTGGGATACGCCCCCCAAATGCGGCCAAAAGTATTTGGACACGCTCCTAAACACTGACAAAAGTATTGAGACACACCCCCACACATAGCTAAAAGTATTGTGACACGCCCAAGCATATGGCCAAAAGTATTGGGACACGCCCCTAAACACTGACAAAAGTATTGGGTCACGGCCCTAAACACGGACAAAAGTATTGGGACACGGCCCAAACACAGTCAAAAGTATTGGGTCACGGCCCTAAACATGGACAAAAATATTGGGTCATGTCTCTGCATGTGGATAAAAGTATTGGGACACGCCCATAAACATGGCCAAAAGTATTGGGACACGCGCCCAAAACACAGTCCAAAGTATTGGGTCAGCCCTAAACATGGACAAAAAATTGGGTATGTCTCTGGCATGTGGCTAAAAGTATTGGGACACGCCCATAACATGGCAAAAAGTATTGGGAACAGCCCCTAAACCACGTCAAAAAGTATGGGTCACGCCCTAAAAATGGGCAAAAATTTGGGTCTGTTCTGCATGTGGATAAAAGTTATTGGGACACGCCCCTAAACATGGGCCCCCACAAATTATTGGGACACGCCCTTAAACACAGTCAAAAAGTATGGGGTCACGGCCCTAAACATGGGCAAAAAATATGGGTCATGTCTTCTGGCATGTGGTAAAGGTATTGGGGACAACACCCATAAACATGGCGAAAGTATTGAGATGGGCCCCTAAAATGCAGCCAAAAGTATTTGGGGACCTCACTGCACACGGATACAAAAGTATGCGACACTCCCAAACACGGCCAAAACAATGGGATACGCCCCCAAATGCGGCCAAAAGTATTTGGACACGCTCCTAAACACTGACAAAGTATTGAGACACACCCCACACATAGCTAAAAGTATTGTGACACGCCCAAGCATATGGCAAAAGTATTGGGGACACGTCCTAAACATGACAAAAGTATTGGGTCACGGCCCTAAACCGGACAAAAGTATGGGACACGGCCCCAAACACAGTCAAAAGTATTGGGGTCACGGCCCTAAACATGACAAAAATATTGGGTCCATGTCTCTGCATGTGGTGTGTGAATAAGTATTGGTGAACACGCCCATAAACATGCCAAAAGATTGGGGACACGCCCCTTAAACACAGTCATAAAGTATTGGGGTCTCGGCCCTAAACATGGGCAAAAAGTATTGGGTCGTGTCTCTGCATGTGGATAAAGGTATTGGGGACACGGCCCCTAAACACGGACACAAGTGATTTGGGACAAGCCCCCTAAAACACAGTCAAAAGTATTGGGTCACACAGGCCCTAAACATGGGCAACAAAATATTGGGTCATGTCTCTGCATGTGGATAAAGGTATTGGGACACACCCATAAAAACATGGCCAAAAATGTATTGGGATAGGCCCCTAAATGCAGACCAAAAGTATTGGGACACGCCTCTTGCACATGGATACAAGTATTGGGACACTCCCATAAACACGGCCAAAGCATTGGGATACGCCCCCCAAATGCGGCCAAAAGTTATTTGGACACGCTTCTAAACACTGACAAAAGTTTTGAGACACACCCCCCACAACACTAGCTAAAAGTATTGTGACACGAGCCCAAGGCATATGGCCAAAAGTATTGGGACCACGCCCCTAAACGACGGACAAAAGTATTGGGACACGCCCCCTAAACATGGGCAAAAAATATTGGGTCATGGTCTCTGCATGCAGATAAAGGTATTGGGACACGCCCATAAACACGGACAAAAGTATTGGGACAGGCCCCTAAAGGCAGCCAAAAGTATTGGGACAAGCCTCTGCACATGGATACAAGTATTGGGACACTCCCATAAACACGGCCAAAAGCATTGGGATACGCCCCCCAAATGCGGCCAAAAGTATTTGGACACGCTCCTAAACACTGACAAAAGTATTGAGACACACCCCCGCACATAGCTAAAAGTATTGTGACACGCCCAAGCATATGGCCAAAAGTATTGGGACACGCCCCTAAACACTGACAAAAGTATTGGGACACGCCCCTAAACACGGACAAAAGTATTGGGACACGCCCCAAACACAGTCAAAAGTATTGGGTCACGGCCCTAAACATGGGCAAAAATATTGGGTCATGTCTCTGCATGTGGATAAAGGTATTGGGACACACCCATAAACATGGCCGAAAGTATTGAGATGGGCCCCTAAATACAGCCAAAAGTATTGGGACATCCACTGCACACGGATACAAGTATTGGGACACTCCCATAAACACGACCAAAAGCATTGGGATACGCCTCCCAAATGCGGCCAAAAGTATTGGGTGAGCTGAGCTGTTCTAGAACATTACTCAACAACTGTCAAATGGAGTAGATTTTTACGTTTAAATTTCACACATTACTTGCTGAAGAAAGACATTATCACAGTTACAGTATGGCTGAGTGTGTAATGTACTGTTTATCCTCAGACAGCAGTGTTAGTTCAGTCTGATTGTGTATCGGTAACTGGAGAGGCTTTGTTTTTGAAGTGTGGGATAGTGACTTATCGAGCTCTCTCTTTTTAATCTACAGGTGTTAGTATCAAAGCTGTGCCATTCCCGAACGCCACATTAAACGTCAAGGAACTGGGAGGTAACACCCTACTGTTTTCCCTTTTTTACACACAGGATATGTTCTTCACTATACAGTATGATGCATGTTGTGATAAATAGACATTGTCATTCAGTAAGGCTTGGATGCTGTTCCTTTCTACAGGGATGGGCTCTTGCCAGAAAAAAGCAGAGTTAAAACAAAATAAGTAAATTCTAGATTAGGTGCTCGGGTGGTGCAGCAGCAATTCGCCCACCCCATGGGCACCCAGGGGACCCACTTTACCAGGGCATGTGCCAGATATGTTAGATGTGAAGTAAACCTTTCTAAAAAGAATTGCTTCAAAAATTCAAAGCTGAATTAAACACAGTGCATCAGACGTGAACATGCCATAGCAGAGGATGCTCGAAGATTTTTCCCCCATCATTTTTAAGCAGCACTTTAACACAAAATGAAAATATCTAATCAGCTGATGGCATAGCAGCAACTCCATGCATTTATGCAAGTCGTCTCAAACTGGTTTCTGGAATGGCCACCTCAGTCACCAGATCTCAATCCGATAGAACACCTTTGGGATTCACATCGTGGATGTGCAGCTGATAAACCTGTCAATATGGACCAAAAACTCTGAGCACTTGTTGAATCGATGCCACGGTACTAGCAAGGTGTACCTAATAAAGTGTTGGTGAGTGTATATAAACAAGTCTTTATGTGACTCGAGGTTTGCATGACCTAAGCAAAGCTGAATATCGTAATGCAGAATGACATGTGAAAATGTCTTGCAGTATTTCTGCCATCTCCTCCCACGTGGTACTGTTGGCGTGCAAAGTAGACTTTATCCTTTAATGCGTGGAACCTTGTAGAGTTGATGTTGTGTCAAACTAAAGTACAGGTTAAAGTATCCCGGTGTGCATAATGACCACATGATATCGATTAAACTCCAGAACTCAGCACAGTAAACTATTTCCCTGCTCATGAGCCTATTTGTACTATAGATTTATAGCAGATTTCTACTTGTATATGTAGGCGTGCATGCTTTCAGGCATTATGACGGTCTAGATGATGAAAGGATCAAAGCAGCTGCTCTTAAAGCATTTCTGTCATTCGTTAACATTTAGACATATCATAAATATTCATCCACAAGCACGTCATTGAGTTTGAAGTTGGCTCTTCTGCTTCGAAACATTGAGTATGCTACATGGCCAGAAGTAAAGACCTCTGACTACAAGTTTGGCAGTTTCAGCCACGATCTGTGTTTCATAAACGTGAGCGTACGCCCGCCTCCGTTAAAAACACAGTGAGCATCATGGGTCAAGCTAAGGGGCTTTCAACATGGCATTATCAAGTCAAATTTCTGACCTGCTAAAGCTGCCCCAATCAGCTCTTATTGGGAAGTGCAAAGAATTTGGATCAACAGCAGTTCAGCCGTTATGCAGATGCTGACAGAAGAAATGACGCGTGTAGCATCTGAAAACAGTCTGTTCTTGGCTGCAACACTCTCCTCAGTGCCTTTGAACTCCGTCTGAAAGCAGTACTATCTGTTCATCCGGAGCATCAGCTGGAGTGTGTGAAGACTGTGGTAGCCTAGCGGTTAAGATACAGGACTGTGGACCTAAAGTCCAGGGTTTAAATCCCACCTCTGCCAAGCTGCCACTGTTGGGTCCTTGAGTAAGGCCCTTAACCCACAATGGCTTGGATTGTGTCAGTTGTAAGTCTTTCTGGATACGGGCATCTGCAAAATTACTGAACTACTGAAATGCCACAGTGATGCCACAGTGTAATCAATTTTTGGACCAGGCAGCAATGCTATATGGGATGCTATAGTGTGACTACATAACCAAGATACTACAGTGTTTTCCCATGCATTCAAGTATTCAAATGACCACTGACCACCACATATGGTGTTTATCTGTATTTTTTAACTATACAAGAAGGGTAAAGTCATTGGGTTGATTCTCTCATCCTCTCCTTACCCCTCACACTTTGTCTCTGTCTCTAGTTCTCGCACACATACACACATTTATGGCATGAGAAACGTTTATGTGACAGCGCAGTGTGTTTCTCTGTTGTATTTATGACACGAGCAGATCTTTCAGCTGACAGCAGAGAACTAAAAGACACATTTTTCTCGTGCTGTGTCAGATGAATCTCGGTTCTCATTCCTGTGTGTGACCTCAGGAAGCCTTCAGTGAGGACTGTGTGCAAAGTGTGGTTCAAGCTGGAGGAGCTTCTGTCAATGTTCTGCTTTAATTATGTGGAAATGGCTCCTTTGGTTGGGTGGCCTACACTGAGCTGCTGGACAGCCGGGTTTTGCCTTTTGCCTATTGGATTACCGAGGAACATGATGTTCCTTCCCCTATTCCAAAGTGGTCATTATCACCTTTACAGGGCTGTGATGTGTGTGACAATGTTTGAATGGCATGATGAACATTCAGGAGCAGTCACACATCTGGATTGGCTCGGAAAATAAACAGATATCCAGAGCGACTTACAATTGGTACAGTCTTACAATCCAAGCAGTTGTGGGTTAAGGGCCTTGCTCAAGGACCCAACAGTGGCAGCATGGCAGAGGTGGGATTTGAATCCTGGACCTTCTGGTCCAGAGTCCAGTACCTTAACCGCTAGGCTACCACAGTCCCGTATGAGATGCTACAGTTGGCTACCACAGTGAACCCCATTATGGAAGAATAATGGTCTGGAGCTATTTTTTGATGGCTTGGGTGGGCCTCTTAATTCAAGTAAAGGAAAATCTGAATGCTGCAGCGTGCAATGACATCATACCTAAAACGTCTGTGCTTTGTGATAAGTTTGTAGAAGGTTCTTTTTGCATTTCAGCTTAACAATACCCCTGTGCACAAAGCAAGGTCCATAAAGAAATGGTTTGCTAAGTTTAGAGTAGAAAAGCTTGACTGGACTGCACAGAGCCATGAAGTCTGCCCCATCAAATACTTTTGAGATCTGTTAGAATGTAGATTGTGAGCCAGATGTTATCGCCCAGCAGCAGCTTACTGATGCTCCTGTGGCCGAATGGAAGTGACTCATCACAGTAGTCATATTAATGCATGGTTTGATGGTCTTGGGGCGAACAGCTTTTGTCCATGTTGTGTATGAAATTAGAACATGCATGGTATGACATTCTTCATCTCCCAGTCCTATAAACATCATGCAGATGGCAACCTGATAGTCAGGACATGCTGATTTATTTAGTGTGTGATATTAGAAAAGGGGCATTGTGCTCCTCAATACAAACACTTCAGTATGTTTTGAGTATGTGTACGGAACGAGGCCTTTGGTCATGTATTATTGGAATGGTCTCCCATATCGGTGTGTCCAGGTGTGCTGTGGGTTCACACCTGTATTTGGAAATGAATCAAGAATAAATGGATCGTTTCAAAGTGTACGCGTACCCTACTACGCCATTTACCGAGTGTGTTTACATGCACTTTCTAATCAGATCATAATCAGAAATCAGACTAAGTAATCTGATAAGGAGTGTACCAATTACCCAGTTTCAATCGTTTTTTCAATACCTTTTTATAAGATAAGCTTTGTGTTAATGATTTTGGCCATTATTGCTTGAGTCATGTGAACCCGGAGCCTTTCCATTATCTGATAATTAAGTACATGTAAACGCGCTCATTAAAACACCATGCGTCCTGATAATAACCGAATCAGCCTTTCTCGATGAATGTCGGTAAATCTGAAAGCATTTCCTCCTGTGAGCAGATGACTTATTATGCAGGCCTCTGCCATGGTGATTAACACCTTTCCTCAAAAAAAAAGGTTTAGGGTTAAAGGGGGCGCATTAACCCTGAGGCCCATATCATGCTTTATTGATGGAGGCAGCGCCACATCGTGATGGTCGGCCTCTCCCGTGCATTCCTCCTCCTAGTTCATCCGCTCCATTACCGCTTCACTCATCGTTTTTAGATCTGCTGTTGTGTTTTGGGGTTTACATGGAATGAGTGATGCCAGGAAGCTGGAGGACTCTGAGAAGGGGTGATGGTGTATCAAAGCATCCAGCCTTCTGAGCGCGTTTTCCATCAGCCATGTGACGACAGTGTCCTGTGTGTGAGATCCGGGGGTTGATAGCCCAAGAAGCCCCACATGCTTTGTGTTTAACGTCTCAAAAACAGCCATCTGAAAACACTTAGCTCACTCCCACTTTCTCTTTTTTTTGGCTGTGATGTCATGATTTCTGTGGATTGTCACTCCAGACTGTGCTTGCAAACGCAGCCTGTGTAGTCGCAGTGCTCCTGGCTCGTCATACAGGTTAATGAACCTGAGTTATGATTTGTTAATGACGATTATTCGGCTATGTGTTGAGTCTGGATTACCGCTGATAGATGGCACCATTGAGCAAAGCCTCGGCGGTCGTCTATAAATCATCTTGCGGTGACTTGCTGGTGATTAAAAGATTGAACATGTGTTGTGGAAGACTAACAGCTGAGCCACAATGAGTGGAAATCTAAGAAGATTTTTAGAAGCGGCAGTGTAATGACTGGGTAATTCCGCTTTAGTGTTTGAGGGAATCTGTCATCAGACTGTCACTGGGTGTCTCCGTCACTAATAGGAAGGATCAGTCGCTGCTGCCAAAAAAGCTCTGGATTGAATAGATATTTAGTAACATGAATTTGATAATATAATCACTCCCTGTTTTGGCTGGAGTGTTTATTTTGTAGTTCCGGCATGTATCCAGAGAACCTGCTGGTTAAGGACCTTTCACAAGGGCCCCACAGTGGCAGCTTGGTACAGATTGGAAATCAGTCTTCCAGTTAGTACCACCCCATCCCATAAATTTACATTACTTCAGTTAACAGACAGTTTTACACAAATCCGGTCTCAGCATGTGTTTGGTGGCATTTTGTTTTGAATTTGTATTGATTTGTTGGACTAATTAATGATATTCTTTTAAAAGATCGGTGTACAAAGAGTGACGCTACAGTCTTTTCACCTAAAATGAGTTTATTAACCAAGAGTCTTGTGACTAAAATGATGATAGGACATTAGAGCCATAATACATCTCGGTACTTTTATTTTCATGTGTGAATGTAATGATATGTGTAAGTGATTACAATGTTAGAGTGAATAGATAAGTTTATTGTGGTGAACTGTTGAATGGAGGCTCTAGTTACCCTGTTAGGCCGCCTCTAGCCTGGATACAAGATGAGATGTGGCTGGCCACTGGAGGCAAACAGGTTCTGTATGGTATCCTGTGGCACGTTTGCCCACAGATGTTACAACTGGGCCTGTAGATCCTCACCCATCTCACCAGCAGTTGGGGCAGTGTGTCGCTCCACAGCAAAGCAGGATTGAAGCGCTCACCACGAGGCCTCCATACTCGAACCAGACCATCACCAGATCCCAAACTGAACCTGGATTCATCACTGAAGACGATACAACCCCAGTCCATATCAGTACAGGTTTTTTTTTTACAAACAAAGGTGACCGGTTGTCAATGTGTCTGGTTGGTGGACAACAAAACTGTGGGAGCTGCTTATGCTTGTTGGTGTATCAAACAATCCTCTCTACTGGTGGTCTGCTTGGGCCGTCTGGAGCCTGTTCGCCATGTGTACATGCCCTCATGGAACGTCTGCTCCCAACACCTCCTTAAACTAGGGCAGAGTGGCCTAGATGGCGGGCAATTCATCAAAACGTCCATCCTGCTTCTCTCAGTCCAATGATGCGCCCGCTCTCAAAGTCTGTCAACTGGGCAAAAGAGTTGGCTGGCAGTCAACGATCTCTCACCAAGAGGTACACTACCCAAAAGTAGCTTCTGAGCTACTTTTTATAAGGCAGCGGGGGAAGTACTTTTATGCGGTCTTGTGACAAGACCCAGTGTCTAATCAGACCACAGCTGTAGTCATTTGCATATCTGCCTGAGACAGAACTGCATCCGACATTTCTATGTGGGTGCGCTATTTTTTTGTCAATGAGTGTACTTTACTCAAGTCAAGGTCTAAAGGGAGGACTTTTACTGGACTAATATTTTACCTTGGGTATCTCTACTTTATCTCAAGTACATGGTTTGTATACTTTGTTGAGTAGTTTTACCTTACCTAGTAAGCCATCATAGTCCCTGTATGATCTATTAGTCACAAACAGTTCTTGTTTTTGTTCCTTTTGTCCTAGTCCTTACTCACTGTGTTTATGGCAAGCGGTTAAATGAAGACCAAGCCCGGAGCATGATGGAGTGGAATGACCTTGTCATATAACTTTATAGGACATTTGTACTCCCAATCATCCTTTATGAGACATGACAAAGTTCTTGGTTTGTGGTCAGGTTTAGAACAATATAGGGAGCTAAAACCCTTTGTTTGGCATTTTCATCGGCCAGCTAGCTGGAAAGAACGCAAGTCTCCCAGCATCCGAGGTTTACGGGTGGAGTCCTAGCAGATGAAGGAGAAACAGAATCTTGTATCACAGCTTTGTCCTTGACTGCAGCATGGCATTTAGGACAGCGGTGCAAGTGGACGTGACAGAAAATGCGAATGAGTTTACCTGTGTCCACTTCCTCTTGCTGAGTAATGACATGCACACCGGCAACATGCACATCGTTTGGAATGACCTAGAGTTCTGCCTTTATGTCAGAATTTCAGATCTCGATCCAAGTCATGATAAGAGAGCAATTTATTCTGCTGAACTAATACAGCAAGCATTTGAACTGCTTATGTTAAACAGACTGATCCAGTCCAGACCAGAAATGTCGGTCATTCCCCTGGCTAAGGACTTCTTCAACGTCAGGTGTTCGTTATGAAATGAGATGTGGGTTGTAGCCATTTTCTGACTCATAAAACTGGCATGACAGTCTTTTATTGGGTTCCCAACATATGTAGAATTACCATTAATAATTTGACGATTTATATTCCAACCGTGCAGGTGAATGAATTGACCTTGGAGAAGCTGAGGTGGTGCAGCCATCTAAAGGCACTTTCGGAGTTCTAGGGAGCTACTTTGGGAGGAACTACCCTCCGTGGAGCTCCCTTGAGGACTAAATTTGTTCCAGGGCCTTTTTGGTTTGCATTCACACCACCCATAGGAACTCTGTGTGTCTGTACAATGACGGAAGTCGCATGGATTTAGCTTAGATGATTGTGTTGTATCTCCACAGTTACATATAGACTCACTAAAGTCTGGACTTCACTATCAGTCCATTTGTCTGTGTTCTTTGTTTTAAGCACAAAGATCTGTTGTTTATACAGCAACGAGTGTACGAAGCTGGACCAATCGCATACACTTGCATCACTACATCTTGAATAGTTGCTGTGTACTGATGTCACTCAGGGTCCCTATTAGGGCTGTGCTAAAATATTGATACAGCAATATATTCTACATACATTCTACATTTCTAGCTCAAAATGTATAAAATATCGATTTTTGTTTTTGAAATAAGTAACTACACCTTTTAAATGGGGTGTAAACTACAATCCCCACTCCTATAGATGTGAACTATGTGGAATATCGCAATATATCGCACTATGCATCATATCGCAATGTATCGTGATATAATCGTATCGTGGCCCATGTATTGTGATGGGTATTGTATCATGAAGTTCTTTCCAATACCAACCCCTACTTCTGATGAGCCAAAAAAGACCCTGCCTTGAGTTGGGACCTAAAAAAAAGTCCCTATGCTTGGGCATTCTCACAACTAAAATTGTTCCCAGTTCCTGTGGTGTAAGAACATGCAGCAAAGAACTATGAAAAAGCTCCTCCGGTGCGAAAGCGCCTACAGATGCTAGCCCACCACTGCAGGTTCACGTTCTGCTCTCACATGCATAAGTTTGGCTGTGCCTGAGTGAGGAGAGGCCAGTCTGGAGATCATCCCCCAGTGCTGTAAGAGCTATGACCCAGTGTGTGCTTGCATTTGCACCGTGTGTTCGCCAGAGCCCCAAGACCCTGACCAGGAAGAGCTGGGTTAAAACATGGGGGAACTTTACCATGACACTACAAAGGACTAAGAGGTGTTTCTCCAGGTTGTCGTGAGAGATAACATAACCATATCAGCTCTTTCTGGGCAAGATTTAGGATTAATAGAGTACATTTGGTAAGCTGTATATCTTGGCTAAGATGAAAAACAAAAAAAATCGTTTTAATTTGGTATTTAAACCCCACACGGTGAGAGAAAAGTCAGTCAGAGATTTGACAGTGAAGCTCAACAGGAGGATCATTCTAATCAAGTGCTCAGGAGCTAAGGTAAATGCTGCGGTTTGAAAAATGCATGTAAAAGGATCACCTTTCTTAGTAGAGCTTGGAGGATCAGCACAACGCGGTTAAAGGTGGTTGATGGTAGGAAAAAGGGAATCGAGCATGGGCGGTGCTTCAAGCTGCTGTAAAGTGTATTTAAGCATATGGTCTGAATAAGGTAGCGGGTGAATGTAAAGGCCAGACTTTATTAAGAATCCTACCAGTGGGTCTCAAAGACATGAACCACAAGGAAGAAAGAAGTAGAATCAAAGTCTAGAACGTAACAGGCCTGCCCCGGCGGGGCTGCATTACAATGAAAATATGCCGTTATGAGCCAGGATATCAGCAGGACACAAAGTTGAGAAATGGATAAGAGATGAGATTAGGGGAGCGGATTGTTAATTGCATTAGGAGAGAAATAGTTTTAAAAGGCAGAGTAATGGTGATGGTAGTTTTGAGGAGTGAATAAGGAGGTATGGTGAGTCAGAGGCTAAAAGGTGATGTAATTAATTCTCCTGCTGCTAGTGGAAGTGATGACTTGCAGATACTGTCTATTGCTCATATGGGGGAAATTATTTTAATCAAACAAGTAATGGATATTTGCTGTAGATCTGGAGGAAAGTTTCAAGTGGTCATTTTTCTCATTCCTCAGTATAATGTTATGGGCAGAAATGTCGCTCTTCAGCCCCTGTGGTGCCCTGAAAAAACTTAAATAACACCACATTACAACTGGTAGAGCCCAATACAAGCTGCCTTCTCTCACTGGCTCCGCTTTCATTTGGACTATGGTGGCCCAGAGGGTAAGGTACTGGACTATGGACCAGAAGGTCCAGGGTTCAAATCCCACATCTGCCATGCTGCCACTATTGGGTTCTTGAGCAAGACCCTTAACCCACAATTGCTTGGATTGTAAGACTGTATCAATTGGTCTTGAGTCCATACCCTGATGGGTCAGAGCCTAGGTGCCATGAGGGGCCTACCCAATGTTAAGCAGGTGGTTTTAATGTGGATATTAGTATACATAGCCAGTTAGGGACTGCTGCAAACTTTTAATTAACAAAACTAATGACTAAGCCAAGAAAATGTGGATAATATTGAATATAAGGGAGTGCTTGATTTCCAAGCCACTTACCAAACCAAATCTCCAACCACTGCTTACTTGTGGTAATATAAGTAGGAGGCACGTTCAGCAATGTCCTGGAGTATTTTACACTTGATTCATCTCGTAGTCATATCAACACATCCTTTTTGATTCAGTGTGGTTGTGTTAGGACTGAAATAACATGGGGTAGTACTCCATGACCAAGATTGGGAACATCTGTGGTATGATGACTAGAGCTAACATATTGTCGACGATTGGACCCAAACTTTTCAAACTTGGATTAGTCACTCCATAATACTCCTTTTTTTTCACTGATCTTCATTCCAAGCCTCGTGAACTTTAGCATCTCTTAGCCTTTTCATTTTGTTCCCTTTGGAAAAAGTGGTTTCTTGGTTGCCACCCTTCGAAAAAGACCTGATCAAGCTTCTTCGGATTATAGGGTCAGCTTGACTTTGACATGAAGTTGCCAGATGCTACTATTGCTCATTTGGGAGGTCACACCTAATACTTTTTACTGTACTCTATAGAAGTTATTTTTTCTTTTTACAAATGTCCTGTATTTTCTGCTTCTGTTCTAATAAAGACTCTGAGAAGTAATACTATATATGGTTATTATACCATTCCTAAAACAATGGGATATCTATTCTAATGGTGGCCTAAGGCTTTTGCACAGTACTGTATATTTAACGAAGTACCAGTATAGACAGAAAGAAAGTATTATAAAAAAAATAAGGATATTCAGCTGGAGAATGAAAACCTTCTGTTTGAACCCATTATTTTATTCACTGCTTAGCCTTGGTACTTTTCTGTTTTGTGTCATGCTAGGTTACAAAAGCTGCGGTTGGGAAAAATAAGTTGGGTAAATGGTGATTTATTGTAGGAATTTTGAAAATATATTACAGTTGCCCAATCCTGGTCTTCTCCCTTCTGCTTTACAGTCAGTACCACTTGAGTTTCTGTGTGAAGCAGGATGCATTGTGTATGCTGCTGTTGTTTGTTGCTCTGCGGTGCCAACTTAAGTGATTGTGGGCATAAGTGAGACTATGTGACCGTGAAAGGCATGGTCAGTGGATAGTGAGTGTTTGGATAGCAGGGCCGACATGTCAGTTAGTGCAGTCGCCTCACAGCTCCAGAGCTCCCCGGTTCTATCCTGATCTCAGACCTTGACTGTATGGAGCTTGCATATCCATCCCGTGTCTACATGGCTTTACTCCGGGTGCTGCAGGAACTCTAAATTGGCCCAGTATCCGTGTGTCTGATTAATATGGATGTGACCTTGCTCCTGTTGGGAATAGATATATACATAGTTAAATACAAGAAATAAATAAATAGGATTGGATAGCAGGAGCCATCTTTCCTATATTTCAGTGACTCCACCACGACACGGCAACAACTGTGAGCCATGTTCTTCAGGGATGGGCACTGGAGACCTTGTGACCCTGACCAGGGTGGAGAGACTATTTGAGAGAGTATAATAACTAGAATAATTAGTTTAGTTTAGTTAATAATTAATTTGCCAGGACTGGAAGCCGCTGTATCAACACACGTGTGAAACACTTTCTATTCTTCTACAGTTTTGGTTTGAGAGTCACTAGCTATATACAGTACTGTCCAAAAGTCTTAGAGCACCATTAGATTTGCTGTATTAGCAATAGTATAATGACCATATATAACATATTGTCGACAACCAGACTTTATTACTCGTTTCTACTGGTTGTCATTCCAATCTTCGGGAGCTTTAGCACATATTTTACCCTGTTCCGTTCTTAAAAAGTGGTTTCTTGGCTGCTACCCTTCCAGAAACACCATTCCCGATCAAGTTTCTTTGAACTGTAGAAGGTTCAACTTGGCACCCATGTGAAGCTGCCAGATGCTGCTGTTGTAAGTATAAGTGTAAGGGGAGGTCACACTGAATACTTGACACTCTAACCTATAGAAGCTTTTTTTCAGGTTTTTTTGTTTGTTTTTTTATACTGCATACATATGTCCTGTTTTTTTCTGGTTGTATTCTAAGCAGGAGACAGTAGTAATTATTGGTCACTGTATAATTGCTAAAACAATGGTATATCTAATCTAATGGTGGCCTAAGACTTTTGCACAGTACTGTAGATGTTCCTCTTACTTTTAGGTCAAAGTCTCAAGAATTGTGTGAGGAAGTCAGAATGTCTGAGTATAGCTTTAAAAATGAGCATTATGCTAATAAAAAACTGAGTCATTCGAAGTCGTGACGGTCAGCACAGAAGTATTCAGATGAACAGTGAAAACGTTGGCGACGTGGAATCATTTTGTGATCTCCAGAGACATTTAACAAGCGAGCAGCTCATGTGAGTCATCAATAGCTTAAAAGAAAAAAAAACGTTGTGTCATTCAAATAAAACCAACACGATGCAAATTTAAAAAACAAATCTGTGTTCAGACTAAACAGTGCATACTTGCGTCTGGTTTCAGGAGTTGGTAGTTAAACAAGCTCCTAAAACATGGTCCTAAGACATCTAATTGTTACAGACACTTTAACTGTGAAATGAAGTGTACAGTGGGGCAAAAAAGTATTTAGTCAGCCACTGATTGTGCAAGTTCTCCTACTTAGAAAGAGGAGAGAGGTCTGTAATTTTCATCATAGCTACACTTCAACTATGGGAGAGAAAATGAGAAGAAAAAATCCATGAAATCACATTGTAGGACTTTTAAAGGATTTAATTGTAAATTATGGTGGAAAATAAGTATTTGGTCAATAACAAAAGTTCAACTCAATACTTTGTAACATAACCTTTGTTGGCAATGACAGAGGTCAAATGTTTCCTGTAAGTCTTCACCAGGTTGGCACACACTGTAGCTGGTATTTTGGCCCATTCCTCCATGCAGATCTCCTCTAGAGCAGTGATGTTTTGGAGCAACACGGACTTTCAACTCCCTCCACACATTTTCTATGGGGCTGAGGTCTGGAGACTGGCTAGGCCACTCCAGGACCTTGAAATGCTTTTTACGGAGCCACTCCTTCGTTGCCCGAGCGGTGTGTTTGGGATCATTGTCATGCTGGAAGCCCCAGCCATGTTCCATCTTCAGTGCTCTCACTGATGGAAGGAGATTTTGATTAAAATCTCACGATACATGGGCCCCAGTTCATTCTTCCCTTACCACGGATCAGTCGTCCTGTCCCCCTCTGCAAAAAAACAGCCCCAAAGCATGATTTTCCACCCCAATGCTTCACAGTAGGTATGGTGTTCTTGGGATTGCCAGCTCAGCATTATTCTCTCCTCCAAACACGACTAGTTGAGTTTTTACCAAAAAGTTGTATTTTTTGGTTTCATCTGACCACATGATATTCTTCCAATCCTCTTCTGGCTCATCCATATGCTCTCTGGCAAACTTCAGATGGGCCTGGACATGTACTGGGCTTAATGTCCCTCTCGGCGTAGTGTGTTGCTGATGGTAGCCTTTGTTACTTTGGTCCCAGCTCTCTGCAGGTCATTCATCAGGTCCCTACGTGTTGTTCTGGGATTTTTGCTCACCGTTCCCATGATCATTATGACCCCACGGGATGAGATCTTGCGTGGATCCCCAGATCGAGGGAGATTATCAATGGTCTTGTATGTCTTCCATTTTCCTTCAATTGCTCCCACAGTCGATTTATTCACACCAACCTGCTTGCCTATTGTAGATTCACTCTTCCCAGCCTGGTGCAGGTCTACAATTTTCTTCCTGGTGTCCTTCGACAGCTCTTTGGTCTTGGCCATGGTTGAGTTTGGAGTCTGACTGTTTGAGGCTGTGGACAGGTGTCTTTTATACAGATAACGAGGTCAAACAGGGGCCATTAATACAGGTAACGATTGGAAGAAGTGTTTAGTTGAAGTGTAGCTATGATGAAAATTACAGACCTCTCTCAACTTTCTAAGTAGGAGAACATGCACAATCAGTGGCTGACTAAATACTTTTTTTGCCCCACTGTATGTGAAGCAACTGTTATTATGAACACAGTCTTACTACGCTATTCGCTTGGCGATCTCCACGCAGGCGGTTATAGAAGGGTTACAAGTATTGGTTCATATCCCACGGTTTTAAGGTATTATGATTACCGTGAGGGATCTAAAATGATGCGAGCAAATGGAAGAAGTTACACTCAGCACGCCTACTCGCTGTAATGGGGGAATGTGGAGTTTGAGAGAATAAATCAGTGAAAGACAAGGCAGAACATTAGAAGCAGCTCTAACCAAAGGCAGATTCCACTTTTGTAAATATATGAAATGCATCTATGTGGGACTCCCCAGGCAGGACCGTGACTAACCAATTTATATCCTACCTTTTTTAATATTTACTTTTATAGCGATAAGATAAAGGATTCAGTATCGGGCCAATATCTGCCAGAAATGCAACATCTGTACTGCATTGGACCTGAATAAATTTTCCAATCGAGTTCGCTGACGCATTTTGCGCTGCGATGTTGAGTAACACAGATAATCTATGTGAACATGGGACACAAACAACGTTAGACCGAGCCACCTTGACGCCTTTGACATGTTTTCGGAACTCGATTGGGCCTGCTTGGTTACTATGTGATCAGCATTGGTACATGCATTTACTTTGGAAATTTGGAAAATCTGAATCAGAACATCTGTAGTTTCCCCAAAAGCTAGTTAGAGCTGCTTTAGATCATGTAAATGAGATCATACTACAAGGTCACAACAACCTTTCATTCACTGTCACCCACATTAGCCACTTTGGGTGAAATATTATATAAATATGGTATAAATAATTTAAATCCATCTGTCCCATTCAGAAATCTGTGGCACATAAACATTGAATGCTGGCCCGGAGATGTTTTGTGGAGCTGTCACTCTGTGTAGCGAATGCGCCGTATGAAGCTTGTGGTTAATAAGGTTTATTATGTTCAGAGGGACCGGAGGATGGAGGCGCTTTGGGCTCCATTTATTCACAGTTTCGGGTCCGGGCCCCCCTCAGCGATTCCCTCTAACCAAAGCCATGCTGCTCCGTGCATCTTGGTGGCCGCATTTTTGTACCCCTCCAAAATTGCTGTGCGCAAGAGAAACCATATGTGCACTGTAAAAGCAGGCCTATTTGAACTGTGCTGTAGACTGGCCATCAGAAGAAATCGCTGGAATACTCTCCGGGTCGACTTTAAAGAAAACACTCTGCAGCAGGGAAGCACTCTGATTTTGGACCCAGCTCCCCGCATGCAGGGCCCCCGAGCACGGACCGGAGTTGGCACGCCGGCGCAGAGTCATAAAAATACATAACGCAAGAGAGGCAGCGAATATTGGGAAAGGGATGCGGGGGAAGAGCTGAGGGAGGGGGTCTTCTTCCGATATGTTCCAGCTACACTCGCACTGGTGCGGTGTTGAAATTCCCGCTCTGCTCTTCGACTGTCGGGCGGTTGCCAGAATGTTTTGTGAAACTTATTAGATATGTTTTTTAAACATTGTTGCAGCATAATTCGATTTAAGGTCACGATCAGGGGAAATTGTGCTGTGTTTTTCCTTGGCTCTGTGTGACTGGCTCCCTTGCATTGCTTGCTGAGACTGTGGTGGTCTGAATCAATATGTTTTCCGTGTTTGCGAGTGGGCATTCACGTCCCATGATGCATATGTACTTTTTGCCAGTTCCCAGTGTTCCGGCTCTCAGTGTTCCAGTGCTAAACAACACACATTGGTTGTTTAGCATTGTGCAAATTTCTTCCTCATGTACTTTGTCCATTTCCCTTTACATTTACATTTAGTCATTGGCAGACACCCTTATCCAGAGCGACTTGCCACTGATACACTCTTACAGTCCAAGCAGTTGTGGGTTAAAGTGGTGCCTGTCTATACATTTCACCTGTTGTTTCATAAAATTTCTTGTACAACGTTTAGCAGACAGTTTTTCAAAGGTCCGTTCCACCGAGGGATCGTGAGATCGACTGGAGGCTGGGTGTCGCTGTCCCGGACCATAGTGGTGAAGAGGGATCTGAGCCATAAAGCAAAGCTCTCAATTTAGAGTACCAACCAGGCAGCGACATCCTTCATTTCCTGGTGATACTACTCTTCATATATCCTGCATGCACCTCAGAGTCTGTCCAACAACTTGCCATACGATTTTCTGCTGTATTAAGTTTAGACAGAGCTCATAAACTGGGATTACTACAATCAAACTGGGTGACTAAAAACAAAGAGATGGTGAGAGAACATTCAGTGAGTGTGAGGCTATTTATGAGAAGATGAAAACCAGCATTACAGCTTGCTGGTCTTAACTGGGACTGGTTAAACAAAAAGATGCTGCTACCATGTGCTCTAACACTGTTTTTGCAAGTATTTACATATTTTAGTTCATCTGGTTGTTGTTAAGTGCAAGTTTTATTTATAAAAAAACAGAGTGCAAACAGAGACTATGTTAATTTGTAAAAAATAGGATATCGGCGTTACATATCAGCCATCGGTCACCATGCTCTCTAAATATCGGCATCGGCCATTAAAAAACCCATAGGAGTCGACACCTAGTATTAAGCCTATGACATTGAGCTGTACGGTGCAGCTGTTGATGGATGTAACCGGTCCAGGAGCTTACAATGGGCTTTGGAAGCTCGATGGTTCGAGCTTTGCTGAGATTTACTGGAAGGTTGTGGCAGTGTGTCAGTGTGAGCCCATTTGATCTCCATCCACATCTGTTCAGCCATTTGCTTGGATTGCTTTGTTTTTGCTGTGTTTTTGCTGTGAATAAAACATTTTTAATCCTGTCAGTAAAATGAGTGCCAGAAATGCGAAAATGCTTTTAAATTCTCTCAGCACTAATGCCAAGATGTGGGGAAAAAAACCCGTGGCAGCCATTTTAGTTAGAACCTATCGTTCATGTAAATTTTACAGTGAAAATAATGTAGTACAAAACTCAGTGACATCATCACTCTGCATGACCTGAAAGTGACTAAATGACTTTCGGTTCTGTTTCACTGTGTTTGTGGCAGTTCGGACTGTGATTGCGGTTTTATGATCTCACTCAGCACCCCATCAGTATCCAGATTGCTCCAGAAACGTCTGCTTTATCTCTGCAACTTGTGATATAATACAGAACAGATTGTTCTGGTATGAACCAGCAGATGGGTTTGGTACAATTTGGACCCTGCTGAGTGTTACCTTCGTGGTATCACGAATGAACATAAGACACTGGTTTATTTAATGAGTGTGTGTGTGTGTGGGTGTGTGTGTGTTTGCAGGAGCAGACTCCATTAAGAAGTACTGGAGCCGCTACTACCAGGGTTCTCAAGGCGTCATTTTCGTGTTGGACAGCGCGTCATCTGACGAGGATCTGGAGGTGGCGCGCACAGAGCTGCACTCGGCCCTGCAGCACCCCCAACTCTGCACGCTGCCCTTCCTCATCCTCGCCAATCAGCAGGACAAACCAGCCGCTCGCTCCGTCCACGAGGTGGGCATCATTCATATATACTGTATACCACTGACGTTGTTAGACCTGTTTTAGGGGGTCTACAGCTTCCCCAAAATGTTATATAGCACCCCCCAAAACAAACATGCATTATTATTTCAGTTTGCAATAGCTTTATTATTTATTGTCCCCTATTTATTAATCTCTCCCCATACTGAAATTTGACACACTAAGACCTGAGGGATTTGCTGCTGCCTCAGAACATCCCTGAAACATGAAATAAGGGTTGACTGTTTGGTTGATCTGTGACGGGCTTTCTCTCTGCACAGCTTTACTAAAAATGCAAATGATAACATCTCAAATACAGCCGCATCTACAGTGCATCTAAGATCTCATTATATGATTGTTAGAATATTATGATTATTCCATATTATATTATGACTATTTTCGGGTATACAGTGCTTGAAAGTTTGTGAACCCTTTAGAATTTTCTATATTTCTGCATAAATATGACCTAAAACATCATCAGATTTTCACACAAGTCCCTAAAGTGGATAAAGAGAACCCAGTTACACAACTGAGACAAAAATATTATACTTGGTCATTTATTTATTGAGGAAAATGATCCAATATTACATATTAGTCAGTGGCAAAAGTATGTGAACCTCTAGGATTAGCAGTTAATTTATGGCTGAAATTAGAGTCAGGTGTTCTCAGTCAATGGGATGCCAATCAGGTGTGAGTGGGCACCCTGGTGTATTTATTGAACAGGGATCTTTGAAAGTCTGCTCTTCACAGCACATGTTTGTGGAAGTGTATCATGGCACGAACAAAGGAGATTTCTGAGGACCTCAGAAAAAGAGTTGTTGATGCTCATCAGACTGGAAAAGGTTACAAAACCATCTCTAAAGAGTTTGGACTCCACCAATCCACAGTCAGACAGATTGTGTACCAATGGAGGAAATTCAAGACCATTGTTACCCTCCCCAGGAGTGGTCGACCAACAAAGATCACTCCAAGAGCAAGGCGTGTAATAGTTGGAGAGGTCACAAAGGACCCCAGGGTAACTTCTAAGCAACTGAAGGCCTCTCTCACATTGGCTAGTGTTAATGTTCATGAGTCCACCATCAGAAGAACACTGAACAACAATGATGTGCATGGCAGGGTTGCAAGGAGAAAGCCACTGCTCTCCAAAAAGAACGTTGCTGCTCGTCTGCAGTTTGCTAAAGATCACGTGGACGAGCCAGAAGGCTATTGGAAGAATGTTTTGTGGACGGATGAGACCAAAGTAGAACCTTTTTGTTTAAAAGAAAACCGTTATGTTTAGAGAAAGCAAAACACTGCATTCCAGCATAAGAACCTTATCCCATCTTTGGAACATGGTGGTGGTAGTATCATGGTTTGGGCCTGCTTTGCTGCATCTGGGCAGGACGGCTTGCCATCATTGATGGAACAATGAATTCTGAATGATATCAGAGAATTCTAAAGGAAAATGTCAGGACATCTGTCCATGATCTGAATCTCAAGAGAAGGTGGGTCATGCAGCAAGACACCGACCCTAAGCACACAAGCTGTTCTACCAAAGAATGGTTACAGAAGAATAAAGTTCATGTTTTGGAATGGCCAAGCGACAATCCTGACCTTAATCCAATGGAAATATTTATGCAGAAATATAGTACATTCTAAAGGGTTCGCAAACTTTCAAGCACCACTGTATGTCTGGTGCTTCCAAACTCCACTGTTTTTTTTTTAAATATTGTAATCATTATCATACAAAACTGCAGCTTCTTATTGAACAGAACAAACCACTGCAGACCAGGGTATCAGAGCCCAGGGAGCTGGGTCAGACAATGGGTAGATTGCTTAATTTTGGGTTGGCCTTAGATAATAGAAGATAATAGAATGTAATAGAAAAATGAAAAGATGCTTTGAGACAAATCTCCATTGTAAAAAGTGCTATAGAAATAAGTCAGACGTTGACTTTGACATAGAATCCATCCATACTGATGTGCTGTATATAAATGCACACAGTGTCCTGCAATGTGAGCATGTCATCCCAGAGTACTTGTATATAAATATACTATAGCAAATATTCATTTATTTAAAAGATGAGAGAGAGAGAGGGAGAGAGGGAGAGAGGGAGAGAGGGAGAGAGAGAGGTTACAAATAAACAAACTACTCATGCATACAAAAGAGATGGAGTCTTTGAGAGTGTCATTCCAAATGCTCACCCTGCTCATACATACACAAGTGCTGGACAGTGTCAGTGTGACATGATAAACACACAGACACACACTGCTCATTCAAACATGCAGATATTCTGTGTATCTTCACTGCTTACACGTGTGGAGGTGCTGAATACAGACCCACTATGCACAAGTTCTCTACAATGCGAGTGTGACTTTTACGTCTCTCACACACTCAAAACCCAAAGGTTATGCTCAAGTCTTTAAAGCTTTAAAATAGAATAGAAAAGGTGGAAAGTTTGCAGGCTGACCCTGCCCCTCATGCTCTGGTGAGTATCCAACAATGCACTGGACTCCCTGAATCTGTCCAACACGGGGACTGCACCGCCCACACCTGACCTTCACTCTGCAAGCCCACAGTTTGAACCAAGATTCTCAGGAACTGCCGTTTCCACCTTTGAGTCACAACCCAGTCTTGGTTTGGAGATGACCTCCACGGTGGTGGGCTATTCTGACTGATGTGGCGCCCTCCAAATTCATTCAAGTTTGATCAAGTATTTTTAGAACTGCATATGAATGCTGAGAACCTGGGTTCGAACCCTGGGTGGGCTTGCAAGTTGAAGGTGTGGTGGTGCAGTTATGGGGCTCTGTGGTGAACTGGCCTGCCATCTGGGGACTTTTGCCAATTTTTGTCAATGTCAAACACCTATTAAGTACCTCAAGTAATGAAGTCAGATACTAATGGTGTGGGTGGCACAAACGGTTAGTACGGTCGCCTCACAGCTCCACAGGGATCCCCGGTTCGATCCCCATCTCAGACTCCGTCCGTCTGGAGTTTGCATGTTCTCCCCATACTCGGGTTTCCTCCCCTATTCCAAAGACATGTTAGGTTAATTATTCGCTCTAAATTGTAAATAAAAAGTGCTAAGAGTACAAGATACTGCTTGAAATAACTGATCTGTAATTTATCAATTCCATTTGACTGCAAGTCCCCAGTTCCTGCCATCATAACGCCAGTGTGCTAATGGCATTTCATGTTAAATGCTTACTAGAGAAGTATTTTTTAATTCTGTTGTATTAGCCTGAAACTTGTTATACAGGTAAGTCCCATTTAAAGGCCGTCCGATCAATGTAGTTACAGTAATAACAAATGTATCTGGACATTGCAGCTGTAAACAGCTGGTCAAATGAACAAAGGTTTAGCATGTGCATATTTACTGCCATAAATATTATTTAAAAATGATTTATGTCATACGCTGTGACAACCTACAGATGAGAGAGGTCTGTAATTTTCATCATGGGTACACTTCAACTATGAGAAGCCAGGAAATCACACTGATGGAAGGAGGTTTTGGCTTAAAATCTCACCATACATGGCCCCGTTCATTCTTCCCTTAACACGGATCAGCCGTCCTGTCCCCTCTGCAGAAAAAAACAGCCCCAAAGCATGATGTTTCCCACCCCCATGCTTCACAGTAGGTATGGTGTTCTTGGGATGCAACTCAGCATTTTCTTCCTCCAGTTGAGTTTTTTCCCAGAAAGTTCTATTTTGGTTTCATCTCACCACATGATATTCTCCCAATCCTCTTCTGGATCATCCATATGCTCTCTGGCAAAACTTCAGACGGGCCTGGACATGTACTGGCTTAAGCAGGGGGCACGCCTGGCACTTTGCAGGGTCTGAGTCCCTCTCGGCGTAGTGTGTTATGATGGTAACCTTTGTTACTTTGGTCCCAGCTCTCTGCAGGTCATTTCATCAGGTCCCTCCGTGTAGTTCTGGGATTTTTGCTCACTGTTCTCATGATCATTCTGACCCCATGGGATGAGATCTTGCGTGGAGCCCCAGATCGAGGGAGATTATCAATGGACTTGTATGTCTTCCATTTTCTTACAATTGCTCCCACAGTTGATTTATTCACACCAACCTGCTTGCTTATTGTAGAGTCACTCTTCCCAGCCTGGTGCAGGTCTACAATTTTCTTCCTGGTGTCCTTCAACAGCTCTTTGGTCTTGGCCATGGTTGAGTTTGGAGTCTGACTGTATGAGGCTGTGGACAGGTGTCTTTTATACAGATAACGAGGTCAAACAGGTGCCATTAATACAGGTAACGAGTGAAGGACAGAAGAGCTTCTTAAAGAAGAAGTTACAGGTCTGTGAGAGCCAGAAATCTTGCTCGTTTGTGGGTGACCAAATACTTGTTTTCCACCATGATTTACAATTAAATTCTTTAAAAATCCTACAATGTGATTTCCTGGATTTTTTTCTCATTTTGTAGTGTAGCTATAATGAAAATTACAGACCTCTCTCAACTTTCTAAGTAGGAGACCTTGCACAATCAGTGGCTGGCTAAATACTTTTTTGCCCCACTGTATGTTTATATTCCATTGTGTGAGTTTATATTTTGGTTCTACAGTCTGCGTGATTGTCAATGTGTGTTTTTATGGATGGAGTGATAGAACAGTTTAGACTTCTGATGCTGTGTAGATGGTAGAATTTTGTCTTTTCAGCTGTATCTCTGACAAATTTCCGTATTTTTTGCACACAGTTTTCTTGTGATAATACTCTTCATGTATTCATTTCAGTAGAATAGAAAGACTCAATGACCATTTCGATCAGAGACCTGTTTCACAGAAGGCAAAGGTGCTGCTTGAAATGACTGATTTGTAATTTATTATTCACGTTTGAGGGCAAGTCCCCAGTTTGTGTTTAATGTTAAATGGCTACTAGAGAAGTCTTTATAACTGTTATATTAGCCTGAAGCATGTTGTACTGTAAAATGAAGCAAGTGAATTGTCCTTGCTTGGGTTAGAAGGTATGTAGTGGACAGAGGCCAAACAAAACAGCTTTTTGAAGAACCACACGAGCCCCCTGTTAAAGTGGAAGGCCCAGGTGCAGCTGCGCAAGAGTCGCAGATCAGAGCCTGTAGTCTGAAAAACAGAAGGCTTCCAGATCCTCAGTTGTTTCTTTCTTTAATAGAGCAAATCCCAGTGTGAAGTGCACCACAAAAGATGACTCAGCGATGCTGCAGCCTCACAGAGTTTAAAAACAAACCCGGACTGACAAATAGAAAGAAAAGGTTCACATAGGTTAAAAGAACACAGACATTGGATGATGGATAACTGGAAGACTGTGGTGGGATGAGCCTCAGTGTAAGGTCAAAGAAAATGCCCTACCAGTCTGTCCCATCTGTGGGAAGACCTACAGAAGACATGGGATAAAAATTTCCCCTGAAAATCTTTCAAACTGCTGGCTGTAACTGCTGCAAATGGGCGACCCATTTCATCTCCGTCTTCAAGGAATTAACTTGTTTGCAAACACTAACAGATCTCGGCTCTCTTGGGTCTTCTCTCCCACTTTGCCATCCCTCCAACTACAAACCGCTCGGCTTTTTAAGGCTTTCTCATCGTGCGAAAAACAATGAGCCATTGTCCTGGAGAAACAGCAGCTCAGAGGGATTATCGCCGATGGCTTTTGTGCCATACGAGCATGTTTAGGTCTTTTTATTGCAATATTCATAGTCATAACTGGCTTAATGAACGTCAGGTTTGCATGTGGTTCTGAAGCGAGTGATGACATGAGAAACTGAGATTTGAGACCTGCTCTTGGTACGAGTAAGCGGTTGGAATGCATGGCATGTCCCTCCTGGTGAAGTTCTTTAATATCTGTCTTCTTTTTGGATTACTCAAGCCCTGTGTGTTTATTTCTGCATGTGTGTGTTGTTTGGATCAGAGCTGAGCTGTAGAAAGTCCTGAGTGTTGAAGTGTGAGTATGTGCACATGCTTACACACACACACACACACACACACACACACACACACACACACACATCTGTTTTCTGTGGTGGAGAAATCGGCCTACGGCCCACAGGATATAAGCCAATACACCATGCACTAATTAACTGGCCATGAAGCGATCCTGAGTGTGCAGTAAATATCAGGCTTTGGAGACCCACTCACTCCCAGATCCCAGTTCACTCATGGATGTCAGTGTGTGACTCTTTCAGTTGGCTGCCCCCTTTCTCCCTCCATACTGGTGCTGTTTTTTTTTGTTTGTTTTTTTTAAACCGGTCCATTTTAGCTTCATTTCCATTAGGCAACACTCACAGCAGCTTTTATTCTTCTAATATGATTTGCTTCTGAATAAGTAATAGTAGCTCTGTTGGTCCAGTGCTAAGATCCAGCTGCAGTTCGTGAGGGTTTGGGTTTACAGCACTGTGCAAAAGTCTTAGGCCACCATTAGATGTACCATTGTTGTAGCAAAGGTGTAAGGACCATATATAACCAGATACTACTAGAAATGTTTATGCAGTATTAAAAACTGAAAAAAAAAAACCCAGCTTCTATAAGCTAAGTATTTAGTGCTTCCTTCCCTTGCACTTGAGCAATAGCAGCATCTGGCAGCTTTGTGATGCCAAGTTGATCCTTCTACAGACCAAAGAAGCTTGATCAGGAATGGTCTTTGCATGAATCAGTAATTAGGTCAGTGTACCAAAGGTATATTTAATCATCGAACAATCATTTACATTTACATAATTTAGGTGACGCCCTTATCCAGAGCGACTTACAGCTGATACAGTCTTACACTCCAAGTAATTGTGGGTCTAGGGCCTTGCTCAAGGACCCAACAGTGGCAGCTTGTCAGAGGTGGGATTTGAACCCTGAACCTTCTGGTCCATAGTCCAACATCTCAACTGCTAGACTACCACAGTCCAATGTACAATGGTATTTAGTTTGGGTAGGTGTCAGTATTGTGTGAACAGTTGACATTAAGCAAAGACAATTCGCTAGGACTGATAGGCAGACTGACCACGCCTCCTTTATTAAAGAAAGCAATAGAGAACACCCCTCTCTCATGGAACTTATAAGAACAGAGGACGTTCCTCCTTAGGGGTGTGCAGTATTGAGAAAAATGATCTCAATACCTTTGGGGATTTTGTCGATAACAACAATCACATGGCACTTTGCAACCTTTAAAAATGTATTTGTAAAAATCTTGCATTGTACCAGCTTGTTTTTTATAGGATATTAATTGTTGCTTACTAAATACACCAATGGAAATAACATTGAAGGAAATTTAAATGCAAGGAAACAGGTCTGAGTTGTTTACTTGATTCTGAAGCATTCAAATAATCACTATTAGCTGCATTTTGTTCTTGACAGTGCATTTAATCGACAAAGTTTGTCATTATCTTCATATTCTGCCTGGTGGTGTGTTAGATCGTCCCATGGCTCTACAGCAGAGACCCCTGGCAGCCCTGCCATGGTCTGGCTTCTTGGTCAGGGCACACTTACGCCTACTTTCTGTGTTCTCTGGGACTCTGGCCAGGACAAGCGAGGATAAAAAGTGAAAGAAAAGCAATACCACAATGATAAAAACAACCGCACGTGCAGAGTTTGACTTTACCCATAAAGAAATGCCTTGTTGACCAAGTATGAGAAGCCTGACGATTGCAGCCCAATACATGCCATTTTCAATTACATTTACAGCATTTAGCAGCTGCCCATATTCAAAGACACTTACAATTCATACAGTTCTACAATTCAAACAAATGGTGACTAAAGGCATTGCACAGGGCCCCAACAGTGGTAGTTTGGGTGTTCTGTGAATTCAAAGTTTGTCCGTTTTGTTTATCATCAAATTCAGCATTTCTTGTCAAGATCAGTGTCTGGTTTTGGAATCCAAAGTTGCCTTCATGCTTGTAAAATGGCACTGCAAAGGCCGTTCCGCTTAGAATAATCGCTTGAATAGAAACTTAATTTCTGTCCAGTTGCTATTAATACCTTCATTATACACACCCAATATCTAGCTGCTACCTTTTGATTGACAGGCCACTGCATCACTGGTCTGCATTTCTGCATCTTCTCTGTCTGGCTGCAGTCCACTTGGAGCAAGTTTTCGAAAGATATCCACTTTCTGTTCAGCGGATATATGGAACATGTTCCTGAAATACAATCCTTCCATAGTTCTTTTCTCGGCGGAGACCCTCCAGCCCCACACTCTCAAATATTTCATGCTTGCACAGCGCATTCTGCAGGGACTCGTGCAATATCGGATGGAGAGATCTCTAACATCGCGTGGCCACATCAGAAATGAGTCCGATTGTGGTCAGCCAGCCAGCACCGTTCAGTGCTTAGAGATGGTAGATAGTGATAGATCGCGTGTCTGGCCCTGGGCGGCCACCTAGTCTGTTCCAGCGTGTGACTTTCGTACGAATTTGGCCCGAGACTGACCTACACAATCCTAATTGATTCTAACCAGAGGGTTTTTTTGTTGGATGTCTTTAATGTGCACGTTAGGCCAAAGGTCACCTAAGGACAGGAGTGGGAGGTACTGTCAGTGGACTCGCCCACTTTGTTGACCATTGACTAAGATGTGCTTACAGGATCTGAAAGGTTCAGTCTTTATTTTGATGATCTTGTTCAAGTCACGGTGTATATACAAGAGTTTGGTCCATGTGGAACCAGATATGGCCCATTTCTTCCTCTGAGGTGCAGCATCCACTGCTGATAATCTGGAATTGTTTTGCACATTTTCTTCTGCTGTAGAATCAGGTTTCAGCGAGCATCACTGGTTCTGCCTAAGCACCCAAATGCTGGTGTTTACAGACAAGGAATCGGCGATGTTAGGACGTCTGGGGAATCATTTCATCTCCAGTGGCTCAAGTTATTCTTCTGACCGGCACTAAAAAAGGACTTGAAACCTGACCTTGTGTATGTAGTTGAATGGCCATTGAAGCTGAAGCACGACGTTAAATAAATCAAGGCTTTAAGTGGTTGTGTTACTGACTTTTTCTGAAAATATTGCGTTATTTTAAACCCAGTATGTCTGGTATTAACTGTAAAAGCAGTGATGATCTCACTGAGGAGCAGCAAGCCATAACCATGGATGTTGGAGGCCCACGAGCTGGATGCTTAAGCTAACTATGTTGGACTTGCTAACCCACTCTTGGAATTAAACTGGTTCATCTCTAGGGGCTACCTGCTTATTCTACGCCTTGTTTGTACCTGCACAGGTCATCTTATCACAGTGCAGAATGGTCAGTGATCCACGTATCTTTTCAGTGGTGGTCTTGTGGAGCAGAATGAGAGCTGTGTGAGAACAGATAGCCTATAATTGGTACATTTTACATTGGTACATCTTAAAGTGCACTCTTATGGTAGTGTACCTGATAAAATTGGCCCATGAGTACGTGTGAGGTAACTGGCAACTCGGTACATAGTTCCATACTATGGCAGTATTCCCTGAATTATTTTCCCATGCCAGAGAGACGTTTGGAGATGGTGTATAGAAATCTGAGACGGTTATCTGAGACGAGTGGCCTTGCGACTGATTTAAAAAAAAAAAGTCATTGTATGAAATGCAAGTGCTCAAACTGACAGATTCTAGGAAAAAGCCTGGCTTTCGTCCTTAAACTGCATTCTCAGGTCTTCATCCTGCTGTCTTCCTCTGGCTCTGCTCTCTATCGGTCTCTTATAGCCTACTTTGTGTATGAATTGCCAGCCAGCCCGTTCATTCTGGGCAGATGTGTGTGTGTGTGTGTGGGTGTGGGTGTGTGTGGGTTTGCGGTCATTTGCCTGCTAGTCTGGCTGGCTGCTGAAGCTCACTATAGACCGGCTGAATTTACATGATCAGCTTTTATTACTGTCTGGAGGTCAGAAGAGGACAAGAGAATAGAAGAAGACCAGAGACAGCTATTGTTTTACCAGGCGTTCTTATCTGTACAGGAAAGACGGGAATGAGAAATTTCTTCCTATATTTAAACAGAGTCTTTAAAGGCTGATTTGTTAAGGCTGCTCTCCAGTATATTCTATAGACGTGACAAATTCAAGCGCTGGTGGTTTTGCACTGGGTCCGCTGGGCTTGTTCCAGTGCAAAAACAGTTTTTCCATGCTCGGGTTCCCCTTCATCTCGCGCAACCGCGGTAAACAATAATGTGTTTTCGATTGTAGGAGTGCAGAGCGGTAAATGGTGCTTTTAATCAGAGTTGCCACACAAAGTGCTCGGACTGTTGTAGTCACACACGTCCCATTTCCACTGGCACAGGTTCTGCCACGCTTCATGAAAACGGAATCTGGAACCATTCTGTGCTTTTCCAAAGAAGGGCAGTTTTGGTTCTAGAAACCAACAATCCGCTGCTGGCCAGGTGACATCATGCACTTGTTGTGTCATTCCCAGTATTTACACGAATGCTGTTCAACCATGAGGTGGATGGTGCGGAATTTTTAAATTCATCGATGCCTGGAGGCCTTGAAACCGTAGCTTGCTCCGCTTACCTTAATCCCGCTGAGACTGCTGCAGAACAGACATAAACCAAGAACTGGTTTTTGCCGAGTGAACTGCACTGCATGGCCAAAAGTATGTGGTGGCCCTCTTCGACTCGGTTTGATGGATTTTGGCAGTTCTGGCGACATCTGTTGCTAACAGGTGCATAAAATCAAGCGTACAGACATGCAATAAACAAGAAGAAAAAATAATTTGCTTTTTATTAGAGGCTGCGGTCATGTGTAAGGAACAGGAAGCTGCACATCAGCAGCCTCACTGGCGGTGGAAGTACTGGACTACGAGTCAGAAGGTCCAAGGTGCTGCCGATCTGCCAGTGTTGGGCCCTCAGTTGCTTGGATTGTACCTGTAAGACTGTATGAGCTGTAAGTCACTCTATATAAGAATCTCTGCTAACTGTAGGAGAGTCATTCTGCTGAATTGGTTGGAACTCTTAAAAATAAACTTCATTTTCTTTAGTTTTTCAACACTATCTAACAACACAGCTGTTTAACTGTTCATAAGGCTATTGGTGAATATCAGGCGACTTCTATTACTGTTACTCAGTCTTGCTCCTCTTTTTATTTGAGTAGAGCTGAGTTTTCAGCACAGCATTAGCAAACACATGGAATCTAACCACATGGCATCCATACTAATGGCAGTAGGACATTGAGCACATTTGAATAATTTACCAAAAACGTGTATTTTACTATAAACAAATAACATAACAACAAAAATTCGATAACAGAGTAGTAAGTAAGTAAGAGATTGACCTTCTTAGTCATAGTTATATCATCAGACAGATAGAACAAAATGAGAGAGAGCTTACAATTGGTCTTTTGTTACTGTTGGTACCCTCTGATGGGTTGGCACCGTGTCTAGAGTTGTTCCCGTCTTGAGCCCTGTACTGCCAGCTAGGCAACAGTTCTTCAACCATGATCAGGATTAAGTGGATAAGAAAGTGAATGAATGGATATGATATTAAGCAAAATGTTTAAAATGAGTGGTATTACGTCCGCAAATCCTCTGATGTACACAGAATGCAAAGATATGCTTAAATCCAAAACCAACAGTGTCTGTTTTTTGGATACTAACAGTTATTCGTGGTCGTGCTGGACATCAGAACCATATTCGTTTTTATATTACAGGTATGCATTCTGAGCTTTGAAGAAGGTCATTGATAGAAATGGTCATTGACTGGATGCAAATGATACCTAAATTCATCAGAGGTACCGCTGAATACACGAGTGAAACGCTACCATCTACACAGCACCTGAAACCTAAACTGTTCTACAGTGGTGCTTGAAAGTTTGTGAACCCTTTAGAATTGTCTATATTTCTGCATAAATATGACCTAAAACATCATCAGACTTTCACACAAGTCCTAAAAGTAGATAAAGAGAACCCAGTTACACAAATGAGACACAAATATTATACTTGGTCATTTATTTATTGAGGAAAATGATCCAGTATTACTTATTAGTGAATGGCAAAAGTATGTGACCCTTTGCTTTCAGTATCTGGTGTGACCCCCCTGTGCAGCAATAACTGCAACTAAACGTTTCCTGTAGCTGTTGATCAGTCCTGCACACCGGCTTGGAGGAATTTTAGCCCATTCCTCCGTACAGAACAGCTTCAGCTCTGGAATGTTGGTGGGTTTCCTCACATTAGCTGCTCGCTTCAGGTCCTTCCACAACATTTCCTTTCTATTAAGGTCAGGACTTTGACTTGGAAATTCCAAAACATGAACTTCTTCTGTAACCATTCTTTGGTAGAACGGCTTGTGTGCTTAGGGTCGTTGTCTTGCTGCATGACCCACCTTCTCTTGAGATTCAGTTCATGGACAGATGTCCTGATATTTTCCTTTAGAATTCTCTGATATCATTCAGAATTCATTGTTCCATCAGTGATGGCAAGTCGTCCTGGTTCAGATGCAGCAAAACAGGCCCAAACCATGATACTACCACCACCATGTTCCAAAGATGGGATAAGGTTCTTATGCTGGAATGCAGTGTTTTCCTTTCTCCAAACATAACGCTTTTCTTTTAAACCAAAAAGTTCTATTTTGGTCTCATCCGTCCACAAAACATTTTTCCAATAGCCTTCTGGCTCGTCCACGTGATCTTTAGCAAACTGCAGACAAGCAGCAATGTTCTTTTTGGAGAGCAGTGGCTTTCTCCTTGCTGCCCTGCCATGAACACCATTGTTGTTCAGTGTTCTTCTGATGGTGGACTCATGAACATTAACATTAGCCAATGTGAGAGAGGCCTTCGGTTGCTTAGAAGTTCCCCTGGGCTCCTTTGTGACCTCACCAACTATTACACGCCTTGCTCTTGGAGTGATCTTGGTCGACCACTCCTGGGGAGGGTAACAATGGTCTTGGAATTTCCTCCATTTGTACACCATAATCTGTCGCACTTGCGTTGTTTTATTGTACTTTCTCCTTCTCCCCTCCAGTTTGCCCCCCCCCCTTCCCCTTTTCCCTCACTTGTCGCCCCCACTCTGGTTCTGACCCCATCCTTTCCTGCTTGGGCAGGTGTAAAACCCAATGGTCTTGAAATTCTCTTTGTACCATATCTGTTCTGACTGTGGATTGGTGGAGTCCAAACTCTTTAGAGATGGTTCTGTAACCTTTTCCAGCCTGATGAGCATCAACAACTACCATGATACACTTCCACAAACATGTGCTGTGAAGAGCAGACTTTGATAGATCCCTGTTCTTTAAATAAAACAGGGTGCCCCCTCACACCTGATTGGCATCCCATTGACTGAAAACACCTGACTCTAATTTCACCTTCAAATTAACTGCTAATCCTAGAGGTTCACATACTTTTGCCACTCACTAATATGTAACATTGGATCGTTTTTCCTCAATAAATAAATGACCAAGTATAATATTTTTGTCTCATTTGTTTAACTGGGTTCTCTTTATCTACTTTTAGGACTTGTGTGAAAATCTGATGATGCTTTAGGTCATATTTATGCAGAAATATAGAACATTCTAAAGGGTTCACAAACTTTCAAGCACCACTGTATGTATCACTCCGGCCAGGAAATACACAACACAGTGGTTCTTCAGGTACACATTAACAATCACACACACACTGTAGAACCAAAATATAAATGCTGCTTGTATCTGTGTTTTAGAGGTATATTTGTGGACACACGGCCCGTGACATAGTTCCTATGTATGCACGTAGTTAATGCAAATCGATATTCATGAAAATAAATGAAATCAAAAAGATGTAACTAAAACATCAAAGTACGACAAATATTTGTGGCAGTAAAAAGACACGTGCTAAACCTTTTTCATTTGACCAGCTGTTCACGGCTGCAGCATCCAGAGTTAAAAGGCAGATGTTTGTTTTCTGCTATTTGTTATAATTGTGAAGACCTCAGTCGTTAAAGCCGTTAAAGTTATGTTTTTGAAACAGTTTCCAATTTCAGGGAAGTGCACTTTAATAAAGTTTGTTTAAAAAGGTTCTACTAGACAAAGTGCCTAAACCTTTGCATAAGACTGTACTTTAGTGCTCATTTGAACTTTGGGTTGGTTGGTTGGATGGAGTTAAGCTTTTCACCTATGATGATCTATTTGTGCTGTGTGTAGTTAGTGAAGGACTTGTATGGTAGGATCAGAGCCAGTACTTGTAAAACCAACTGTGGTGTTAATTTTATGCTGTGCTTTGGTAAATTCAGGCATCTGATTATGTCATGGTTTGGCTCTTAAACCTTGGAAGTAGGAGCCAGTTCTTAAAAGGGTTTGTTCGTTCTCTGGAGCGGTACACGGTCCTAAGCATGCTGCTGGTGGAAAGTATAAAGATGAAAAAGAGGCTGTATTATTGAAAAATGACATCTGGTGCAGGACCAGTAATGTGGATTTTTCCAAGGCTGTGAATTTATATGCTGATTTTTAATCTCTTTTTCTGTCCACCGTCACACTTGGCATATTTGCTGTAATTTACTAGAATAATGGCATTACACTGCTAGAACATGAGCAGAATAAGGAAAGAGCTGCAGAAATGTCAGCGCCTTGTGCATGCACGGACGTGTCGGGCTTGAGATGATCTCGACCGTGATTAAATGCCGCAGATTGTGATGCATATCAAAGACTTTCTGATGCTTAAGTTAGCCATGCAGTGTCAAGATTTCTGGTTTTAGTTTTAGAGTCAGCGGAGTCTTGATCAGGATTCACTGAGACGTGTAGACTTGCTGGAGACCCAAAAGTGTTGATGCACCCACATTTCTGCACGTTCAGTTTTCGACCATAGGAGAAAAAACACGGATACTTTTGACGGGGGAAGAATGTTAATGTCTTGCTGGTCAAAAAGTGGAGACAAGCTCCGACAGCAAAGGAACAGACTCGACGTCATTGCACTCTAAAAGTGCAAGTAGGGTGTTTGAGTAGTATCTTTAACAGAGAGAGCAATAAATCAAATGCTGTTTGGTTCATGTTCACTTTGAGCAGAGGTGGCAGAAGTATGCAAGTTCTTAAGTAATAGTACTACTAATTGCTAAATAAAAGGGAATAGGGACTGTGGTAGCCTAGCAGGTAAGGTACTGGACTATGGACCAGAAGGTCCAGGGTTCAAATCCCATCTCTGCCAAGCTGGTGGATCCTTGAGCAAGGCCCTTAACCCACAGTTGCTTGGATTGTAAGACTAAATGATGTAAATGTAAAAAATTGAAGTATGGCTTGTATGGACGACTCAAGTAGAAGGAGAGTGCATGCTATTAAATGTTTTTAAAGTAAAAAGGAAAGTATTTAAGTACGTAAAAAGTCTTTCTGACTCAAGTTTTGAGGTTCACATCCATGACACTGAGGATCATGGTCTGTACTACAACTACAGGACTCATCTGCAAAACCCAAACTAATGACAGTCTTTAGCTAACCACAGCCACTGCAGCTTCACCAATTTTTAGGGCAGATCTTCTTTTAAAGACTCAACTACACTACTTCATTTCACCAAAACTACTCATTTTTGAAATACCTTCTTATGTTCATAGCAGAGATATAAACCTCTAGTGTTAATCATTTAATCAAAACATTGTGAAGTGTACAAATTATGTTTAGGCACAGAATACATGAAGCTGAACATTAGAAAGTGTTAGAAAGACTTTTCTATAATTTATAATTGCAGGAATGACCCCAGTAAAACATGTACCTCCATATCGTCCTTACTTCAGTGTGTCTTTTCAAATTCCACAGGAAATTCTTAAATGCCATGAGCTCTTTTTCTTTGCGAGACACAAAACGCATTGCGTTCTCCAACATATATTTGGGAACTGACTCACCGCTGTCGCTTTCTTGGGATTCCATGGTTTCATCTCTCTGGCTTCCTTCCTTTTCCCACCTGATCACTGCTGTAAGTCATGGAAGCAGCCAACCACAGATTCCCCCCTTAATCCCTCCCTGTCCTCGTTAAGCAGCCAGTAAGATTCCGGTTTGTGCTTCATTAGGTGCCTGACTAGAATTGGAGAAATGAAAAATCGAAAAAAGAAACAGCTACACAAAATCAGTAAATAAATAGATTCTTAAAAGCGTAAGTAATGAGCCTGTTTTGAAAATGCAGTGAGTAGAAAGTACTTTTTCTTTTGAAATGTATAAGTAAAAAGTGTTACGTTATAGAAATAGTCACGTAAAGTAGAGATACCTCAAATACTTAAGAACAGTAACAAAGTTCTTTGGTCAGCAAAAACCTCCAGACGCATTAGAATCGATCGTCAATAAAATGCTGTTCTTTATTACATGTCATTCAAAATTGGACAAGTAGACAAACTTAAATGAAGTTTTGGTTTTTATCTCATTAAGTCCAAAATAAAAGTGTTTGTAGTTGGTGCATTGCTGTACAGATGTTTTACATTAACCCAGCAGTTCCAAAACTTTTTCTGCAATACCCCGTTTTTCGGACTTGAGAATAATTTTGAGCCACACTCAGACACACGCATTGTTTTTTAACATTATAATTCATAAAAATTTGAACAAAACGAAACGGTGAATAATCGTGCTTACGGTGGAGTTGTTACACGTGTTATGTGTTGTACATTTTATACGTGTGACGTAGCAGTGCTCAGACATACCTTAGTCATTCTCCACGCTGCGCTCGCCCACTTTGGGACCCGCTGCATTAACCGATTATCGTATGACCGGTGACATGTGTTTTCATTATTAAATGATTCTTTTACGTGTTAGAGGATCACAGCTGTTCCTGATATCATGCTATTGTTCTGCATGTATGTGATCGAGTTTCATCAGCATTGTTGTTCCATCGCCGTTCTTTTAAAATCTGATTACACGGACACTCGGTGCACTCCAAGTCGGTGCTAAGATGTATGCATGTGTGAACAGCGTGGAAAAATGAGTCACCAGGGAGTGATTTAATTGAAAGTGTATAAACCAATGTGTTATGGGGCTCAACAACCACATGAAAAATAACCTCTAATGGCTTCCCTCTTGAGTGCAAGCATAAGCCAAGATCACCCGCTGTCCAGCTTAAGACTGCTCAAAGGGACGGCTTTACTTCCAAACGGCCCGCGGAGGATTGTGGTTAGTGTATTAATATTCATTATGGAACTGCTCTTGATAATGTCGCAACACTGAAGCGAGTTCGATTTCACATCTGAAATTCTAAACAAGCGAAGCACCATCTCACCAAATGGGTACAATCCATTTTAATATTGTTCCTAAGAAGTTTACACAACCGCCGCAGTAAACAAACTTAAACTGCTCATTTCAATAAACATTTATTACGTTCTGTGGAGCATATGGAAGGAGCACAAACATTTGCACATGGCAGTGAAGTTGTATCCAGGGTTGGTCCCTGTAAGATTGGGTCAACGTCTTTTGGTTTAGAAAGCCAGCAAAACATGTAAGTGGACCAGGGCGACCCAAACATTACAGAAACTCTGTGTGTGTCTTAGGCAAAGTGTAAACATACTGGAAACCTCTAGCCATGCACAAGTCCATTAGTGGAAGAACACCATCTGCTGGCTGTATCCATGGGTGGAGGACCTTTCTCAGCACAGCCGTGACTGTGATATAGTGATGGGACTGGCACTAGTAAGAACAGGTTTAGATGCAGAACCAGTGGTACTGAGCTTTAGAGAGACTAAACACTTGCTGGACGTTCTATGAAACACACCATATTGATACGGCTTGGTTGCACAGTACAGCTGATCTATGTGGCTGTTGATGGCCATGTTGTTAATGTACTCTTTTCTGCAACTGTGCAGCCCTAGAGACTGTGTATGTACCCTGTGATCATTTAGCTATGTTCCTGTGGTTCCCTTGTTATTGATAAATGAGGGAAGAGGAGGCATGCAAACGCAAAAGATAACAGCAAAGTCTTTATACAGTGGTGCTTAGGTTTGTGAACCCTTTAGAATTTCCTATATTTCTGCATAAATATGATCTAAAACATCATCAAATTTTGACACAAGTCCAAAAAGTAGATAAAGAGAACCCAGTTAAAGAAATGAGACACAAATATTATACCTGGTCATTTATTTATTGAGGAAAATGATCCAATATTACATATTAGTGAGTGGCAAAAGTATGTGAGCCTCTAGGATTAGCAGTTAATTTGAAGGTGAACTTAGTTTCAGGTGTTTTCAATCAATAGGATGCCAATCAGGTGTGAGTGGGCTCCCTGTTTTATTTAAAGAACAGGGATCTATCAAAGTCTGCTCTTCACAACACATGTTTGTGGAAGTGTATCATGGTACGAACAAAGATTTCGGAGGACCTCAGAAAAAGAGTTGTTGATGCTCAGGCTGGAAAAGGTTACAAAACCATCTCTAAAGAGTTTGGACTCCACCAATCCACAGTCAGACAGATTGTGTACAAATGGAGGAAATTCAAGACCATTGTTACCCTCCCCAGGAGTGGTCGACCAACAAAGATCACTCCAAGAGCAAGGCGTGTAATAGTTGGTGAGGTCACAAAGTAGCTTCTAAGCAACTGAAGGCCTCTCTCACATTGGCTAATGTTAATGTTCATGAGTCCACCATCAGAAGAACACTGAACAACAATGGTGTGCATGGCAGGGTTACGCGGGGGTGGGGTCACATCAGATACCGAAAGCAAAGGTTCACATACTTTTGAAACTCACTAATATGTAATATTGGATCATTTTCCTCAATAAATAAATGGCCAAGTATAATATTTTTGGATTTACATTAGGATGGGCTACCAAGAGGCCTGTGGTAACTTTGAAGGACTTGCACGACTTTATGGCTGAGAGGTTTTTGGCCTGTATGTTTGACAACATTCTCACAGTCTTAGCACAAAGCACAAATACACTGTATTTCATGGGCGGCAAGAAAGAAAACCCTTTGGAAAACGTGCCACATCATTGTGGTTCTGATGCCATGTGGCAAGTCAAGTGAAACCACGACTGAACTCTGATGATTGAAATCCAAGTATATAATCCAATCACACAGTCCATCACCCCAAACACAGAGTACTTATTTGGAAGCATGGTGGTGGTAACTTTGTGTTATAGGGATGTTTTCCTTCAGTGGAAACTGGGCAGTTGATCAGGATTGAAAACAGATGCGTCCAAAGTACGCCTAAGCTCTTGAGGAAATTTCCGCAGCTCTCTGCTGTACAGCTGATGATGGATAGGTGGTTCACCTTCCAGCAAAACAACAATTCTAAACAGACCACAAAAACAATGCAGTGGCTTAAGAATAGCAAGGGGAATGTCCTCGAATGGCAAAGTCACAGCCCTGACCTACATCCAATAGGAATGGATTTGAAGAGAGCCACATGTTTGTCGTTCACCATGAAATTTGACTGAATTTGATCAATTCTGTAAGGGTGAATGGGCTGATATTCCCCAGAGGGCACTGTTAAAGTCGCACGTATGAGTACAAGAGCAGTGCGCCTGCTAAGCCTGAAGATAAAATTGACACCAAACTTGATGCATGTGAGCCTAAGTGGCCTCCTGTACAGTCCAGACGGCTTCCGAAACGATTCAGCGCCGCAGGCACTGCTGGTGGGAATCTAACAACAAAGTTCTTTTGTTTCTTATCGAGGAAGCGATCTCTACTCTTCAACCTTCAGCAATGTCAAAGGAACAAGAGGAGCTGGGGTTGTTGGGAAGTTTGGCCAGGTGCAGTGAACACAGTTCACTTAATAATGTTACCTGAGATGGTGGGACAGGGCACAAATGGCTTATTAGCGATCGCTTTGGTTACCCAAGGAGATGTAATAAGTATCAACACACACTTTGCAACTTCAGGTCTTCATACATCATACACTGTTGTATGATATTTTTTTTTACTTCGGTGTTTGTGTGGATCTCATAGTTTTCTCTATACTCTCTCAAAGTTAAAAAATTACACGGGGAGCCTACAAAGGAGTAGAATGGACAGGCCCCTTCTTGGCATTTTGAAGTGTTGGTTATAATGGAAGTGTGTATTTTCCATGAGATGGGCGTGAGAAAGAAACCCAAAAACCGCGTTGCGACCGCTTTCAGTGTGAATTGCTCTTTAGAATAAAGTCTGCCACGACCCTGTGATGGAGGGAAGTGTGACAGGGCAAGCAACGATGCCGATAGAGGCCGTGTGAATTCAGTCAGACTAAGGTCGAGTCTCCTCCTTCATCTTCTGCGCTGGTGGTCAGACTGCGCTGTCCGGACCCAAACAACAGCCTCGTTTGTTGTTTTCCCCCGGGGGCTTGGAATTCGCTCAGCCGACATTGGCATGGTTTCCTGCTCGGGGTGCCAAGGCCAGTGACTGATCAGCAGGATACACACACACACACACACACACACACACACGCATTCACTCTGCACTGTCTGGGTGTCTGTCTGGCTCTGGAGCCTTTCCTCCATCTCTCATGACATTTGCTTTGGAGGAAAGATCAATGCCATCCCTTTCTTTTTGCGCTCACTTTCTCAGGTTTCTTTAAGTGTACAGCCTCGCTGCTCTAGGTTATTTCCTGTTTCGTTTGAGAAGTTCAGAGTGCCGCTTGCACGGCGGCGGTGTGCTTTTAACCACATGTTCTTCACATGCCACACCAGTAACAATCTGTATCAGTGACCATGTAGGCCAGTCACAAGTCCTGATCTTGTTTACCTTGTGGAAGTTGGTTCCATGTTTGCGGTAGTGGATGGGGGTGTACGCCATCATATGCTTTAACAGGACTCGGTCCCCCATTTCTCACACACACTCTCAGACACAACCCTGTGACCTCGCTCTCCTGTGGCCGATAGCACTGGGTTGTGATTTAGTGCAATAATAAAATTACCACGTCTCTGGAAGCAGACAGGGCACCCGCAACATCTGGCTCTAATAGAGTTATGAGCGATGGAGATAGATACTCAACACGAACCCATGAGGCCGCCGAGCAGGAGGCTTCGTCAAGCACGAGCTGACCTGTTTCTTTGTTATGTCTCTGTTCACCATGAGATGTGTTCTTCAGCTGGGCCATCTCATCTGGGATATAAACTATGCCCTGTTGATTGGTATGCAGAGCGTTCAGGGGTAGAGCCATTACTACAGAATTTGTGGAAGTACGTTCTGGTTTTTTGGGACGCCTTTCCACTGCAAGTGCAAATGTAAGATCTGATCCCAATCGGAGTACTCGAAGCATGTGTACCAGTAACTCGATTATGTTCTGTGTTCTCAGGCTGCGCATGTGCGTTGAGTTTTCTGGTTGATAAGTCCGGTTATTATAAAGGTTTGGTGGTGTTTGGCCCTCTTTTCCATTGACTATTGAGGGGGGTATTCTCGCTGGATCTGGCAACCCCGGAATTAAACGCGCCAAAATAAATATATATTCTTTTTCAAGGTACAATTCATATTAAATGCCAGTTTTCTGCATTCCTTGTGTAGCATGTCCTATGTTGTTTTAATTTCATTAAGAAAATACTCTCTTGGTAGTCCTGGTCAAGACCGAAACCATGCGTGACTGAGATGAGACCAACTTAATTTTTTTTCATCATAGAAGTATAAAAAGATTTAAAAAAAAGTTAATATTAAATTAGCTTGTAGTTCACTTTACATTCAGTATCATTCATTATAAATAATAGTATTTATCATTATATATTGTAAAATTAAACATTTAAATAGTTATTATATAAAGTTATTATTATATCATAGTCTTAGTCAAACTAAGGCAGTGTAACTTTTGATGATGGAGATGATTCTGCTTCTCTTCTCTCAAACTGAATCAGAATCACCACAAAGTCAGCATCCATTCTACACGTTTTTATTATTCAGTGTGCACACATAATAATATTTCAGTCTGCCGTCAGACAAAAAAACTGTCCTAAATTATACTAACCAAGTAAAGCGAGCTGAAAATGCAGACTCACAATCTTAACGCCAGACTATTAAAATAAAGCTGTTCATTGATTGGATACTGAACGAGAAGAGCAGGAACTTGTTTTTCCCTGTAGAGAATCTGAGTGCACATTTGATTTAGGCATGTAGAGAAAGGACTGATTTATTCTATTTGAATGGGATGTTGATGTTCAGCAACAGTAAATTAGATTGTGTTATGTTGTGTAAGACGGCAATTCAATTATAGCAAAGTCAAAGCATCCTGTCCTACCCCTGCTCATCCTGATCAGGGTCATGGCTAAGGGTCAGGACCCAGCGACACAGGCAGAGCTACACCTTGAACAGGATGCCAGTCCATCACGGGGTTCCGTTAACTCATAACCCGACCTTCGGCTTCACGCGGGATTCAAACTGTAGCCCTCAGGAACTGCTGTTTCCAGCAGCTGTTGCTTCCAAGCCACAGGATTTTCAGTTGGAAATCATCAGGCTTTTGCTTTACTACCTTGTAAGCTGCTACATCAGTACAGATGAAGATTTATGAACCGAAGAAGTGGTCAAAAATGAAACACCGACAAATTAAAACATTATAAAAAAATGTTATAAACGCTTAAAAACTATTGCAACAACTTGGCACACTGAGCAGTAAGTGACTTCTTGCCACTTTCTGCTGTTTCTGAGCTCTAAAAATGTCACTGGGCACCATTATATCATGCTAATGCCATTAAGTGCCAATGATATTAGGCATTGGCAAGTGGGAGACGCAGAGTTCCAGTCTTCTGGTACTAAAAGTTCTGATGCTTGGGCAATGGGGGGGAAAAAAAGCCCCTTAATCTGATGGGTGCAAGTATAACATGCCATCACTTCCCATTTGATAGGACATAAAGAAAACACTTGGCTTGGACAGTGGCACAGAGTTCAACTCCCCCCCAGCCATTTCCACTGGGTATAATCTCCATTCACAACATGTCTGACCAGATTGTGCCAAATTCTTAAGCACAATAAACTGTTTGACCATTTCTTGAGGTTTGACACTCCGTTACGAAATCACAACGTTTTATATAACATTTGTTGACAGAAACACACACTCCAAATTGTCTGGGAGTGAAAAAAAATAACTAAGGACGGGAGAAAAACCTGGAAAAGTTCTCAATGCCATCAGGCGCCATCTATTGAAGAATGTTTCTTGGGAAGTTGGAATTTTTCTCTCTCGTCTGTCGTGAAAGCTGCGTTTGAGACGTGCAGACAAAGGCCATGTTGTATGTGAAAGAGGGTGAACTGTGGCAGGACTGTCTGTCTGGCCCGGAGAGAAAGCAAAACGGCCCAGACGCTATTGTGCACCCGTGGCGGGCAGCCTGACTCGGCCATTCTGCGCTGAGTGAGAGAGGTCACTTCTGTCTGTGCTGTGGCTTCAGTGCCTGATGTCTGCACACAGCCCAGAGGTACACATGGGGACCTGCAGCATAGGGGGCTAATGGACAAAAAAGGAAACCAAAAAAATCAGCCAGGCTTTACAGGGCTCTTCAGTGACCCTGTGAAGGACTAAGTGGAAAAGAAAGTGAATGAATGAATGAATGTTAAAAAGATTTTCTTTCAGATGAATCACAATCCATGATATTATCTTTCATTTAGGTAGAATGTAGCGACCAAACTAACTAGGAAATGTATAGGTCCATAAGAGAACAGAAATATCACTTAGCGGAGCTTTTTCAAACAAACTTGGAATGCATTTCCCAACAAAATGTAAAGAGTTAGAAATGTTAATATCATCACCACGTGCTCAGTGTCCACAAATAGTCATAATAGTAATGTTTTTAAAAGCTAGTGGGATTCTTTAGTCCAGCTAGAGGCCACAAGTTAGTAGTAGTGGCAAAATCGGATGCTGTTAATTTTGGATTCAGGCATCTCTGCGTTTTGTGCATCATCATAATTGTGGCGTTAGAAAAATAAGTGCTGCCTCATGTTTTTGTTAGGGTTCATGATTCGATGTTTTTTTTTTGTTTTGTTTTTTTTTTACTTCTTAAGTGTAAACAGTGCAAAAGAATCCACATTTTTTTCGAATTAAACTTTAGTTCCCTGCAAGTAAAAGAAATGACCAGAAATAGCTTAAATAAAATGCTCTGTTGCTTAGTGAAGTGAAAACATGCATTTTTTATTTCTGACAAATATTTAACACTTTTATATGATTTATAGAAATTATATAATTAATATTTAAAATAATGTGTATGTTTCTTGCACATTTTTAAACAAAAAGAATCGTTAATCTTTTGCAATTGAAAGAAATTAGGAGGTTTAAATAATGTTACACCAAAAATGTGCTATTTCACAAAAATGTAAAAAAACAAACAAAAAAAACTAAGCACCATCTTAAGTTACCATCTTAAGCACCGGGACTGTGGTAGCCTAGTGGTTAAGGTACTGGACTATGGACCAAAAGGGCCAGGGTTCAAATCCCACCTCTGCCAAGCTGCCACATTGAGCAAGGCCCTTAACCCACAATTGCTTGGATTGTAAGATTGTACCCATTGTAAGTCGCTCTGGATAAGGGCGTCTGCTAAATGCTGTAAATGTAAAATGTAAGTTGAAAATCAAAGTAAATAAATAAGTAATCATCCTTCAAACATCTTCAAACTCAAATTCATCTTTACCTTAAAGAATTTCAATTTCTGCAAAGACGTGTGTATGGAAACATGTCGTATGATGGCACCCTCTGGTGTTACAAATGCAGCTGCCTCAGATGGTGTAATAATCACAACCCTTGTGACATTGTAGATCTCCACAATGCACACCTATGTTTTGTAGCTACATTATAGTAACTGGCCAGTTCCCAGAGCTTTTAAGCAACGCCTTTGTTTCACTGGAGACGTTACCTACCATAATTTAATCACTGGCCTCTTTGATCAGTGTATTTCACCCACTTAAATTTGGGTGTCTTGTGAGTCAGACGGGCTTTTTTTCTCTCCCCTGTTGACATGTTGAAATCATGCCATCTTATACCTTGTGAGTGTGTAACAGAGAGAGAGAGAATCTGCATTGGCATGCAAGGAATTAGTTTTCTCAAAAATGCCAACATTGTTACAAGCGCAGTCTATTAGAATCTTGCAAATTTGATTAAGGTGGCAATAGCTTCTATTCACGTTTGGCAGTTTATGGCTGGAGTTATACACTCATTGACAGAAACCCTGTTGGTCGTCCTCTAGCCTGGATACAAGATGAGATACAATTGGGAATGAAGGCGTTCTGTAGATCCTGCATACTCGTAGGCTGCTGAACCTGGCATCCCAGCTGGTCTCATAAATGCCCTTGCTGTGTGTGGGTGAGCATTAGCCTGCTGAAAAACACCACTTGGAAGCTGTAACATGAGAGGCAACTTATGTGGTGGTGGGATGTCCTCTCACATATCGCTGAGTTGTTAGTGTCCCTCGTATCACTTCAAGAGGGGACCGACCATCCTATGCATTGGCTCTCCTGATCATCCACAGCAAAAGTGCTCACCATGAGGCCTCCATATGCGAACCCGGCCATTGTCGGATCCCAAATAGATCCTGGATTCGCCACTAAAAAGACGATACAGTTCCAGTCCGTAGCAGCCCAGGTTCTTGGTCATGACTCCACTGCAAACAAACGTGACGGTGGCTGGCTGTTGATAGCAGGACACGTAATGGGCACCGTGACAACAAATTTCCTTCTGCTAAGCACCTGGAAATGGTCCGGGCAGAGATGGGTGTGTAGTGAAGATGCCACCTGTGTCTGGAAGGTTGATAACGAAAACGTGGGAGCTGCTGTAGAAGTCCAATGATGCACCCCCACTCAAAGTCTGTGAATTGGAGTTCTGTCTGGCAGTCATCAGTCTCTCAATAGGAGGTACACGACCCAAAAGTAGCCTCTGGGAGCCTTTTAATAGAGCAGCAGGGGAAGCACTTTTCCACACCTTGCGGGAAGACCCAGTGTCTAAGCATGCTCTGTACAACTCCTGCCATAGTTGGGGATCGAACTCCTAATGATGAGGAGAATGTTACAGCACTTTTTAAGTCAGCAGTATTTTGGGTGTAGCGAATGGAGGTATCGTGTGGAACATGTGGCTTGAGGTTTGGGTTTGGACTTGGTCAAGTGTAGGAAACGTGAACTGATAGCCCTGCTAACTTCCCCGTAATGTGCTTTCAATGTTGAGGGCTGGTGACTCTGAAAGCCTGCCTAAATGAGCTATGAACACTTGAGGCATCGCTGTAACTCAAACGCCGTGTTATGTAACAGTTCACTATCACTTGTCCTGCTGGTATTACTTATCATGTGGTGTGGTGTCTCTGTGTCATCTCCGAAGAAACCGCTCCGGGTTGGAACCCAGAGCTGTGCACTGCTGTTTTCATTTTGCTGTAACACTCAACCATTTCCTTGGTAAACAGTTAGCTGAATTTATGGGTGGTTGATTTGGCCAAGTTCTTTATCAGTGGCATATGAACATGTTGTATCAGTGGTTTCTGAACTTTTTTGTATTTGCTATATTTCTGATTAAATATGACCTAAAACATCGTCGGATGAGTCCTAAATGTAGATAATCAGAACCCAATTGAGTTTTTATACTTGGTCATTTACATATATAGGAAAATGGTCCAATATTGGACCAACTGGATCAACATCAGTATTTTATTTTTTATTAGTAGTTCTTAATTGTTGTAGGCTTGAAATGCAGTAATGGATGCCTATTAACAAATGAAGCTGACCAGAAAAAAAATCATGAACTATCTTGGGTTGACACGTTCTGCGATGTCGAAGTAAATGTAAGGAACATTTTATTCTCATTTTCTATACTGTCCCAACTTTTTCCGACTTGGGGTTGAACATACCACCCAGTCCTGGTTAAATCGTACGTTAGAGAAAGACTCCCTGACTGTTTGCAGAGGAAGTGATTTATATATGAATGATCTTGGTTTTGAAACATCTGCCTCCGTATTTGTGTGCCAAGTTCATATCAGTTCTGGCTAGGTGACGAAATGTGCTGTGTATTTATTGTTTTCCAAAAATTCCTTTAACTTCTATGGAATTTACTAGGAAAGCATTTTTTTTGCAGTAATGCAGGTTTTCTTTGGCAGAGTTTTCCGGATATTATTATTTTATTAAATGTTTTTACTGCAACCCTCATCATTTACCTTAGATGAACATGCTTATGAACATTATGAGTTCATAATTTTCCATGAGTTTGGTTTTCATTTGCTCAGACCTTTAGTCTGGCTACATAGCATTTGATTGTTTTTCAATACTTTTGTTTTTCATGCTGGCTGTGGAGTCAGTGACGTTTTTTTAATTTTTATTTTTTTTATCACATTTTAGTCAAAATATTATGAAGCTTTGGGGGGCGCGGGTGGGAAGGGGGGTCTTTCCAAGAGCCATGCCTATTGGTTGAGGATGCAGGATGCAGCTGGTCCAGCTGAGAACACATGACAATCTGGGCCTACTGTAGAATGAAGGTGGAATGTTTTAAAACACTGTTTTAGTGTGGGGTGCACGGTCAAAATTCAGAATTCAACCATTTGCAGCCTCACTGTTCATGTTTCCCTCACATGGACAACTGAGTTCTAGTGCAAGATGAGAACTTGCCTACTTGCCCTGATTGGTTGGATGTTGGTTGTCCACATCATTTGTTTTTCCCATCATTTATAGAGTCTGGGGAACCACAAAGACCAGAGTGTTCCTCTGAACATATATTTTTTGACAGCTACAATTTGAGGAGAACGTTGCCAGCTTTTCTAAAAAATCACGACTCCAACCTTTTAACTCCACCTTTAACTAGGTTATGTGCAAGCCTGAAACCATGTGTTGACATCCTGAACAGCAATATAAAATCCATATGCTCTTTATTGCGAAATCCACACATAAATCCTCCAGTACTGGAAAAAGAATTTATACCCCAAAAAACAAACATTGACCCGAGTGTGATGTGCAGCGTTCCACTATAAATCTGTTAAAACTAAAAGGTTAGTCCCTATCTGCATGTCTTTTACACTGTTATATCACAGACAGGTCGGGCTGCTGGGAATATGGCTGACAGTTATGTGGATGTGGTTGTGCGCTAAAGATCCCTGTATGAAGAGACTTAATCTGTGGTCCTGCTGAGCCTGAGATCCTTCAGATCAAGTTTTAATCGTAGGTGTTTCCAGGCACACCTTTAAGGTGTCCGTATGCCAAAGGCACGAACGGAGACAGAACCAGGCATATACTCAGTCACTCTGCTTGGCCAGCACATTTTTGTTTTGAAGCATGAAAATGATCTTGGCCCAAAGCTGCAGCTCTGAGTTACTTAATCAGGAATGTATCCCCTCCTAGATATCCGCAGAAAGGATCTTTATTCAGCTCAACATGAAATATTGTTCGGCTTATGTAAATTAAGGGCTGTGGGCTGGAAGAGACTGCAGCCTCCAGTGTTTGAGCAGATGGGAATTGTGGTTACCTCCGTGGTTTGCTCTAAAATGAGCCTTAACACGAACTACAGCTACAGAATTACAACTGGTTAGATCTCCACTGCCGAGGACCTCACTAGTGCCAGCCTGGCGGTCTTATTTTGTGAACAGTACTGCAGTGGAATGGTCATGTTCATTCCGAGGTCCAGCTAGCCAAACTCGTGACTTAGAAGTGTTTAGGTTATCATTGAAAAACCCAATAAAATGGATGGTCAGAATAGCAAACTTAAATTAAAAGTCGTTGTAGTTAGACTCGTGCTGTTAAGTTGGGTTTACTAAAAATGGCCAGCTTGTTTAAACAGCTAGTGCTCGGTGGGTCTTGTGGAAATCATGCAATTCTGTTCCATTAGCGTGTGGATGTTACAAAAATGGCTGAACTTTCCAAATTTATATTCACACGTACCCACAAACACAATAGTACACAATAGGGGTGTAAAAGTGGGACAATGCTTCGTTGAGTTGGGTGGGGAATTCTTGTTTATTACTCCATCACCAGATCGTGCAGTCGTACAGTACTGTGTAAAATCTTTTTTTTTTTCATTTTATATTCTGTTTATAAGTTTGAGAGGTCACTGCAGTTTGTAGTTCTACAATTCCAGTCTGTAGTCCGTCTGTTTTTCTGTATACTTTGTTCGTACCCTTTACTCTGTTCTCTGATGGTCAGGACCCCCACAGGACCAGCACAGATCAGGTACTATTTGGGTGGTGGATCATTCTCAGTACTGCAGTGACAACAAATAACAAAGTATGTGGAGAAACAGATGGACTACAAAGTAGTCAGTGACCGCTAAAACTCAAATAAAGAATATAAACTGAAAGATATAAATGCCTAAGACTTTTGCACAATATCGTACGTCATTCTCAACTCGTATCCTTCAGAAATAAACAAGTGTTTTGACTCGGTTATGTATGATGAAGCTACAACAGAACATTTGTATTTACAATTTCAAACCTAACATTTCTCATAATTTCTTTTAAATGCAGGGGACTAAAGTATAAAACGGATAATCGTGACAAAAGCAAATCATGATCTCTGTATTATGACTTTGAATCTCGTCGCGTGCTGTGTGTGGTTACACCTCTCTTTCTCTCACACTGCTGATTTAACTAATGAAGGACTTTCTAACAAGCTCTTTATGAGCTTAAATGGCTCGGACAGAGCACTGATTTCCAACCCAACCCTCGGGCCTCCTGAGCCCATCTACCTCACTACCAACTGTGCTCAATATTCAGCACTTAATTACCTGGTTACCTGTTGAGAGCTGAAATAAAGCAAGCATGTGAAAGTCCTCTGGGTTTTCAAAGGCCTAGCCGGAAAAGCAATTATAGATTAAAGCAATGCAGTGGAACATCAAAGCTGTCCATGTTGGAGTTCCTGATGTTAATCATCCCTTGAGCGATGTCGTTGTTTTGTTAATGGTTTGCAAAATTGGCTGTTTCTGTAATGAAGCACATGTGTATGTTTTATGCAGTACCAGAGCCATACGCAGTGGTACTGTATAATGTTCTATGCATTGTGCATGAGAAAGAATGTGAAACGGGTTGAGAGAAATGAAGCCCCACCCCATCCACAGATAACAGCCAGGCAGCACGGCCAATAACAAAGTCCCGTTGAGAAAGTCGCTAAGCTGACAGTATTAATACTTGGTGGGATTTTCAATATAAAGGAACCAGATACGGACATTTCTCATAGGAAATAATGCATATTAAGCTCACAATGTCCAAATATTTATTATCCAAACCATTTCTCAGAACGAGGTACGTCCAGATAATAGGCTATGACTGGCAACTGGTGTGCAGTAATTGGCTGTTAAGCCTGATTTACGTTTTCTTCAGAATGGACTGGGGCATCGTTTAACTCCTAACAGCTTCAGCCCTACTTAGAGAGAATGTTTTGTGGTTTATTGTCGGACCGTTCTTCAGAGGGGAATTCTTTATAGAGATAAAGGAGTTGGAGATTTACTAAATAGTCTGCACTGTAGTTTAAATCTGATGATTCTGGAGGCTGTTAAAAGAATGGCGTTGGCTTAATGGTGAAGGTACTGAACCGTGGACCAGAAGTTCCAGGGTTCAAATCTCACTTCATTGTTGGCTACTTAATGGACTTAATAGCATAAGCTGCCCAGGGTGTCTGGAAAAGGATTCTCAAATATCTTAATATTGGGACTGTGGTGGTGCTGCCAGTAAGACACTGGACTGTGGATGACGAGGTCCAGGGTTCAATTCCCACCTCTGCTAGACTGCCAATGTTGGCTAACCCACTATAGTTTGAATTGTATCTCTCAGGATAAGGGTGTCTGCTAAATAAATCTCACATAGTTTAACTTTGGGACTGTAGGGGTGCAGCCAGTAGGATACTGGACTGTAAAGGAGAAGGTCCAGGGTTCAGATCCCACCTCTGCCAAGCTGGCTCCTTGAGCAAGCATTGTAAGATCCAGATCCAGAAATGCTAATAATGTGCAAAAGTCTTAGGCCACCATTAGATTTGTTGTTTAGCTGTGGTATATTGACCCTATGTAACATATTGTCTATAACTGAACCCCACAGCTGATCTTCATTCCAATCTTTGTGAGCTTTAGCATAGCTTAGATTCTTCACCCTGTTTTTCTTCCAAAAAAGACCATTCCTTATCTGCGGACTGTAGAAGGGTCAACTTGGCATTCCAATGAAACTGCCAGATCTTGCTATTGCTCAAGGGGAGGTCTGGTTGTATTCTTACAAAGAGACTATATAGTCATTATACCATTGCTGAAACATTGATATATCTAATTTAATGGTGGCCTGGGACTTACGGACAGTACTGTAGCCTCGAAGTCGTACCTTCACCTGACGTACTTCGCATGAGTCGGGCTAGCAGGCACCGACTGGAGTGCATGGGTACTATATACTGAAAAGTCTTCAAATATTCATTGCTTATTTTTGATGCTTTAAAGACAAACAACATGATCATCAGAACCTTAAAGCTGAACGAGAACAACCGAGAGTCAAAGGATCGATTTTACAAAGACGAGAAAAGGGAAAAAAAAAAACCTACAGGCGTATCTTACGACCTCTTTGTTGCACGGAGAGCGTAAACATGTCGGTGAGGTTTAAATTATGACTTTAGTTCACTAAAGTAAACGACAACAGTTCCCAGTGCAGTAAATTCCTTAAGGCAGTAGTTGCCAAAACCGCTATGACATATCTCATGAATCATCTCATGAAACATGGAATTATTCAGCATCAAGTTAACTGTAGAGTTTAACTGGTTGAAGAACAGCTCTGCTCTATCGCTGCCACCACAGACAAGACGTAGACACGAATGTTTTTAAAGATAGCGTGTCAGCAGCAGGTATCTAAACAGTTTATTGGTCAACTTTCTCCATCCCAGGAGAACGTAGGGTGCAGGCGCAGTGGTGGTGGGCTAGCCTTTTACCACCCTGCTTTGCCACCTGATCTCCCTGGCAGTCGGCCTGATACATGTCACCTGTGAGCTCTAATCCCACCTGCACACATGTTTGTCATTGTGATTTGGTCACTTAAAGGTCCAACTCCTTTTTCATGTGGTGTCTATTTTGTCCCTGAATATTCAGAACCCATCAAGTTGGTTTGAAAGCACTTTTCTCCATCAGGTCTGTGTAATACAGCTGGTTCTAGTTGAGGGAGTGTTTCCGGATTGTTTTTGCAGAGTAACTGTAGTCAACTTCATTTGTAGCTCACCTAACAGTATCAAGATGCTGCAGTTCTATTATGTGCAGAAGTCTCCAACAAGCTTGTCTTTGTTCAAGTAAAATAACATCACATTTGCTCGTTAATGCAAATATCTCATCAGCCGATCATGGCAGCAACTCAACTGGTGCATGATGGCCTGCTGAAGTTCAAACTCAGTACCAGAATGGGGAAGAAAGGCGATTAAAGTGAATTTGGCTGGTCTGAGTATTTAAGAAACTTCTGATCCACTGGGATTTTCACACAGCGCCATCTCTAGGGTTTCCAGAGAATGGTCTGAAAAGGAGAAAATATCCAGTGAGGGCAGTTCTCTATGCCAGAGGTCAGAGGAGAATGGCCAGACTGGTTTGAGCTGATAGAAGGGCAACAGTAAAGGCCTTTTCACGCCGAGTCAGTTTTTTACACACCTACAATTACGCACGTCAAGTTTTGAAAAAGGACGCATGATATTAACGCCGTCCTTCACACAGAGTCCGAAACTGACAGACTGCAATCCTGCGTAAAATTTTTAATTGGAGCCTGTTCTAATTTCTGCGTTGGTCGGATGCTTTAAAATCAGGCTGACCAATCAGGGCTCGGTCGTCAGGCAGAACAGCTCATCCTGCTAGCAGCAAGAGCTTATAGGCTAAGTAACACTTTAAAACATGGATATTAAAGAAAAGATCTGGTGGAATAGAACTGAAAGGCTGGAGAATGATGGTGATAAAGCTCACAGTGACTGGAGGGAATTGTTTATTATTTATTTAAGTGCATTCTAATCTGCACTAATCTTTAGAAATGTCTTTGTTTTGTTTTTTTAATTGACGATGTGAAGAAGACACGGCGAGACACGTTAAGAGAAGAGAAATTAAAGAAAGCAAAAGTGGACAGGGAGTTTTCAGAGTGTTTAGACAAAACACGTCGTACTTGGTGTGAAGGTCCCACTTCGTTAAAAATTGCACTCGGTATGAAAAAGCCTCAGCTCTTATAACCACTCGTTACAAACGAGGTATGCAAAGAGCATCTCTGAACACACAACACATCGAACCTTGAAGCAGATTGGCTACAGCAACAGAGAGCCACATCAGCTGCCAGTCCTGTCAGCTAAGACCAGGAAGCTGAGGCTACAGTTCATACGGCTCACCAAAATTGCACAGTAGAAGACTGAAAAAACGTCTGGACTGATGAGTTTTAATTTCTAACCTTACCATTCAGATGGTCGGGTCAGAATTTGGCGTAAACATCATGACAGCATGGATCCATCCTGCCTTGTATCAGCGGTTCAGGCTGCTGCTGGTGTAATGGTGTGGGGTACCTTCTTGGCACACTTTGGACACCTTAATACCAACTGAGCATTGTTTAAACACCACAGCCTACCTGAATATTGTTGCTGACCATGTGCCCCCCTTTACATCACAGTGTACCATCTTCTGATGTAACTATGCTCAAATCATCTCGAACTGGTTTCTTGTACCCACTCCATCACTCGTGTCACTTTTGACTCCTGCCTGTTACTTCTTTCCCACTTTTATTTGATGGACAGCTAAGATCCTCTGATTGTTCTCACAAACCACAAATGCTCACAGAACTCCTCTGAAGAAGCTTAAGTCAGACTTTAATCAGCTGAACACTGTGTGGTTCTAGAATGCATATACGTTTGTTAAGCTGAATGGTCAGTTGTTACCACATGAATGAAATGGCTTGGCTCTGCTTGTTAATTTGTTTAGTGCTTGGTGTTGGTTTCATGTGGACTATGTTACGTGTCATCTGGTATGACTGTTCAGATCTGCTAATCTTATGCAAAGACATTATTAAATACCGACCACAGCGCAGTTTGTTTTTAAGCTGCTTTGCTGGATGCATGAACACTCACACACACTCACACACACACACACACACACACACACACACACATCTCAGGGACTGAAGCTACACTAGGGCTTTATAACATAGGCGCCAACCTCAGTCTAGGAAATGAAGAGAAAGACTTCGGTATGGCTCGAAAAGCGTATCTGTTACTCTCCGTTTTACTTTCCAATGTTTGCTTCCAGGCCAAAAAGAAAGCAGTTGTCAATCCTTGTAAATTTCAAATGGGACATGGCTTAGTGCTCTGTACGCTGCCTTGGCTGAATGCAAGGATTCCTAAAGCATTCAGCAGCTAGCAGATCAGAATCCTGGAAGTATTTGAGGACTGTAACGTGAACTTGCGTCAAACTTTGCCTGGGTTCTAACAGCAGGTCCAGGTGGTTATGACATATGGCAAGGTTTTGGACCAGTGGACTACACCTAAGCCTTTTTCAGCCTTCTCATTCAGGGATACATGCAGCGCTGCCTAAGGGACTGCTAGGGCTGTACTGATTGATCTCTTTTTGAACAAAGTTCCCATGTTGTTGCTAAATATGAGGATGTTGGTCAGTCACCAGCCTTTTTGTGGTTTCACAGTTTAATGGTTAGGCACGGTGTGTTCCTAACTTAATTACTGCATGTGCTTAATTGAATAATTAAGCACGTGTAGTAAACCTCGCTAACCAAAGTCCTTTTATCCAAATTCTTTTCATCCCCTAACCCACTATCTGAACCATTACAGGTTGTTTGTTTGTTTGTTTTCCATGTGTTTTTCAGTTCAGTATCCCAAACCAGTCTTTGTATTTTAGAGTGTTATTTACATATAAATAAGCACACTTATTCTAATATATTTAGTTCAGGTTATTTATTCTAAAATACGTGCATGTTCTCACTATATACTTTCTCTTGACGTATTTTGTTTCTGGTTTAAGGTTTCATAACATCATAAAAAAAAAAAAAAAAAAACATAGATCACCACTTAATGGCTACCAAGTTCCAGTCCATTTGAAGTTCATGATTTGTAGCTCTGTCTCATGTGGGTAGTCGTGTGATATGCCGTTGTGATGAACTCGGGCAACTTAATCGACTTAATGTACTTAATCTCTGCACTTTGTAGTTCTAGAATGACACTGTTCATCCGTCGTATGCACGTGTCCAGTGATCCAGACACGCTAGCTGCTGTACACGCCATGTGAAGCTCGATGGACTGTTTTCTACAAGCTGTAGTTCTGACAAAAAAGGAACCACTTGCAGAAGGTGCCCTGCCACACTTTTTACATTGTTATACAGTGCTGTGAAAAAGTGTTTGCCCCCTTTATGATTTCCTTTTTTTTTTTGCATGTTTGTCACACTTAAGTGTTTCGGAACATCAAACCAATTTAAATATTAGTCAAAGACAACGCAAGTAAACACAAAATGCAGTTTTTAAATGAAGGTGTTTATTATTAAGGGAGAAAAAATCCAAACCTACAGGGCCCTGTGTGAAAAAGTGACGTACACCAACAGATTTTTAAAAGCTACACATCATGCCGAGATCCAAAGAAATTCAGGAACAATTGAGAAAGAAAGCCATTGAGATCTATCAGTCTGGAAAGGGTTATAAAGCCATTTCTAAAGCTTTGGGACTCCAGCGAACCACAGTGAGAGCCATTATCCACAGTTACCCCAAGAGCGCAGCAACGACTCATCCAAGAGGTCACACAAGACCCCACAACAACATCCAAAGAACTGCAGGCCTCACTTGCCTCAGTTAAGGTCAGTGTTCATGCCTCCACCATAAGAAAGAGACTGGGCAAAGATGGCCTGCATGGCAGAGTTCCAAGACAAAAACCACTGCTGAGCAAACAGAACATTAAAGCTCGTCTCAATTTTTCCAGAACACATCTTGATGATGAGGACTGACGAGACAAAAGCTGAACCCTTTGGAAGTTGTGTGTCCCATTACATCTGGTGTAAAAGTAACACAGCATTTCAGAAAGAGAACATTATAGCAACAGTAAAATATGGTGGTGGTAGTGTGATGGTCTGGGGCTGTTTTGCTGCTTCAGGACCTGGAAGACTTGCTGTGATAAATGGAACTATGAATTCTGCTGTCTACCAAACAATCCTGAAGGAGAATGTCCGGCCATCTGTTCGTGACCTCAAGCTGAAACGAACTTGGGTTCTGCAGCAGGACAATGATCCAAAACACAGCAGCAAGTCCACCTCTGAATGGCTGAAGAAACACAAAATGAAGACTTTGGAGTGGCCTAGTCAAAGTCCTGACCTGAATCCTATTGAGATGCTGTGGCATGACCTTAAAAAGGCCGTTCATGCTGGAAAACCCTCCAATGTGGCTGAATTGCAACAATTCTGCAAAGATGAGCGGCCAGAATTCCTCCACAATGCTGTAAGAGACTCATTGCAAGTTATGGCTAATGTTTGGTTGCAGTTGTTGCTGCTAAGGGCGGCCCAACCAGTTAGTAGGTTTAGGGGGCAATCACTTTTTCACACAGGGCCATGTAGGTTTGGATTTTTTTCTCCCTTAATAATAAACACCTTGATTTAAAAACTGCATGTAGTGTTTACTTGTGTTGTTTTTGACTAATACTTAAATTGGTTTGATGTTCCGAAACACTTCAGTGTGACAAACATGCAAAACAAAAAATAGGAAATCATAAAGGGGGCAAACACTTTTTCACACCACTGCATTTATTAATAGGCAGTGTTTTGAAAATACAGGAACCAAATCGAGATTTTCCGAATATATGTAGGTAATAACCGTAATGGACTGTTATGAGTACTTGTTATCCAGACTGTTTTCCAAAACTACTTGGAAATGACCAAAAGTACTTTCAGATAACCCTTCATTAGTGTATTTTAGTCTATCGTAAATGTTGTGTTTTCCTAAACACAACTATCTACAAATATCTCAAAATAGAATAATTAAGCCTAAAGTGTGCAAAGTGTGCTGGGAAAGATTCTGCAGACCAAATGTGTCATGCCGCATTACCGCATGCAGTATGGCAGCCTTACTGGTTGCCTAACTGAGGCTGCTTCATGTCGTGCCAGTTGTTTGGCATTAATGAGGAAGAACGGCATGTTTGGAAAACATGGCAATCTTGATTAAAACTCAGCCTTTCATACTCATAACACATATTTCACCTTAATTGCAGTTGTTGGCGACCTGAAATGTTTTCAGCCTTCATAGAAATAACATCAGGCTGGTAACCATGATAACCTTTAGGCCTGTATTTACTGACAGATATTCAGTGCTGTGCAAAAGTCTTGTAGACATTCTATATTTTCACTTTATTTTCAGTTTATTCTGTAAGTTTTGGTGGCCACTGCACTTTGTAGTTCTGTGGTGGACTGTGGTAGCCTAGTGGGTAAGGTACTGGACTATGGACCACAAGGTCCAGGGTTCAAATCCCACCTCTGCCAAGCTGCCACTGTTGGGTCCTTGAGCAAGACCCTTAACCCACAATGGCTTGGATTGTAAGACTGTACCAATTGTAAGTCACTCTGGATAAGGGCGTCTGCTAAATGCTGTAAATGTAAATGTAGTTCTATAATTGCAGGCTGTAGTCCATCTTGTTTCTCTATATACTTTTGTTGTCCCCTTTACTTGGTTCTCTAATGGTCAGGACCAGCACAGATCAGCTATTAAATGGGTGGTGGATCATTCTCAGCAGTGTAGTGATCGGACACAGCAGTGCTGCTGGAGTTTTAAACCACTGTTTCACCTCATTGTTCCACCTTGTAGATGTAAAGTCCGAGACAGTAGCTCATCTGTTGGTGCACAGTTTGTGTCAGTCATCCTTCATTAGTCCTCACAGGATGCTGGTGGCAGGACATTTGTGGCTGGTGAACTATTTTCAGTCCAGCAGTGACTCTGAGGTGGTCTGATCCACTCATATCAGGACAACGCACACCACCACACCACCACCACCACACCACGGACAAAGTATGTAGAGAAACAGATGGACTACAGTCTGTAATTGTAGAAGTGCAAAGTGCAGTGAGCGCTAACACTCAAATAAAGAATAAGCAGAAAAATATAGAATGCCTATAACATAAGGGTATTCACACACACAACAAGATTCCAGTAATGGCAGCACTTTAAAGCTGTTGTGCTGTCCAGCTCCCCGCCAGAGCAACTGTTTGAAGTGTAATATTGCCAATATGAAATTTGCTCCAATAATGCTGCAGACAGTTTTTTAGCTAGGTTAGCATTACTGGCTAAGTAATATCGACAAGTCCCGGCTGTCTTAAGTTGCACTGTGTTGTCTGAATTTGATACTGTTTCACTGTGGAATTGAGCAGAGTGAAATACCAATTGGTTACATGCCATTCTTGAAGGACAAAGGAAGTAAATGCCGGCTCATCACATCTCTGTTGAACCTCGCTTATTTAATTTGGTAGAAGAAAATGGCTGGCTTGTACATGTCAGTCCTTCTATTTTCCACTTGAGTATTCCTGTTTTTTCCATGTTTTGACAGCTAAAGCTACAAAGTTAGAAGAATTAAAACAATTTTCCAGATTCTGTTCAGGACTTGATTAACTCTGACTGCGAATAACTCTTGAAACACGTTTGAAATGTCACTGGCAATTTGATAGCCGTCACACTGGTAATGTTTTGATACAAGACCTGGCATTTAAACCAGTTTGCGTCAGCGCCAGACCTTGAGTTCTTCAAGTTTGCCCATTTCTCAAATAGGTGTAGCGAGTTATGGACGCCTTCAGTGCCGTTCCACCTGAGTCTGTCTATTATCAAGGTGATGACGATAGGCAGACGTGTCACCGCATCATCACCGGGAGCAGTCCGGCGTCAAGAAGACTCCAGCATCTCCAGCCTTATCTCATTTAGTTGTTGCATTTTTTTTTTTAAAACGTGATGCTGAACATATCCCAGTCTGGGACAATAGACAAACGTCTGTGCACGAGGAAGACTCCGCACCCTGAGATGTCAGTTTGTAGCCAGGAAGTCTCACTCAAGGAAATCTTCGACAACATTCTTGCCATGATAGGGATACTTCGCCTCAAAGAATGTTTTGTTTGATTACTTTTTTCTTCTTCTCCTCAGTTCCAATGGGCAGACAGTTATTGGGACGCTCTTTGTCCATTCTGGTAGGGGCAGATATGGACGAGGTGTTTATGAGAAGGTGTCACTGATGCTCTGCCCGTGGGCCCGGTGTGAGGAATCTGGAGCATGAGAGGCCTCTGTGAGGAAGCTCTCTAGGCCCCCTCTATATGCAGGGGGGAGCTTTGGCCGAAATCTGGAGTAGCAGCTAAAGCACGCCAGTCTGTTTCATCAGAAATTCAAAGCATCAATTTCTGCATGGTGTAGGGTATTATTATATAGTTCCTATTTTACATGGCCGTGATGGAGAGCTCACAAATCTAAAAGGACAGGGAAGGAAATGTTTTGTTGTGTTACTGACTCATTATTGAATTTCTTCCGCTCTTTATGGAAACAAGTCGGTTACCCAGTAAACGAAGTACTTGTGCAGGCATTCTCATGAGATTTCCTGTTCGTCCTACATGAACGGAACAAATCCTCTTCTCAATCTTCTTGGTGCGCATTTGATCTTGGCTCCTGTAGGTCACACACATCAAAGGGCAGTCAGAGGGATGAATGAGCGACAGCAGGGTACCAAATTGTTGGGTGGTTAGTATAATGCTGAGGTGTTTATGTAGCCAAAGACTTGTTCTCTGAACAAGTGGTTTCCTGATGCTGAGGAGCAGATGTTTGGTTCTTTAACCCAAAGTCATTCAAAGAATTAAAAGTCACACGCATAAAGTTGAAATCCAATTATTATTGAGTCGTGTAAACTCTGAGGTTTCCCATGATCTGATGGTGAATGTAAACCCGTTTATTGGATTCCTGGCAAAATCTGATTGTCTGCACTTATCGGATTATTAAGTGCATGTAAACGCACTCTGAAGGTTCTGAGTTCAAATCCAGGCTCTGCCGAGCTGTCGCCGTTGGCCACTGAGCAGCCCCTAACCCTCCACTGCTTAAGTCCGTGACTAAATGCACATATAAATGAAACCAGAGTTCGAATAGATTTCTCTTTCGTTGTAACTGTGATGGATGATTTCGTCATGGTGGCTGAATGTAAGGCTCGGCCAAGTCTTCTAGGTTGCCAGGACTTTCTCTGTAGTGGATCATGGCAAACGAGCAAATGTTTTGGACCGGCTGATTATTGTCTTTCAGTTTTTGATTGGCTGTAATTTCTCATGTCAGAATATTGCATCCCTGGGAATATTCTACACTAAAGTTTCTAAACAGATACTCTTGTGTATTAACGAAAAGTTGGCAACGTTCACGAGCGTTTCTGTTTTTCTCTTCCTTGCTGCCCCTCTGTCTTTTCTCTAGCGCTTTCTGTAACTGCCTTTCAGCAAAATTGCAAAATCAGTTAATGACAATTGATTAGGCAAATCACTATTCGCTTACAGCCTCTGTCTTTCTAACCCACGATCTCTCTGGTTTTATGGGAACTTGCTTGGACCGGTTTCCAGGACTATTGCTAGAGTCCGTGTTGCCATTGCCCCTGTGTTTTTGGATGGGTTCCTCACACTTGTACCTTTTTTTTATAGAACGATTTTACAGGCCGATGTACGAACTGCTCTTTTTCCAACGGGACACACCGAGTGCTGTTGTGGTACACCATATTACTCGCAGATGGAAACGCACTGATGATGGAGTACAGTTCTGATTTAAGTCTGCTCAGTGAATCATTAGCTGGGTTATAGAGTTAGATATTCTTTTTATTCTGGTCAGTTCAATTCCAGGCTCTCAGTTTTTAAGGTATATTGACATATGATAATGTTTTAATGATGCTGAGACAAACTGAGTATTATTCCGCAAAACTGAAGTCCTTATTACTTTTCTGGATGAATGTAAGTACAGTGGGGTAAAAAAGTATTTAGTCAGCCACTGATTGTGCAAGTTCTCCTACTTAGAAAGATGAGAGAGGTCTGTAATTTTCTTCATAGGTACACTTCAACTATGAGAGACACAATGAGAAAAATAAATCCAGGAAATCACATTGAAGGATTTTTAAAGAATTTCATTGTAAATCATGGTGGAAAAATAAGTGGATGAGAAGGGTGAGCAAAAATCCCAGAACTACACGGAGGGACCTGATGAATGACCTGCAGAGAGCTGGGACCAAGTAACAAAGGCTACCATCAGTAACACACTACGCCGAGAGGGACTCAGATCCTGCAGTGCCAGGCGTGCCCCCCCTGCTTAAGCCAGAAACATGTCCAGGTCCGTCTGAAGTTTGCCAGAGAGAGCTTATGGATGATCCAGAAGAGGATTGGGAGAATATCATGTGGTCAGATGAAACCAAAATAGAACTTTTTGGTAAAAACTCAACTGGAGGAAAAAGGAAGCTCCCAAGAACTCCATACCTACTATGAAGCATGGGGGTGAAAACATCATGCTTTGGGGCTGTTTTTCTGCAAAGGGGACAGGAGGACTGATCCGTGTTAAGGGAAGAATGAACGGGGCCATTTTAAGCCAAAACTTCCTTCCATCACTGAGAGCATTGAAGATGGAACGTGGCTGGGTCTTCCAGCATGACAATGATCCCAAACACCGCTCGGGCAACAAAGGAGTGGCTCCTTAAAAAGCATTTCAAGGTCCTGGAGTGGCCTAGCCAGTCTCCAGACCTCAGCCCCATAGCAAATGTGTGGAGGAAGTTGAAAGTCCGTGTTGCCCCAAAACATCACTGCTCTAGAGGAGATCTGCATGGAGGAATGGGCCAAAAGAATGATCCCTATGCAGTGACACATCTCGTCCCGAATTCCAGAGGTGCTGGAACGCCCCACAATACTGACCAGGATCAGCATGGGAAAATTATGAAGCATTTATTGTTCGGCCCTGTTCTGTTGTATTTATTGTTATACCTTTTATAAGCATGTGAATCAGGATTTAGAATTCGTAAAGGAGGTAGGGAATACAGCTGCCACCCATCCAGGGTTCACTTCCTCTTGTGCCTTGTTATTTACAGGACAGGCTCCGGAGCCCCCACGACCATGACCACGATAAAAAAAAAAGCTTTGAAAGGGAAGGAACAAATATATATAAATATTTGTAGTGAAATTTATAGCCATGTCAATAATTTTACAGGATTGAAAGCCCAGGTCTGGAACGATTCCAGTATCAGTTATCTATAAAATGTAGAAAATAAAATCTATAAATCTATCCAGTACAGTAAATCTTGACCGAATAGGAAAAAATATTAGGTAGTCCATCATGTTAAATGGGAAAAGCATATCTCTGTGTGTACTTCATCTGTCCAGACCGATTAAAATGTTAAAAGTTACATAAGAAAATGGAGGATCATCCAAGGACTAATGCTTCTCTTCTTATAAGTAATATTAAAATGTATATGAGCTCATAATAACAGTAGTTCATAACATCTATTTGTGATTAAGGGAAGCATGTCATGTATTAAACATGAAAACATTTTGAAGTGACAGTAATGAGCAAAAGTATTCAGCCTGTGTGATTTATGCACAGCTTTCTTGTCCAAATCGCTTAGAATCTTTACAGATGTCCTCCAGTGACATTACTGTACAGACATATGTCTGGAAAACCGGTCACATCTGAATGCTATTCTAATCTAAAAAGTAAATACAGAGGATTAACGGAATACGACAGATCAAGCAGGAGGAAGCGGGATCAGACAGAGTACAGCGGGGCACGGGACATCCGATATATCTGCACTCGGTTGGCCTTTGAGGTTCAAATATGTTGGCAATTTACAAAAATCCATTTTAATGTCTATTTTGAATTTGACTTTGAGTGTTCCTCGAGTGTTCTTCCTTTCTTTTGGTTTCTCCACCACAGCTGAAGCCACTGGTATTAAATGTGACATAGAACCAGCACTAAATGAATCCATAGTAACACCCTAAATAATTCGACTGGTTATTCTGATTTCAAGTACTAAATACTGACTTTTCTTTTGAAACGGTACACATTTTCTGTTTGAAAAACTCTGAGGGCCACATACGAGCTAGCAGAACATCAGACACTTCACAGCACTCATTTGTATGTATGAATCATCCTCTAAGATGATTTTTTCTGTCCACAGATAAAGAAATACTTTGAACTGGAGCCGTTGGCTCGGGGTAAGAGCTGGCTGCTGGAGGGCAGCACCGTGGACAACATGGAGGCTGTGAAGGCGAGCTTCAGTCAGCTCATCCAGCTGCTGGAAGAGAAGGACCAGGAGACTGGCAGGATATGACCTGGGAACCCCACATTCCGACGTCCTTCGCTCTGGACAGTATCGCCTCTCTCCAGGCCCCTCGAGAGCACAGTGTGTTTTTTACTGCGACTGACACTGAGGTAGTTCTCAAGCAGACCTACGATGGATCATGCGTCCAGGTTTGTGGGTTCATACCTGCCCAGGAAGCTGGGCTCATCATATCGGAGCTATGATCTCACAACGAACTTTTGTACAACAAGCACCCAGTTAATGTTTCCCATCGTCACTACTTCTGGTTAGGAACGTCCTGTGGAATACAGACATAGTTGCACATTGCTGCGGAACTGATCAAGTTAAACACTTCCTTTGTAGAGAAACTAGAGAGTTTTTCTTCTGTTTAATGCTGTTTGAATTGTGTGTCTGTCTGTGTGTGTGACGTTGAAAGTTCGTACTTAAAGGCCTTAAAGTGTGAGCTGTTTTCTAAACCAAACAATAGTCTGTAGGTGAAACTGATATAGTGACGATCTTTAAGCATAGTGGCAGTGATTCTCGCTCATGTCTACGATGCATGGCTCCGCACTTTGTGGGCTGTTAAGTTGTGTATATTTTAACGAGGATTTTTTTTAAGGTCTGTCAATCTTTTTTTTGAGTTTTCACGATCCTTCCGAATGCTGTTAGTCCGTAGCTGTTTTGTAACCGGAGCGTGTCAAAGGCATTTTTACCTGTGCGAGAGCTTTACTTAATTGTAATGAATGCTAGTACTTAATCACCTGACGGTGCAGTGCCAATCAGCTTTTAGTTGTTAGCAGTTTGGCTGTTCAGAACAATCACTTGTGCACATGTGAACGAAAGGCCTTGTGTAGTACACTACGACGTGCTTACAGAACTGTGCAAAAGTCTTAGGCCACCACTGGATCATATACGTACCATTGTTTTAGCAGTGACATGATAACATTTTAGCAGACGCTCTCACCCGGAGCGACTTACTAGTGATACGATCTTACAATCCAACAGTCGTGAGTTAAGGGTCTTGCTCAAGGACCAAACAGTGGCAGCTTTTCAGAGGCAGGATCTCAACCCTGGACCTTTAGGTCCATAGTCCAGTACCTTAACTGCTAGGCTACCACAGTCCCTAATTACATGACACATGTAATTACTTGTCAGTCTCTTTATTAGAATACAAGTGGAAAATACAGAAATGTTGTATGCAGTATTAAAAATGGAAAAGTATCAGAAATAGTTCTATACTTCTACAGTGGCAAGGATTTGGGACTTGGAGCAACAGCACCATCTGGCAGATTCGTCAGGATGCCAAGTTGACCCTTCTACAGTCCGAAAAGATCAGGAATGGTCTTTTTGGAAGGGTAGCATCCTGTTTTTTGAAAGGGAACAAGGTGAAAAGGTGAAATATGCTAACGCTCACAAAAATTGGATTGAAGATTTGTATTATTGACTGACGAATACAAGATTGAAGTTTCTGGTTATGATACTATTGCGAAAACAACAAATGGTGGCCTAAGACTTTTGCACAGTACTGTAAGTCTCCTTACATTTCAGCAATGTAATTTTGACTGATTCCTCCGAATGTAAAGCAGTCCTGTCCTGTTCAAACTCTCAGTAGTGCCTCTTATTTTGATCAAGTGTACTCCGGCTATTCAGAACGAGGGTCAAGCCATCGATAGCTAATCTGTGTGTGTGTTGGTGTCTCCGAGACCAAAAGCGTTCCCTGTAGACATCTGGGTCTTTGTATCGTACGTTTAACACGTGGGTGTCGTATTTGTACCGCTCAAAAAACCTTTTAATAGCCTTCTGGTCAATTCAGATGCCTTTTTGTAACTCAAAACTTTGTACATTTGTTACAGATTAGTCTTGTTTGATTTTAGTTTTTTTCTGGAGGGCCGTTTGCCTCTTTGTACTGGAACAAATCAACATTTCGTTAATTGCTGTGATGGCGACGTGGCCATCGTGATCTGTTAGTTGTGTACATATGTAATTTATGCATAATTTCCACAGAGCAACATGGACAATAAAGGCTGAACTAGGACTGATTTCATCTTCGTTATTATTTGATTAATCCGCGAATGCGTAGAACAGATGGAATCGTAAACTCGGAAATAATTGATTTTTAAAAAGTTGCTTTTTCTACAATGTTTGGAACATTTCTTGTTCCATCTGGTTATGATCGCGTTTGGTTTTCTCTAAGCAAACTACACATGCAGAAAGGACTGAGTGGGTTGTGGTGGTGCAGCAGCTAAGGTACTGGACAGCAATCTGCCACTGCTGGGCCCTTGGCCTTTAACTGCATGGATCATTTGTTAGTCGCTCTGGATAACGGGGTCTGCTAACTGTCTAAATGTAAATGCCTACACCGTGGCATCCTGCAGCTGCACATGAAGGTTTGCCAAGTGCATGGGAATAACAGGGTGATTAATGCGAGTTAATGTAAGACGTCCTACATACTAAGAAGCCAGTCTTAGCTGGGCACAGCATAAATCTTTTTTAGTTTAAAAAGTTTAGAGTTTCACTTTCTAGACTTTATGCAGGACAGTATAGGTACAGTGGTGCTTGAAAGTTTGTGAACGCTTTAGAATTTTCTATATTTCTCCATTTTAGGAAAAACGTCCTAAAAGTAGATAAAGACAACTCAGTTACATATTAGTGAGTGAAAAAACTATGGATTAGCAGTTCATTTGAAGGTGAAATTAGAGTCAGGTGTTTCAATCAATGGGATGCCAATCAGGTGTGAGTGGGCACCCTGTTTTATTTAAAGAACAGGGATCTATCAAAGTCTGCTCTTCACAGCACATGTTTGTGGAAGTGTATCATGGCACGAACAAAGGAGATTTCTGAGGAGGTCAGAAAAAGAGCTGTTGATGCTCATCAGGCTGGAAAAGGTTACAAAACCATCTCTAAAGAGTTTGGACTCCACCAATCCACAGTCAGACAGATTGTGTACAAATGGAGGAAATTCAAGATCATTGTTATCATGGCAGGGCTGCAAGGAGAAAGCCACTGCTCTCCAAAAAGAACATTGCTGCTCATCTGCAGTTTGCTAAAGATCATGTGGACGAGCCAGAAGGCTATCGGAAGAATGTTTCGTGGACGGATGAGACCAAAATAGAACTTTTTGGTTTAAAAGAAAAGCGTTTTGTTTGGAGAAGGAAAAAACTGCATTCCAGCATAAGAACCTTATCCCATCTGTGAAACATGGTGGTGGTAGTATCATGGTTTGGGCCTGTTTTGCTGCATCTGGGCAGGACGGCTTGCCATCATTGATGGAACCATGAATTCTGAATGATATCAGAGACTTAAACTAAAAGCAAATGTCAGGACATCTGTCCATGAACTGAATCTCAAGAGAAGGTGGGTCATCATGCAGCAAGACACCGACCCTAAGCACACAAGCCGTTCTACCAAAGAATGGTTAAAGAAGAATAAAGTTCATGTTTTGGAATGGTCAAATCAAAGTCCTGACCTTAACCCAATCGGTGCCGTGGTGCCGTGGACAGACCTGAAGCGAGCAGCTAATGTGAGGAAACCCACCAACATCCCAGAGCTGAAGCTGTTCTGTACGGAGGAACTAAAATTCCTCCAAGCCGGTGTGCAGGACTGATCAACAGCTACAGGAAACGTTTAGCTGCAGTTATTGCTGCACAGGGGGGTCACACCAGATACTGAAAGCAAAGGCTCACATACTTTTGCCACTCACTAATATGTAATATTGGATCATTTTCCTCAATAAATAAATGCCCAAGTATAATATGTTTGTCTCATTTGTTTAACTGGGTTCTCTTTATCTACTTTTAGGACTTGTGTGAAAATCTGATGATGTTTTAGCTCATATTTATGCAGAAATATAGAAAATTTGTTCCTTACAATTTACTTTGACTTTTATTTCACTGCAGACAGTATGAAACAGTATGAAGATATTTCATCTTATGCCTGGTCTGGTAAATTTGTAAATACACATCTGTTTCCGCACACGTTGCCCATTTTTTCCAAAAAAAGATCTGTGATACTGATGGGTCTGAGCACAGTCCCCCTCCCCACTGTGTGATGGTCCATCCAAGATGCCTCCAAGCTTAGAGAAGTCAACGCCACTTCTTGACATGGGTATAACATAAGGCTTCTGTTTAGCACAGTAACGTTTTAAGTGGTATCTGTGAATGTAACTCTGTATTGTAGAGCTTGATAAAGGTTTGATAAAGTAATCCCTTGTGCATGTGGTTCTACCAGCTATTGATGAATGACGGTTCTTGATGCAGTGCCGTCTGAGGGAGCGGAGATCACATTGACCAGACAAAACATATCTTGGGTTCATACTGTCTACAGTGAAATAAAATTCTAAGTGAATATAAAAGGCACTGCGTCCTTCGTGTATATTTATGCTCGCTGCAATAGTCCATCATCTGCATTGAACATTTACTTACAGTTAAATAATGTTACAGCTTACAGTACAAGCAGTTGTGGTTTAAGGGCCTTGCTCAAGTGCCCAGTCCATAGACCATTACCTTAATGGCGGCACCAACACAGTACAGGTAGCCCCCGATTTACAATGGGGATACGTTCCAACAAATCCATCGTAAGTTGAATTTAACGTAAATGGAGGTGTTTGCTATACACTGTAGATGTCATAGTTCAGCCTGCATTACACACGCTTAAAACAGGACCACGGCTTTTCCTTACTACATTTCCCAGCACTCCTCAGTCCTACCATGTGACTGCCAAGTGTAGGAGAGGATCCTAATGGATAGTGTACCTTTAAACATGCTTAAAAAACTTTAACCACCTTAAACGTAAAGTTTTGCTTTACAATAACGTACTGAATATCTCATGAAAGTGAAAAACAAAAAAAGATTACTGCGCAGCTTTTCCACACTACATTTCCCAGCGTTCATGACTCCCTACATGCACTGCCGACTTCCTCATCGGCGTGCAGTAGAATATCATACTGTGAAAGGTACCCAGGAAAATTCAAAACTCAGTTTTTGCAGAATGTGTATTTTTGGACAGCATTTCCATAGTAAAGTCGAAATATTGTAAGTCGGGCAATCATAAAATGGGAGGACCTGTACGGGACATCCACAGGCTGTGTGGAGGCACATGGCAACAGCTAGGGGTGGTTGTCGAAAGCCTGGGGGATCAGACATTTGCAGATTTCCGCTTTCCTTCCACTGGTTTAACAATTAACTGTCTAATTATTTGAACTAAACCTGATCACTTATGAAGACTACAAACCTCGGCGCACATGTGCATCATGCTAAATGAGACATAAGATTAATTCAGAATGATGTACGTGCCATTTAGGAGTAATTACCATAGGGCAGCACGGACAATAAAGGCTGAATGAGGACAAATTCCATCTCCGTTATTGTTTGATTATGGCCCTTTGAATGTGGAGAACAGATGGAATCATAAAATTGAATCACTAAACAGAATTTCGTTTATAAACACAGAAATAAACTGATTTGAAAAATTTATGATGTTGTGCAGCATCTTGATTTTCTCCTTATTCCATCTGGATGTGATCACGTTGTACTTTTAACACACAGCATTTGTGACACGGACATCATGTGTGGTAAGCTCCAATGGCTAATGCGGTCTTGAGCCCTATACTTCATTTTAATAAATTATTTCCAAAAATAGTTTTTCCGATATCCAGTGCCAAACATCTTATTTTGTAATTCATGATTAGTTACCAAAATATAACCTTAAACATTCTGGCTAACGACAGTGTTCTCTTAATTGAGCAATAAATCAGCAGTCTGTTCTATAGATCTTTCTTTCTAAAGTCCATAATAAACCTTTTAATTCTCACGGGTCCGAAGCTTGTTTTTTAAATCCACCAAATATAATTAGATGAAGCCTCATTTGTGTTAATGAATGTATTTATTAAAGTAATCCAAAGACACCATACAGATTATAAGTAACCCTGCAGATTTCTTACAGTAGGTCCATAGTATGCTTATAATAAGTAAACTCACTCATACAATATAGAAACAAAAGTTTGTGGACAACCCTTATAGTTCGTGAGCTCTGCTATTTCAGCAACACACTTGTAATCCATTCGTTATGGAGAACAGACATTTCTGCGTTCTCCACAGGCAAACAGTGGCAGTAGATTGGCTTGTACTGATACCTCAGTGACTCTCTATGACACATTAAGTTTCCGCTTCCAAGTCAGTTCATCGAAAGTCCATAGAGAATTGGTTCGTCAACGTTAATTGAGAACTTGGCTGGCTTGCACAGAACCTTGACCATTAGACATCAGACACCTTGAAAATGCACTGGAATGCCAGAAGTGAAGCAGGGCTCACCAGAAGCCGACCTCACAGTCATGTTGTAAAATCTAGTGGAAAGCCCTATTAGAAGGACAAAGGCTGTTGTTGCAGGCTAACTCCATACTAATAGCTCCAAGTTTTGGATCCCACGTTGGTTGGGATGTAAGGTAAGGGTATTCAGGAGCTGGTAAGTGGTGGCACCTTATTGGCATCACCCTGTCCTTATTTAACCTGCTCTCTGTCTGAATCTAGGCCAGTCCCAGAGCCAAGCCGTTGCTTCTCTGTTGTTGATATCGTCGGATGTGTCTGAGTTTACCCCGTTGAACCTGCCTACGGCCTCAGCAAAGTGAAAAAAGCTGGGGAGAATAAAATGGAGCTCAGCTGTCACATACTACCTCTTCTTCATGCCAGATTTCCATCTGTCCTGTTACAGTTCAAAAACCCTTTTCTTGCAACTGAAACACATCAAGGGAAGACTTCGCGACTGAGAAGGTGAAAGTACAGCATGAGGCCGTGCAAGCTGGTGTGAAGTGCATAAATAAATAATAAAATATCTACCTAAGGTGCCTAATAAAAGTAATAATATCCAAACACTATAAACCATGTGCAGTACTGTGCAAAAGGCCACCATTGGATTATTGTTTTAGCAATGGTATAAGGAAAACCAAAGATCAGAAAAAAACGGCTTCCATAGGCTACAGTGGAAAGTATTTAGTGTGACCTCCCCTTGCACTTGAGTAATAGCAGCATCTGGCAGCTTCTTCAGGATGCCAAGTTGACCCTTCTACAGCCTGAAGAGGTTTGATCAGGAATGGTCTTTCTGGAAAGGTAGCAGCCAAGAAACCACTTTTTCAAGGGGAACAGGGGGAAAGGGGTAAGATATGATGAAGCTCACAAAGAATGGAATGAAGATCAGTGGAAAAGAGGATTATGGAGCGATGAATCCAAGTTTTTGGGTTCAGTCAACAACAATATGTTCTATATGGTCATACATTACTAAAACAACAAATCTAATGGTGGCCTAAGACTTTTGCACAATACGTTTTACATAGTACCTAGCAATAAACTATAGATTTCATCCAGCCTTCAAATGACACTCTTGTTTGCGTTTTATTTTTCTGAAGGTGCTGATCTAATAATCAGAGGGTTCTGAGATTAAATGAAATGTTGTGCTTATAAGAATTGGGATTTTGAAGCAAAACAGATGTTTGTATTCTTTGTGTTTTAAACCTGGTTAGGTTTGTGGGGTCGACATGGGTCTGCCTTCTCCTTGCCTAGATTCTGACACTGAGACTCAAACCTGGGTCACCACAGTGGAGGGCTGACAGATTAGACCACTGGACCGCACAAAAAGGCATTGCTGGAGGTACATAAGTGATTTTATATGGATGTGTTTGATGTTTTGTGACAGAGTAGTGTTAAAATTCACAGAACCTGATGGCACAGAGATCGTCACTTCAATTCTTCAATTCTCACTGGCAAACTTTATTAATAAATGGATCTATGCTAGATATGTACATCTTTTTTTTATCTTCTACACCAGCATTTGCTCAGCGGTGATGGACTTGTGATAACGAACACAAACCAGAAGGCCTCGTGGTGTTTCCTCTTCTCCTGGCATTTAACAAAACCAAGAGTCGTGGCGACGCTTGCCTTGTTTTCATAATCTGGGTCGTCCTGATCTCTCTCGTGACTCAGATGGAGGGAACCCTTTCCCTCTGGGCTTTCCGAGCTCTTAGTCGCAGGGCTTCCTCTGCAGCCGATGAGTCATTATTAGAGCTTTATCTGCCTCCTCGGCCCCGCAGTTCGTGTTCACGGGACTGCATATCATTTCTCTTCATTAGCCTGGATTAGGTCACGAAGCCGGAGGTTACTGCTCTCTGCATGCCCTGATTTATTGGCAGTCTCCAGTTTACAGAGAAGTGGCTCGTCAGATCAAGTTCCTAAGCTGAGAGCATTCAGGATGTGTTGTTTTTTCTAAAGTGTCGCTTGTTCGGTGCTGTCCATCTTCTTAGGACGTTTTAATGTGGAAAGTGTGAGGGAGTATGAGCAGAACCATGTGTTGTACAATATGCTTGTTTAAACCAATGTAAAGTATTTTCTCAATGTCTTTTGGATCCGTTGCCCAAAATAGTCCTGCATGAAGGCCTATTGACATTTAACAATAGGTTTTCACAGAAAGCGTTTGTACTGCTGAAACGGACTTTCCCATGTTTTGTGGTGTTACGATTTGGAAGTAAAATGAATTTAACCAAGTTGTTTATCGTTTGTCTGACATACAGTCATTGACGAAAAATAATGTATCAAGGACGAGTTGTTGGAATCAAATGGAACTTTATGTACGAGTGTAGTGATGATATGTAAGTGATTACAGTATGGGAAGAACTGTACAACTGCAAGGAGGCTTTGGTACAGTGTTGGGCCGCCTCTAGCCTGGAAACAAGATGAGAGACGACTGAGCATGGAAGATCATAACCGATCATAGATGGTGGCTACTTCTTTGAAATGACCATCCTGCTTCTCTCAGTCCAATCATACTCCCCTCGCTCAGTGTCTGTGGATGCATCGTAGAGGCATGTCTAGCAGTCGACGATCTCTCAGCAAGAGGCACACTATCCAAAAGTAGCCTCTGAGAGCCTTTTTATAGGGCAGCATGGGAAGAACTTTAGTGCCCTCTTGTGGCAAGACCTACTGTCTAATCGGACCACCCCTGCAATATAGTCTCAAACGCATGTCGACTTTTCCAGCGATCCAACATTTATGTCTGGGTGCTGTGTTTTTTTGTCAATGTAATTTTTGTCACGTTTATTTATTAGCAATTTTAATCTGAAAAACCTTTATTGTTCTTTAAACACAAAGCAATACTGCTCATTACAGTGAGTGCTCCACTGTGCTGCACTACCTTATCCTGCACATACAGCTGCAGTCTTGTAGGGTTTGTTTAGATCGATTTTGCACATCTGAGATCTTTGCTCAGTTTAGTGCTGGAGATTTATTCGATCTCTCTTATGACTGTTGGTGAACAGCAGTTTTCATCTTGGCACACTTACACTGAGGTCTGGGCTTTAATTTGACCGCTCTAATAGATTCACATTCTTGCTTTTGAAGCATTTCTTGGTAGCTCTGCTGTTATGTTTAGGTTCGTACATCCCCACAGCATAATGCTACCACCGCTATGCTTCACATGGTGTGTGCGTTTGGGAGTGGGGTATTCACCAGGCGATAAGCAGGGTTTGAGCCATACATGGAGTTCTGTTACTTTGCATGTCCTGTCGAGTTTCTTCACACATCAGTGTTATGGACAAACTCGTGTAGAGTCATGGCATACAATTCCAGTTAAGTTCATTCCATTTCCAGGTTGTAACAATAGAAAATGTGGAAAGTGTGGGTTTGCATCCTGAGGATTAAGCCCGCGGTTTCATTGCTGCAAGGTCATCATGGCCTTTCCTACTTGACTGCCTCCATCGACCCGAGGATGAAGCTCGTAGATTCAACACTGCAAAGACAATGCCTTTCTTGCTCAACTGCTGGACGTATTGCAGTCCTGTGGTGATTCTCTTTCTGTTCCAGTCCCCATACACTCCCCTCCTCCGGGTGACTGAGCAGGCGTTACAAACAAAGCTTTCCCATCGAGGACACGAGAACTCTGAGTGACTCTTTTTATTGGACTCAATTGCCCAACTCACATATTCCTTACTCTGTTATATTGAACATTTCATCTATTTATACTACAGTCGTATGAAAAAGTTTGGGCACCCCTGATAATTTTCATGATTTTTCTTTATAAATCATTGGTTGTCCAGCTCAGCAGTTTCAGGTGAATATATCATATAGCAGATGAACACCGTGATATTTGAGAAGTGAAATTAAGTTTATAGGTTTTACAGAAAGTGTGCAGTAATTATTCAAACAAATTTAGGCAGCTGCATAAATTTGGGCACCCTTGTCATTTGAATACCTTTAGCACTAATTATTGGAACACAAAATATGTTTTGTAAGCTCACTGACCCTTGATCTACATACACAAGTGAGTCCAACTATGATAAAGGGTTAAGGTGGCCAATTGGAAGTTTTTCTCCTCTTTGCATCTTCTCTGAAGAGTGGCAATATGGGAGCCTCAAAACAACTCTCAAATGGCCTGAAAACAAAGGTTGTTCAACATCATGGTTCAGGGAAAGGGAAAAGCTCTCTCAGAGATTTCAGCTGTCAGTTTCCACTGTGAGGAACATAGTGACGCAATGGAAGACCACAGACACAGTTCTAGTTAAGGAACTCCCGAAGTGGCAGACCAAGAAGAATCTCAGATAGGCAGAGGCGAAGGATGGTGAGAACAGTCATAGTCAAGCCACAGACCACCTTCAAAGACCTACAACCTCATCTTGCTGCAGATGGTGTCACTAATCATCGTTCAACTATACAGCACACTTTGCACAAGGAGAGGCTGTATGGGAGAGTAATGCAGAAGAAGCCTTTTCTGCAGACACGCCACAGTCACTTGAGGTGTGCTACAGCACATTTGGACAATCCAGCTTCATTTTGGAATAAAGTGCTGTGTACTGATGAAACTAAAATTGAGTTATTTGGACATAACAAGGAGCGGCACACATCCCAAGACAAACATTTGCTACCCACAGTAAAATTTGGTAGCGGTTCCATCAGGCTGCGGGACTGTGTGGCCAGTGCAGGTACTAGGAATCTTGTTAAAGTTGAGGATCGCATATTCCAGTTAATATCTCCAGATTCTTGAGAACAATGTTCAAGAATCAGTGACAAAGTTGCACCGAGGCCAACGACCCAAAACCCTGCTCAAAATTACTAAGGCATTCATGCAGAGGAACCCAGTACAACGTTCTGGAATGGCCATCTCAGTCCCCAGACTGAATATTACTGAAAATGATGGGCTGTCCATGCTCGGAAACCATCAAACCTGACTGAACTGGAGATGTTTCTAAAGAAGAATGGTCCAAAGCACCTTCAACCAGAATCCAGACTGGAAGCTGTAGGAAGCGTTTAGCGGCTGTTATTTCTACAAAAGGAGGATCTACTAAATATTGATGTCATTTTTCTGTTGGGGTCCCAAATTTATGCACCTGCCTAATTTTGTTTGAATAATTACTGCACACTTTCTGTAAATCCTATAAACTTCATTTCTCTTCTCAAATATCACTGTGTTCATCTGCTATATGATATATTTAACTCAAGTTGCTGATCTGAACAACCAATGATTTATAAACTAAAATCATGAAAATTATCAGGGGTGCCCAAACTTTTTCATACGACTGTACTTATGTTATAGTTTTATATTCTCTGTTTTATTATACTCTGTTATTTTGCATTTTGTTCATTTCATCTTAGGCTATATATTGTTATATTCTAATATTTTTAATTTCTCATATTTTCCTTCTGTTTATTTAAAACTACTGTTGTAAACTTATTAATTAGGTAACTTAGTTTAACTCTTACATTTAACATCCAGGCTACCCAATGAGGTTGGGACCCTTTCTGAGTCATGGTCCTCCCAAGGTTTCTATCCTGTAGCATTTAGGGAGTTTTTCCTTGCCACTGTCACATCAGGCTTGCTCAGTTAGGGTATGCATTTTCGTAAAGCTGCTTTGGGACAGGCCTTTGCTGTAAAAAGTGCTATATAAATAAATTTGGCTTGACTTAGAGCAGATTCACGTTCATTTTTGTATGTGCAGAAACTCACTTTAAGCCAGTAATTAAGGACTTATTCTCAATATGTAATTGTACATGTACAGCATTTAGCAGACGCCCTTATCCAGAGCGACTTACAATTGGTACAGTCTTACAGTCCAAGCAATTGTGGGTTAAGGGTCTTGCTCAAGGACCCAACAGTGGCAGCTTAGCAGAGGCGGGATTTGAACCCTGGACCTTCTGGTCCAGAGTCTGGTATCTTAACCGCTAGGCTACCACAGTCCACAGTAATGTAAAAGTAATGTAATGTAAAAAATAGGAACTAACATTTTGCCCAACTCGTTTATCCGACCAACTAACAGTTATTGTTTTAACTGCCAAAAGTGAGCTTTAAACAAATCACTGCATTATCATATTTGGATTTGTGTCTTTTATGTACAGTGAATGAATGGCACGGTGACCAAGTTTGAGAAAGGCACTTATGAATAAAACATTATTAATGCAAGCTTCAGGTTTTACTGAATGGAATTAACATAGCTTTGTGTGGAATGGAGCAAACGTTATTTATCCTGATTATTTTGGCTCGCTCAGGTTGCAAAGTGTCATGTAATATTAATAATTAATTATAATTTTAGGCTATGAATTTGTAAAAATATTTTATTTATCTATTTATAACAAATGTATTTATTTATAACTTGTATGAAATGTTATATTATTTATTAATACATAATGTATAATGAATTAATACAAACTAATTCAATTTTTTCCATCTTCTTTTTATTCTTGCGTCATCTCCGTCTCATGTCGGTCTCGGCCACTCCTGGACTCGGACTTGACTACTAAAAGTCTCGATCTTGACTTGGCTCTAGCGGCCGTGACTACACCACCATATTCAAGCCTATGATATGTGTCAAGAAGAGGTCACGCCGTTCCACGTCATTGCCGAGGCTTCGCCTGAAGCCCTTTGCTGGAGTAAAATGCAAGAATTAAATTTGTTTGACAAGTTCTTAGTCATCACTCTCTTTAACCATTGAGAAGACGTGTCTGTCTGCAACATCATATCCGAAATGACTTTCAGAGAAACTTTAAACTTCTCCATCACTGCCAGGCCCAGACTAATATCTGTATGCAGACAGATGAGCAGCTGGGATTAATCCTTAAACCTGAACCATGTCTGAAGAGCTTTACAAAGCTGTCTGCAAGACAGAAACTTTAAATCTGTTCCTCCTTTTCCCCAGTGTGGGTCTGGCAGCCAGAATTACGTTAATCTTCTTAAAAGATGTCTCCTCTCCACCTGTGCAATAGGAGGCCGTTCTCAAGTTTCTCTTTAGTCTAAATGAGTTTCTTCTGCAACTCTGATTGAGTTTGGTGCTTCAGCGAAGATGCTTTAATGACGTCCAGCTGAGGGGAGTCCAGCCAGAGACGGGATTCATACAGTAATATTTAGAGATATAAAGTTTAGGTGGTCATTGCTTTCTTGGCATGATGTGTAACTAGTGGAGTTGGTCATTTGAGCAAAGTTTATAGGGAGACTTTGTGTAGAACATGAGGGCCCTGCATACCACAGTGGCCTGCATGGTTCCCAGAGTCCAAATATAATGAAGCAAGGTTTAATTGAAGTGCATTTTGTGCATCTGCCAATCAGTGAAAGCGCTCAGTCTAGCATTAGCAAAGGGTCGAAACATAAGGGTAGTTTCTTTGTCAGGCCTGAACATCAAAAACAAGCCGAAGTGAAGGGTAATGGAGCGTACATTAGGGCATGCGATGCATATCGAGGGCCCGCATAGGTATGTAACTGCACAGTGAATGAGAAACTTCATAAACTAAAACAATGGAACGGCTTGTATTTCGGTGGTCTCTGATCTCTCCCCACTCTCTGAGTACATCCCACATCCATTAGCGGCTTCATGTGGAAGGAAAGCTCAGAGAATGCATTTAGCCGCTTTTGATGGACCTCCGTGTTTCTCTGCCATTGCTTAGCAAAACACAAGCGACCGCAAATAAATACCATTTATGAAAAAGTTTTGAAAACTGCCTACAACGCTGCCTTTCGTTTCGCTTCTGACGCCGTCAGTGGTTTCTGGAGGGCACACATGGTTTTCCACACGCTCATGAAAAAAAGAGTCTGTGCTGAGAAATATTAAAGCAAGACCCACCTAATGCGTGTGGAATCCGTAACGAAAAGCCTTTCAGCCTCCCTACATCAAACGTGGACAGAACGAGAGCCTGTTTTGACTGCTGCGGCTGCAATATGCCCTGAAGTGGACTGCAGATTCTATTTTCAGACTCAGCAGTCCAAAGCTGTCCTCTCAGACCTCGGCTGACCGTTGGCTGTCTCGTAGGGATCGACCGGCTCTGGATTGATCTGTCATCTGGGGGGTGGCGTACAGTGTCTGTCCATAAAACCGCACTGGGAACCGAAATAGCTTGGGTTCAACCCTGTGTCAAATGATATGTGGTCCGGATTATTATTCTGAAGAATCCCTTTCATGTCATACTTAATAAAAAAAAGGAGAGGGTGCCATGCTATAATGCACCATGGGCACTGCATTTACATGATTAAAACTGAGCCTAACCATTGAGGTTAAGGAACTTGTTCACTGCCCAACAGTGGCAGCTTGTGACCAGTCAAGTTCTGACAGTTTCACACTCATCTGGCAGCCATCTGCATACACTGGGTTGTGCTGAATAACCAAAGCTACGTTATGTGTCTTAAAGGTATAGTCAGTGTTTCTGGCTGAGGGTAACTTTTGAAGCTAGCCAAACACACTGTTGATGATGCTTTAATAATTGCCAGTGTTACTTGTACTGTCTGAAAAAGACTCAAACTAAAGCTAAAGTAACTGTGCTGGTACGAGTGGATCAGACGCAGGTGGAGTTTTAAAACACCTCATTGTCGCTGATTGACGGAAAATGACCCACTGACCAAAAATGTCCAGCCACCAGCATCCTGTAGGCAGCACCCTGTGAGCACTGATGAAGGTTTAGAGGATGACTAACACAAACTGTCAAACAACAGATGAGCTGCTGCCTCTGACTTTACATCTACATAGTGGATCCATCAGGTAGATGTTTCTAAGACAGTGCAGAGTGTCTGATCCACTCATACCAGCACCACATCAGTGTCACTGCAGTGCTGAGAATGATCCCATGAGGGTTCTGACCATTAGAGGACAGAGTAAAGGGGACTAACAAAGTACGAAGAGAAACAGATGGACTACAAGACTGTAGTCCTTGTAGAACTACAAAGTTCATCTATATGGTAGGTGGAACTGATAAAATGGACAATAAGTGTAGAAACAAGGAGGTGTACCTAATAAAGTGATCCGTGAGTGTATGTGAATGTATTTTATGGGGTGTGGCTTTGGAAGAAGCTCTGAATGGAGGTGCGTTTGCCAATTCGGTGTTTTCCTCTGTCGTAACTACGGTTTCTGTTTTCTGAGTATCATAAGGCTTCGTGATTTTGTCCAGACAATGAATAGGAATAGACAAATGATTTCATTGACTTTTAGCCAATTTGTATCCGATCATAGAAAATGAATTGAATTAAAATGTTGTCGTAATGTTTAGGGAAGGGGTTGCTTCAGAGGTGTAATACAGTGGTGCTTGAAAGTTTGTGAACCTTTAGAATTTTCTAGATTTCTGCATAAATATGACCTAAAACATCATCAGATTTTCACACAAGTCCTAAAAGTAGATAAAGAGAACCCAGTTACACAAATGAGACAAAATATTATACTTGGTCATTTATTTATTGAGGAAAATGATCCAATATTACATATTAGTGAGTGGCAAAAGTATGTGAGCCTTTGCTTTCAGTATCTGGTGTGACCCCCCTGTGCAGCAATAACTGCAGCTAAACGTGTTCCCTGTAGCTGTTGATCAGTCCGCACACCGGCTTGGAGGAACTTTAGCCCATTCTCCTCCGTACAGAACAGCTTCAGCTCTGGATGTTGGTGGGTTTCCTCACATTAGCTGCTCGCTTCAGGTCCTTCCACAAACATTTCCATGGATTAAGGTCCAGGACTTTGGCTTGGGCCATTCCAAAACATGACCTTCCATTTTCTGTAACCATTCTTTGGTAGAACGACTTGTGTGCTTAGGGTCGCTGTCTTGCTACATGACCCACCTTCTCTTGAGATTCAGTTCATGGACAGAAGTCCTGACATTTTCCTTTAGAATTCTCTGATATCATTCAGAATTCATTGTTTCATCAATGATGGCAAGCTGTCCTGCCCAGATGCAGCAAAACAGGCCCAAACCATGATACTACCACCACCATGTTTCACAGATGGGATAAGGTTCTTATGCTGGAATTCAGTGTTTTCCTTTCTCCAAACATAACACTTTTCTATTTTTGTCTAATCCGTCCATAAAACATTCTTCCAATAGACTTCTGGCTCGTCCACGTGATCTTTAGCAAACTGCAGACGAGCAACAATGTTCTTTTTGGAGAGCAGTGGCTTTCTCCTTGCAGCCCTGCCATGCACACCATTGTTGTTCAGTGTTCTTCTGTTAATGTTAATATTCATGGTGGACTCATGAACATTAGCCAATGTGAGAGAGGCCTTCAGTTGCTTAGAAGTTTCTTTTGGGGTCTTTTGTGACCTCGCCAACTATTGCACACATTGCTCTTGGAGTGATCTTTGTTACCCTCCCCAGGAGTGGCCGACCAACAATGGTCTTAAATTTGCTCCATTTGTACACAATCTGTCTGACTGTTTATTGGTGGAACCCAAACTTTTTAGAGATGGTTTTGTAACCTTTTCCAGCCCGATGAGCACCAACAACTCTTTCTCTGAGCTCCTCATAAATCTCCTTTGTTCGTACCATGATACACTTCCACAGACATGTGCTGTGAAGAGCAGACTTTGATAGATCCCTGTTCTTTAAATAAAACAGGGTGCCCCCTCACACCTGATTGGCATCCCATTGATTGAAAACACCGGACTCTAATTTCACCTTCCCATTAACTGCTAATCCTAGAGGGTCACATACTTTTGCCACTCACTAATATGTAATATTGGAATCATTTCCCTCAATAAATAAATGACCAAGTATAATATTTTTGTCTCATTTGTGTAACTGGGTTCTCTTTATCTACTTTTAGGACTTGTGTGAAAATCTGATGATGTTTAAGGTCATATTTATGCAGAAATATAGAAAATACTAAAGGGTTCACAAACTTTCAAGCACCACTGTATAATGTTATTAAGGGACCCGGCCAGGTTTAACCATGACACCAAAGATTCACTGATTCAAACACAGCAGGAGAGCTCCAAGTGGTATCGAACCTCCTGAATCCATGATATTGAATGTTATGATAGTAGAAAACCACACACAGAGCTCCAACCGCCCAGCAGGAAATGACCGGCAGTACCTTCATCCGCCGGCCAAACCACAACACACTCCTCTCTTGTTTTCCCACTTAAGACCCAGCTTGGGAGTGTCTTGTTGTTGTGCTGCTGTCTTTGGCTCCTCTTCCACTTTCTCACCTTGGTTGTGTAAGGAGAACGGCTTACTGTCTCCCCTGGCGTGAACGTCCGCAGGAATTCTCGACATATCCCGAATGAATGACTCGTGTGTTTTATTTTCTCCCCTTCGACAATGATCTGTCACCAGAATCGTCTTCCTGCCGGCGTGAAGGTCACAGTGTGGCCTCACAGTCATGGGAAAAATAAGCTGGCTCTCTCTGTGAGGACTGCCATGTCAGCGATTCATTAACGTAGTTATGGAGGGCGCCTTCCATTTTCCAAAACACGCTCAGACACCGAGACTCTGATTACAATCTCTCTGCTGCGGTAATCATTTTCAAATATGATTACTCTCGCTTTCCCTCTTTTCTCTCTCCCTCTCTCTATCTCCTCCCTCCCTCCGTTTGTGCAAGAGCAGACAGAGCTCGTCAGGTAGCACTTGGACCTGATTCTAAGTAAGACTGGTACAGAGACGTCGGGGTGACCTGTGCCTCGGATGAGCCAGTTTAGTGTTCATCCATTGGAATAATTAGTACTGCCACTTGCAGCAAAACTGAACTGCTGGCCACTGGTCCAGCACCAAGGGTTAAGAGATGTTTTATTATGTAGATTTAAAAATATACACTCTAAGTGGCCAGTGCTTTCAGGAACACCATGAACAAAGTGAGCTAAGATTGTTTTGAGAAAAATAAACTTTTATAAGAACACTGTGTGTATAAAATAAGGTTCCTACACACCAAAGTCACATTCCCATGGTGCTCATTTCACCTGAGCAAGTTTAGTGCTTGTTTTGTTTATTAAACTGACTTTTTCAACCTGATAAACCAGTCAGATCCAGAATCTACTATCTAAAGTGTTCCTGCTGCACATACTGCTCACAAAAACAAACCAGTACTTTGGTGGCCGAGCGTTCAAGGTACTGGACTATGGACCAGAATGTTCAGGGGTTCAAATCCTAACCACTGCTCACAAGCAGAAATGGATGCAGTGGGCCCGGACATACATGAAGACTAATTTTCAAACAGTCTTGTTTACTGATGAGTGCCGAGTAACCCTGGATGGTCCAGATGGATGGAGTAGAGGATGGTTGGTGGATGGCCACCATGTCCCAACAAGGCTGTGAAATCATGTTGTGGGCCGGACTCATGGGGAGAGAGCTGGTAGGCCCCTCTAGGGTCCCTGAAGGAGTGAAAATGACCTCAGCAAAGTATAGCTAGTTTCTGACTGATCACTTTTTTCCATGGTACAAAAAGAAGAACCGTGCCTTCCATAGCAAAATCATCTTCATGCATGACAATGCACCCTCTCATGCGGCAAAGAATATCTTTGTGTCGTTGGCTGCTAGGAGAGGAACTCATGGTGTGGCCCCCATCCTCCGTTTGTGGTGTCTGTATTTTGTCTCCTGGCGCAGCTTGTTCACTCTTTTTTAACTTCAGTCATGCGCTTTCATGTCGAGCCCTAGCTTAACTTGTGACGCTGTGCAGCAGGCTATCCTACCTGGCTACATAAAGCAGTGAGTATGTGAACTCTTAGTGGGTTCCTGACTAAGTGCGTGACTCAATTATCAGCTCGCACATCGTTAAAACAACAATTAAGATATTATTGTAGATGATACAGAATGGCATTACTTCTCCATGGCATAGATTCACAAAGGTGCTGGAAACATTCCTCAGAGATTTTGCTGCAGATTTGTCGGCTGCACAGCCATGATGCGAATCTCCCGTTCCACCACATCCCAGATAGAGATCTGGTGACTGGAAAGTTCATTTGAGTACAGTGAACTCACTGTCATGTTCAAGAAACCAGTTGAAGATGATTTGAGCTTTGGATCATGGCACATTATCCTGCTGGAATGGGGAGGTCTTCTGCTGCTCTAGCCCATCTGCTTTAAGGTTTAACTCGTTGTTCGAGATGCTTGGTTGTACCAAGTGGTTATTTGAGTTACTCTTGCCTTTCTATCAGCTTGAACCAGTCTGACCGTTCTGCTGATTTTCCACCCAAAGATCTGCCCTCACTGGATATTTTCTCTTTTTTGGACTATTCTCTGTAAACTCTCGAGATGGCGCTGTGTGTGAAGATCCCGGTAATACTCAGACCATACTATATCCTCTTCCACCAACGACCATGCCACATTCAAAGTCACTTAAGTCACCTTTCTTCCCCATGCTGATGCTCAGTTTGAACTGCAGCATCGCCTTGACCATGTCTACAAGCCTAAATGCATTGAGTCACTGCCGTGTGATTGGCTGATTAGATATTTGCATTAACAAGCAGCTGAGAAGGTGTACCATATATAGTGGCTGGTGAGCGGTGTGTCTGTGTATGTAAGTTGGTTAATCAAAGGGCTACTCAGAGACAGAGGGTCTGGACTGCTAAGTGAACATGTGTTCACGTCCTAGGTCTGTTTAGCTGTCACCGTTGGGCCCTTGAGCTACAAGTCACTGGATAAGGGTGTCTGCTAAATGCTGTAACTGTAGATATAAAAGTTAAAACGAGCACATGTTGCAGGCAATAATGCTGTTGGTGCTGCATGAAGTAACGTCATCACTGGAACTGTTCAAGAGACCTTAAAAAGACAAGAACCGCAAGGCTACTGTTTGTCTCGCAACAGAAGAAAGAATCCAACCTGAGGAGAATAAACCTGGCTCCAAGAAGCCATGCTGTTTTATAAAGTGATGTGCTGTCATGTACAGTTGGGACTGCAGAACCCTGCTGAGTAATTACTCTTTGGCACTTCTTTGTAGACAAAACAACACGTTTATGCCTGTTCTGAGCAAATAAGAACATCAGAAATGTCCTGTTTGCCTGTTCTAAAGCTGAATTAGGAACAAGTATTAAATTACCAGAGTCATGTGGAGACGGGTGTGTGTGTAACACGTAGCATGAAAGAGAGATGAGCGAGAGTCGGGAGAAAAGTGGAGCAGAGCAGCGTTTTGGTAAGTGCTGCTCTCACGCCCAATTAACTCCGTCTGTACAACTTCCTGCCAAATTAGTTTTCATGCTGTCATCCAGACAGTTCTGCTGGCTACTGTAGGACACCCAGACAGAGAACACAGTGTGTGTGTGTGTGTGTGTGTGTGTGTGTGTGTGTGGGTGTGGGTGAGGGCGTGGGCCTTTGCAATGGGGGCCAAAAGTCTGACAGCCCAAGTGAAAATGCTTGTTTAGATCTATATGGAGAAGGATTCATATCCAAAAAGGCACCTCAAACACCTCAACAATGATGTGAAGATCAAAGTGGGTGGATGGTCATGGACTTTCCTTCACAGTCACCTGACCTAAACCCCACAGGGCATTTATGGGGGCACTTGAAAACACTCTTCTGGAATGCTCTTCTGGAATATTGTGAAGCCATGATGGATGACATGGGGCCATGAGCAAGAGCCTTAACCCACCTTTGCTTGGATTGTAACGTTGTAAGCTGGATAAAGACCCCAGCTAAATTCTATAAATGTTCAATAAAAGTCTTTCCCTGGTATTTATTTAGGCGCGCTTGCAAATAACTTTCACACCACCCTGTTTTGTACCCTTAACTTGAAACGTTGTAAATTGCATACTGATTAGGGCAAACGCACAAAACAATCACACTTTTCTCATTGTGTTATCAAGTTTGTACGTCTGTACATATGCAAACCGTTGTGAATCAGAACCAAAGGGAGACTGGCATGACCTCAAAGAGAAACCGAAGCACTTTTAAGTTTGCCGTGGCAGCTATTATAATTTTTTTAAATTGTGGTTAGGTATGGTATTTGCGACTTTCATGATCCACATGAAAGAATTGTGTTTGCTTTGTGACATAGTTTGTTTTTGGTTAAAAGCCCAAGCAGTATGTGGATACTTAACTCATTTTATATCTATATCCGATGTTGTATGCATGCAGTGGGAACAGGCTACTACAGTGAAAACGTTACGAGAGAAATATCACAGTACTGTGAGTGCACTCAAATGTTACTTGACTGTGGTAGCCTAGTGGTTAAGGTACTGGACTCTGGGCCAGAAGGTGCAGGGTTCAAATCCCATCTCTGCCAAGCTGCCACTGTTGGGTCCTTGAGCAAGAGGTTTATCTAGCTGAAGAATAATTTATGGCCTGTTAAAAATCAGTTTTATACAGAACTACATTTCCCATAATGCCCAAGCAGCTGTTTTCCATTCTTTTGTTTTTCACATGCAGTAATGGACATTAAAGAGAGTCAGCCATGCTGTAGACAAGGTAATTATCGCTCATAGCTATATGCTTTGGCCTGTTATAACTGTATAACCGATCAAAAGTCTGAATTAGATCGCTAAAGCATTTGTTAATTATTGTTTATTGTTAACTAAATGAATGCAACCAATATCACATTCTTTAGTGTTAATTTGTTCTTCATTTCTAATCCATGGCAGAGTAACACCCACTTTAGTGTTAAATCACTTCATCTATTTAGTGTTTAACTGGCTTAATTTTTATGCACAGTACGACTGCTGGGCAAGCAGAGGGGTACAGCTGTGCCCCTTTAAATTCTGCATGTGCCCCAGTACAACAAATAGAAATGCCCCTGGGTTAGAGGTTAATCTCAAGTGCACAATGAGTGCAATGAAATAAACAATAAAAGACAAAGTAAAGAATTATATTTTTCCGCTTTTACTTGTATTGCATGTTTACAAACAGCATTGTTACCTTTATGTACATTGAACAATACGAAAACACCTATACATTTATAACTGAATCTCCGAGATTATCATAAGAAACCACGAGCTAAAGTGATCGTAACTGATATAACTGATCCTATACATTGTGTAAGAAACCAAGCTGAGGCACGTACAGAATGCACCAACTGCAATAATGGCAAAGAAAACAACAGCATTCGGGCATATGTTCTAGCACGGTCAAAAATCCTTCATCCTTAACAATAAAGAAAAACATATTTTAATGTCCATATGGTTTTCCCTCCCTCACATTATTCTTTTCACATAAAATGCATCTTTTTTGGAAAAAGACAGAAAACAGAATGCTTATAAAGAGTTTAATGGCAGAAGAGCTTTGATTGTAAACTAAACCAGATCCATTTATTAGAGAGCTTTGACTTCCAGCAAAACACGCCACACATCACACGCACGCACACACACACACACACACACACACACACACACACACACACATACGCGCTCACAGCCTGGCACATGTGCCATGTGGGGACACTGTAGTAAAAGTCGGGTGACTTGTTCCGATCACAAGTCAGTCCACGCTGTACATCAACGCATTGCACCTTATAAATAAATAATGCTGTTTTACTGAGGAGAATATACAAGAGGCAAAAGAGAGTCAGTCAGACACTACAAGTGCATAAATAAAAGAACAATAACGTATAAATAAACGTCCAGAAGACAGAGCTATATGAATCTTCCTCTTTTTAATCCTCTGGAAAATAAATAAGCATATAGGTCTATGTACAGTCTGAATACTGCCTCTGCACGCCGGACGCCGAGTCCCACTGCTTCACACAGTCACTAGACATGAACAGAATCCGTGTAGCTCTCATCTTCATCTTCATCCTCCTCTTCCGAACCTCTCCTTTTCAGGACGCTACAGGTAGGAACGCCGTGGCTGTCGCATCAGCCCAGCACGAGAGCTCATGGCTTTTAGGGAAAACGAGTCTGTTTTTAATAAAACTGTGAATGACGATTGCTCCTTCACTATCAACCATCTGACCTGATGCTTGTTCTGATTCACACGAGGAAGCAGGCTGGCATCTGTGCACGGACGGACTGGTGGAGATCACTGGTCCACACCTGAAATGAAAGGAAGACTGCTTTTAGTTTCCATTAGCCTTACAAGATAAAGCTATGGTTAGAACATGGGCCCGGGTCAGTTATTTCTATAGAGCTTTTTACAATGGAGCATTGTCTTAAAGCAGCTTTACAATGTTAGATCGTGTTCTAATATCTAAGGCCAATCCCCAAGTGAGCAAACGTGGGGCGACAGCGGCAAGGAAAAACTCCCTAACTCCCTCAGATTAGATATGCCATTGTTCATAGATGGTATAATGACCATAGATAATTATTTCTCATTATGTCTCTTCATTAGAATATGACCACCAAATACAGCAAATGTGTATGCAGTGTTTAAAAAATGGAAAAAATAAAAATACAACTTCTACAGGCAAGACAGTGGCAAGACTTTAGTGTGACCTCCCCTTACACGTGAGTAATAGCAGCATAGGCAGCTTCATCAGAATGCCAGTCTGAAGAAGCTTGATCAGGAATGGTCTTTTTGGAAGGGTAGCAGCCATGAAAACACTTTTTCAGAAGGGGAACAGGGTGAAAAGGCTAAGATATGCTAAAGCTCACAAAGATTGGAATGAAGATCAGTGGAAAAGTATTATGGAGTGACGAATCCAGGTTTTTGGGTCAAGATCGTCGACAATATTTTATATAATTGGCCTAAGACTTTTGCACAGCAAAAGTGTATTAATCGTGTACCCTATATTTATAATAAAGGTAGTTAAATGTAAGGGGTAATTAATGGTCGGTGATATATTATTATTACGGTAAAATGATTATCCCTTGGTCTCCCTCAGCTGAGAGGTTGGCAGCAGCAGATTAATACTCAGAGCCATGCAAAGCCAAACACCTCACAGTTTTTCATGATAGGGTAGCTGTACTTGTTTGTGTTTTCATCCTTATTTGGAAGCAGTTTGGGATAACAGTGCCTGCCAAATAATAGAAATGTTACAGCTTGAAAATCCAGTACAGCCATGTAACCTGCATTCTTACGTGACCTCATCATAATCACCTCATTCTTTTAGTCTTCAGCATTAATAAACAGAGCACAACTTGGTCACTCCATAATACTCTTACCATGTTCCTCTTCCAAAAAAGTGTTCTTTTGCTGTATTTAATTACTATATTTGAAGATGCACAGCTGATGAAGGACCTCTTTCCAAACGTCTCTGTCTAAATACATTAGCTGCATATCCTTTGAGTCCTGTAAGTTGCAAGGTGGGGCGTCCATAGATCTGACTGCTTTGCCCAGGACATCCTACAGATGTTGAGATCTTTGGAATTGGGAGTCCAAGAATTGGGAGGCGCAGTCAACACCTTGAGTGTTTTTTGTGTTTTTGTAGAATGGCAGCTGCTGAAAGAGATCGCTGCCAATAATTCAAGTCAAGTCAGATTTATCTACATAGTGCTTTTTACAGTGGAGCATGGTCTCAAAGCAACTTTACAACTTTACAATCTTGTATTATCTAGGGCCAATCCCAAATTGAGCAAGTCTAGGGCGACAGTGGAAAGGAAAAGGTTGAGGATGCAACCTTGAGAGGACCAAGTCTCAGAAATGGACCCAATAGGGACTAATGTAAACATGAAGGGGTGTACTTGGCCTGCAACAATGGTTATATAGGTGGTGTGTGTCAAAGTAACATCTACAAGAATGCCAGGATCCAAGGTTTCCCACTCGCTTTACCTGTCAGTGGTTTAATGTTATGGCTGAGCTGTGTATATTTCCATCCCACTGATCCAGGTCAGGGTGGTGATTTGGGGCATCATGGAATTCACAGGGTGCAGGTAGTTAATCGCAAACGGAGCACTAGTCTATCTCTGGGCTGGACAGGGGTTGCTGTTGAAGCTCTAGTGGATGATCCACCTATCTGGCCTCATCTCCTTAAGACATGACAGCTGGAAGGCATCCAACGTCACTTGAACCCAGGCCACCACAATGGTACCAGCTTCTGGAAATATCAGTTTCTGAGAGCCTGGGTTTGACGTCTGTGGAAGGTTTTAATGTAAGGTCAGGTGGTGCACCCTGACTAGGTTAAACAGGGGTAAAACAGGATGGTTCGCTTTTTTATATTAATGCTTGTCTAACATGAATTCATAAATTCTTAACATGTACGACGGTGTGCTGATTGGTATTTTTTATCTCATTTGAAATTTATACTCAGTGTATTATTTGAGTCATGAAAAGTCTTTGAGTCAGGGGTTTGTTAATCCACCATATATTAATGTGTTGTAACGGAATAAGTAAAGAGTAAATGAAATGGTTGCTACTGTCAGAAATGAGCTACGTTAAACACTAATACAATCATTAATTACTGCCCTTAGACCGATTCTCATCCAAAAGTCGTGCATCATCAGGCTCTTCAGAAGCTCTTCCAGTCTGTTTTTAATAACCGACCTCCAAAACGTCTCTTCTTTAAATTGAGGACATTTAAAATAAATCAAGATGTATACTTTACGGTGACTGATGAATAATTTGAACTTACACATGTTTATCTGCACGCTCTTTATCCCCCATTAAGGGGAAATGTACCCCAGAGCCACAAACATAATCAGCAGCAGGAATCACAAACACAGCAGCGTGACTGAAGGTCCGCCTGAGCTGCACATGTTTATGGTAATGCAACCACACACAGCAGAACTTCCCAGGCTTTATATGACGTGTTAAATGTGGAGTCAAAGCTTACAGCTATTCAGGCAAAAGTATGGACACCTCCGGTCAAACTGTTCGGGTGGTTTGATTTAACACGAGCAGTGCAGGGTTCAAACCTTAATGTATGATATGTTTTAGCTACATGCTTGTTAGGGAGGGATGCTGGTTTGAATGGGGAGCCAAAGAGGCCATCCTTGAACTGAGGAGGAGGTCTCAAAGTACAGCTCTCACCAACCTACAATGCCATGATTGCAGCTATTCCCCAATCCTATGTGAATACCACACATAGCTATTGCAATTAATGGCCATGGTAGTAAGCATATGAAACTGATCATTGGTTGTCAGTGGTGCTTCTATTGGTCTTTATGCTAATGTCCTGTATATAAGACTGGGGACGTTTTCCAACTAGTTGTGGCTGAAGAATTCACTTAGATAAGTGATGAACCATTTCTCCTTGTGTCTAGATGAAGTGATTCAACTTCATGGGACATTTAAATGAAATACTGTTTTACCCCTGCTTATCCTGGTCAGGGCCTTGAGGGAGGGGACACCCTGAGGGACACCCTGTACAGGTAACTAGTGCTGGGCGATATGACCTCCAATCAATATCAAAATGAATTGAACTCTTTACCTCAGTTACGATTAATGAACGATTTTTTTTTTCACTGACAAGGTTTGTTTTATAAAAATGGTCAACAATAAACCAGGTATTTTGTGCATATAGTCCAATCATTGTGATATTAAAATAACTGAAGGAAACACAGACAAACTATGGTTATTTAATCAGTATTTCAACCAGTTGAAACCTTTCTTGATTTAGTAGGATGTGGCATCGGTTATTTGTTTCCATCTTCTTGAATCTTTCTCATATTGTAGTGGGAATGTGTTAAGAGAATTTTTATAAAGTATTAACAGAATAAAAACTAGACAAAATCGAAATGGTCACGATTACGTTGGTTAATGGTTCTGAATATCGGTTTCGATTAATTTCCAACTAATTGCCCAGCCCTACAGGTAAGCCCAGCACCCAACCCTCATGTTGCAACCATCCCGTTCTAAAGCTAATTAACAAGCCAATTAATGTATGAGACCTTGGAAAAAACAGGTATTTTCTGAGAAGCCCAAGTAACACATTTTATTTCATGAATATTTAAAATTTGATATGGTGGGATGGTTTGGGGTTAATGAACTTTTGATCAACGTCTTGTCCATATCCAGATGAATTTCTTATAGCTACCTCAAAAAATGCCAGTAGACGGATTAGTCTGAACCGGACAGGTGTTTGGAATGTGTGGGGTTACCAAATCAGTGCAATATGAGCTTTTCATGATATGGAACATGATATAGCACTTGAACAGAGCAATGCTGAAGATCCCAACAGTACAAGCTTGGCAGACTTGGGTTTCCAATAATCAACCTTCTATTCTCTGAAAACCGCAGGTGCTTCAGGGAATCGCCTGTTACAGGAGATGATGGGTAAAATTAACAACCAGTGTTTTCTAAGAAACAGTACCTCAAGTATAGGTACCTCCTCCAAGAGGCTTGAACTGCAGTGTCTGGCAGAAAGCACTCACTGAAACTCACACTCTCAGATTGGTAGCTGCTTTGGCTAAGAGGTGGCAACTGGCAACTCTTAAGCTGTGGAGATTTTTCTTACCCTAGCTCATTCACTGGGGTGATCTTTTTTTTACTAAAGCATTGCACGTCCGTTCCTAGAGCACTTACAGTTGCAGGATCCCGAGTGTTTGACCTCCAGGACGAGGCCTCGCGAGCAGGAGGCCCGACGCATCTCACACTCGCTGCGGTAGGTGATGTTGTCGCTGGCACACACGCTGTCCCCAGGATGACTCTCGGGACACTCGTCCTCACACACAGAGCAACGTCCTCGGCTTGTCCTCACATCCCACAGACACGTCTTCCCCTGGGGACAATTGATGTCCTCGCACGACTGGGCATCTGAAGCCAAAAACAGCGGGTTAGAAGTATTCGGGTCCTTTGCCATATTTTAGATGAGACACAGCGGAGGGTGACACTGCTCAGCGTTTAGCGCATGGACACCACGTTCAGTTATTGCACCATAGCTGACTAATGAGGACCACATGTGTAAGAGTCGATTATATAAACACAACCTCGCGTTTGTGTTCCCGATTCTGATTGAGGATCAGTTCTATCCTCGCGAACATGATAGCATGGTATGTGCCCAATCAGTGATGATCCTGATGCTCTTCTGAACCTGCTCCAGAAAGCTAATCCTCATACCGATGCTAACTGGCATTTCCGCATGGTGATCTCAGTTCCTCCTTAAATATACAAATATTAGAGACCTAGAGACCTCATGATGTAATTCTCTAAAAAGAATAAGCAGATTTCCATGTCCTGTTTTCCTGCAACCATACACAATTTATGTGATGGGATTGGGTGGTTCAGCCGATAAGGCTTTGTACTAGGAATCAGAAGATTGGTAGCTTTCGACTGCTCAGCCCGATTGTAAGTCGCTCTGGATATGGGCGTCTTCTAAATGCTGTAAATCTAAAAAACCGAAAGGCTCAAGAACATTCTGTGCAAATACACAGATGTGAATAAACCTGTTTCTGATGCACTTCTAAGCTTCAGCTCTCAAAGGAGTGCAAGAGAACAAAACAGCTTGCTATTATGGTTATAATTTACATTATGGATGAAATCACCGGCCATATAAGAAGATATTTTGTTGAATGCTAATCATGCATTGCAAATTGTGTTACATGCATTTCAGAATGACAGAAATGGTATAGTTTGGAGATAAAGCGTGCATTACCACAGGACGAACACTGTATTTCCATGGCTTAGAGTCAATAACAAACATTAGCTATTGAGCTACAACACCAACACTGTAGCCTCTGAGCTAACTTAGCTAATGTTGGCTATAGCTACCACCAGCCAAAGCACCAGTTTAGCAGTCCTGTATACAGTACAAACATTATTTTATGTAAGATATTTAACTTAGCATCATTTTTTTAGTTTAAGCAAAGCGTTAGTATCAAAACCTTGAAATCACTGATTATTGAGGGAGATGTTTTAGCTAAAACTTAGATTAGACCATTCTGTTCAGTGCTAATGCTGCATTCTTGCTCTGCATTACAAATTTCAGAATGCCAGAAACTGTCCAAATGGAGATGAAACTTGCATTGTCTCAGGGTGAACACTATATTTTCACCACTTGGAGTTAACAGAATTTCACCTAGCATTAGCTACTAAGCAACAACACTGAGCTAACCTAGTAGTAAGCTAATGTTGACTAGCTACCACCAGCCAAAGTACCAAGTTAGCCGTCCTGTAACTGTATACAGTGCAAACATTCTTTTTAATGAAATATATTTAACTCATCAACACTTTTAGTTTATATTAATCATAGAGTTACACTGTACCAAAACCCTGAAGTCATGAGGAAGATCCTTTAGCTAAAACGCTACCATTCTGTTGAGTGCTAATGATGGATACTTGCTCTGCATTACGAATTGTGTTATGGTGGATTTCAGAACGTCATAAGGGCATCACAGGGCAGTCAGGCGGTCAGTGGGAGGGTTGGATTTTCCACCCTGGAGGTAGTCATGTAAGTGGACTTTAATACTTATACATTTAGGATACACTTTTTAGAGGTTACCCTTCATAAACTGCAACTGTGAATACAACAACATAAACTAGCTAAAATAGCTACTTTAGCTTTCTACATTAGACTGTTTGCTTTAGCTAGCTTATATACCTCGTTAGTATATGTCTAGAGGTGCCAAAAAACTTTGGACTTGATTCAAAAGCCCTATAGTTTACAAAATAATTCATTTGCAAACTTGAATTAGCCACTGCTAATACGCAATAATAAGTCATTCCTGATAGCTCTTGGCTTATGGTGGCTCTGTGGTCTTAGAGTTGGCTAAATAAATCAGTGTTTGGCAGCCATGTTTGCGCATACCAAACTACAGGTCACAGTGTATTATACAATATGTTCTGATCATGCATTTGACTAATCAAGTCTCATCCTAGAGTCTCCTACAGGTTTGCATTGTAGTTTTATGATACAGAAAAAGCACAGTCCTTACCTATGCACTTGCCCTCGTAGGCGACCCCAATGGACCTTCCCAGTATGCATGTGGCTCTTCGGAGATGGCAGGCACTGGCGTATGTGGTCCCATCGTTCCCACACAGGTTCTGTTCGGACGACGTGAGCTCGGGGCACTTGCGGTCACAGGTCACACAGTAGGCGTTGTTGTTCTGGTCCACCACGCATGTAGAGACTCCTGGGCATTGTACTTCATTGCACATTTCTGCGAAACACCACAACAGACCACGTAAAGGCACACTCTTAAATTAAATTCCAATTAGACTAGGTTTTTTATGTCTAGCTACAACCTTGCAGACCAAAAGCGTGACATCTGAAGTGGGTCAATAGAAGGTAGTGCTTAAGTAGAAGTAAATCAATTTATGTAAAAAATACATTACAAAGCAAACATCTGCTTCCTTTGCTATGTGTGAAGTCTGTCACTGCCACTTTTCGAACCTCAGTTCACGCAGTGCAAAAGGGAAACTTATTTACCTTTAGTCGTGTAGCAGACACCCTTATCTAGAGCAACTTACTCGTGAAACGACTTTACAATCCAAACTATTGTGGGTTAAGGGCCTTGCTCAGGGACCCAACAGTGCCGGCTTGGCAGACATGGGATTTGAACCCTGGACCTTCTGATGAATAGTCCAATATCTTAACTGCAACACCACTACAGTCCCTTATCGTGCTTATTATGCCACGAGGTGGAGCAACTCTCCTATTCTACATACATACACGTGTAGATGCTTTTCATGAACAGAAAAGAGAAGGAAGTCTTACTCCGGGTGCTCTGGTTTCCTCCCACTGTCCAAAGACATGCATTAGGTAATTGATTATACTAAATTGGCACGATCTGAGTATATTTTCGAGTTTACGTGAACTGAAGCATTCTGCTGTACTGTAACTTCCCCACATGTTCACTCATCTGCCCAAGCTGGGTCATCATATTCCAAAACCGTCCGGTGGTCTGCAGGGCTGCAGCTAGATCACTCTGTTTACTTTCCTCTGACCTCCACAGTCTGGATACTCACTCTTGCACTTGCCCTGGTACTGGGCGACCAGGTTAGGGTATTTCCTGCACTTGGCTCTGCGGAGCGCGCACTCGTTGCGGTACGTCTTCCCATCCGAGCCGCACACTGGACCCTTGAAGGTGTTGTTGGAACAGTCCGGAGCGCACACACAGCGCGGTTTGTTCCTCCTGTTCAGCTTGCATTTCTTTCCAGCGCCGCAGTTCACGTTATCACACGTCTCTAAAAAAACAGATCCATTCATTACAAGGTCAGTGAACCCACCTGCAGTCGATATATGCATAGCTCCAGTAATGCATTTACATAAAACTAAGTATTATACAAAAACATCACTAATAATAAAAAAGCACAACTACAGAACCACTGCCTCCACATCAAATTCAACAAATGAAAAGCAGACATAACCAATCCATTGCATTGTTCTTTTAACACACCACCTGACCTTCATGTTGCAGCCTTACATGGGATTTGAACCCATGCCTTCAGACAATGCTGTTTCTAGCAGTTGACTCCACCCATTGGACCACTAGAGCTGTGTTAATATGTAGCAAATACTAAAAATATTGTTTTAAGGAGCCATGAACTCACAACCATCTGATAAGTAGTACAGTTGCTTTAACCAGTAAGTCACCATTGTCCATTTAAATAACTCTCCATATACAGTACTGTGCAAAAGTCTTAGACCACCATTAGATTAGATATACCATTGTTTTAGCAAGGGTATAATGACCCTATATATAATTATTACACAGACTCTTTATTAGAATACAACCAGAAAATACAGGAAATCTCTATGCAGGTTTAAAAAACTGAAAAAAAAGTAGACAGTATTGGCTAGAGTGGCAAGTATTTATTGTGACCTTCCCTTTACACTTGAGCAGTAGCAGCGTCTGGTAGGAATGGTATTTTTGGAAGGGAAGCAGCCAAGACACCACTTCTTCGTTAGGGGAACAGGGTGCTAAGATATGCTAAAGCTCACAAAGAATGGAATAAAGATGGAGTGATGAAACTTGTGGGTCCGATTATCGGCAATATGTTATATATGGTCATTAGAGCATTGCTAAAACGACAGATCTAATGGTGGCCTAAGACATTTGCACAATACTATATATTATTATGGTGATTATGTTCATTTTCTTTCTACTCTACTATGGCAGAGGAGAAACTGTGCCTCTTCAGTGACTTACCTTTACATGGTATGCAGTTGGGGGCACCGCCGTGTAGGAGCAGCCACCGAAACAACGTGTTGCTGGACACATCCTCCTCCGTCCAGGCCATGCCAAGCCGCTCGCTCTTGCAGCACTCCTCCCGGCTCATCCCGGATATGTAGAGCACTTGACATCTGCCGTTCTTCCCCTGCTCATACCAGCAGTTACCAGCTGCAGAGAAACCAGCTCATTACCCAAGAGCCATGCCTGCTACTCACAGTCCGCTCCAGTCATCCCACAAAGGTGAACATGCACAGCTGATGGAGTTCCACAATATTACTGGACTCAATATTTCAGCTCTAACATACCTGAAGTAAGTCATCGGGATATTATTATGTACTTTATGTAGTGAAAATGGGTGCCTTACTGCAGGGAGCGCAGTAAAAATCAATAAAACCCTAAAACGGGTGCAGATTACAGAGCGCATTTACAGGCTGCAGTGCCAGGGGGAAGAATGGAGATAATGGATCAAGCAGCAGATAGAAAAGGGATTTAAAAAGGAACTTGTTGAACTGGAAATCCAGAGGCTCAACAGGCATCCGGGACCTGATCACACAATCTAAATGCACAGTGGACTTTCTGGACAAGTGAAATCTAGAGTAATGTGACAGAATGTCATGCCTGCAGGGAAAATACTACAGCTACACAATACTGTGCAGAGTAAATCCAGACAATGCATGGCAAATTGGGAGAATATTATAAGGAACAAGGACTTGCGCTAGCCTGGCTGCTTCAGCAGTCGTAACTGGTTGAGCATCTGTGTGCTTCTATTATACATTATTGCAGTATTATTATACGTTCTGATTGAAAGACGTCCTAAAGGGCTTAATGTCACTTAAACATTGGGAATATTCTACTTTTACAGCTAGGGAGTTTGGTGGTAAGACCCAGCTGTTGGAAAGGTACAGTTCCCCCCTACAGTTCAGGGTTTGAGTCCAAATCAAGCGTGGGGCTTGCGACATGAAGGTCAATGGACTGATGACAATATTTGATCGCGTCGTGCTAACTTGTGTTATCGTGATAGATGATATGCTTTTCTTATTGCTCAAAGAACACTGTCCAACTGCATGTTCCATTATAAAGACAGTAATTAGTCCTATTTAATTGGATGGAGTGCAGCACGTGTTGAATTAAAAACACCTTACTAAGTAAGATTTGAATCGTAGTTTTTAAGGATCTGTTGCTACTGATGTATCATGAAAATGTCTTCAAATATTGCAATAAATATCGCCCACCTCTAAGTGGCACCCTGTCCAGGGTATCAATCCCCGGACAACACAGGATGTCATGGGATGCCAGTCCATCACAGCACCGGAAGGGATTGCTTTTGCAGTGCACAGAGATGATCCCCTGACCAGCCTATTCTCCCTCAAAAACAGCCAATCTGCATGTGCTGTATGTAAAGCCTGATCTGGCAGGGTGGCACTGCCAGGACTAGAGCAGCAACAAAGCTTTTCAGTGAATTCTGCAAGTAGAATCTGTTCTAGAACTGATAAGGATTTGTTTGTCATATTAAAGTCAATTAGCAGAGTAGCTTTTTGATTTGAGGGAAGTAATAAAGGTTCCCCGATGGCATCCTAAAGTATACCTGAATAATATAACCTTCGGAGAAGTCTTCAAGTAGAGTTGTTAACCACCTAAAGGATGCCCAAGACTTTCTCTTAAATAGTGCATGTTGAAAGACGAAGCTAAACAGTTTCCATGTGAAACATTTTTGGAAATAAATGAGGCTCTGAACCAAGTGAACACCAAATACACCAGTGGAGCGCCAAGCAATTTTTTCGGGATTCTTCAGTATCTAACAAATAAGTGTCCAACCATCCATTTTCCTAAGAACTTGTTCTACCAAATACAGACGAAACGAGTTATCAAATCCATCCAGTATAGTCATTAAAATCCACCATGTGACAAGGTTCTATTCTTAAACGAGCCGAGATTAAATCGCAAAGCATTTTTTCCCCCACTTTCTAGGAAAAGCTCTTTCAGAAAAGAAATGTGATGAACCTGCTGATATGCAGAGAAAGTCTTTGGAGCAGCAGATAACCTTGATACATTTCAGAGGGTTCTTCAAGAAGCGTTTGTTATACTCAGAGCTGTTCACCATCCAAAAAAGCCAAATGAAATCAATTTCGAAACTCCCAAGGGTGCAGCAAGAACCTTTTCCCATTTCTTCTATTGAAGTTCTAGCTAGAACCAACAACTATTCAACCTACCCATTTCTAAAACGGCATTGTTTGATAAATGTATTACATTGCACTCAGCCTTGTAGTTTGTCATTAAAATCAATCAGCTGAGTAGTTTATTCTTCTTCTTTAAAATTCTTTAAAGTGGTCTCTAAAGCATTCTACAATTTTTTTCTTTGGGTGAACTCTTGAGGTTCTGCATACAGAAAGGCAAAACAATCTTGGAGCAGCAAAAAACCTTTAACAACTTTGAGACTTCTTCAGGTAGCAATGTTTCTGACAATCTAAAGTCATAAACAGAGGTCATAAAATGTTCCCTTAATATTCAGCCTACACAGAAATGTTTCCAATAAAGCACCTTTAGAAATAATGGTTAAGACCCAACACAGAACCTTTTTAAGGAGTTCCTAGAACTGCTGAGAACCATTGTTTTACTAACTGTAGTAGATACAGCAGACAGGAAGAATACGCTCAACATCATTGTTTTTAATGTTAAACCAGGTTTCTTCTTAGAAATGCGTACTACACTACAGTGTCCTTCAAGGCATCGTGTAAAATCAAGCAAGAACACAAGCAGTTTCTAGTAAAAGCTCTTTTAGAGAACAAAATGTTTGATGAACCATCTGAGGTGCTCAGAAACGTATGGAGCAGCAAATGACCTCTGTAAGTTATTCAGGTAGAAATACCCAAAGCAACCACGAAAGCTTCCACTAAATATTGTGTATAGAAGCCAACACTACAAAACAACGAAGTAAAACACCTTGAGCATTACAATTTGAAGTCCAAAGATCCCAACTTAGATCCAAATAACCTTCAAGTTCTACTCATAACCGATGACTATCTAACCATTCCTTTCTCGATCCAACTATCCAACCCTATCCACCATCCCTTACTGTGGTACGGAGAAATTAAATTCATTAAAATAACACACAAGACTTCCAACTGGCATCCTAACGCCTTCTTACACCATGCACAGACCCTCCTGGAGCAGCAAAGAACTTTAAGAACACGCCAGATAGTTTTTTAAGCAGAAACAGTTGGACCTCCACTAGGTTTTTGCGCACTGTATCAGGATTTGCGCGCATTGGTGACCGGAGGATTTTGCGCGTCTCTCCAAACTGCGCTTTGAACACCAAAAGTGCAATCAGATGAGTGACAGCAGCTATAACGCGTCATTACCGTGAACCCGCTGCTCCTCAATGAAGTTCATGAGCCAGAGGAGAAGCAGCATCGGGAAGCGCAGCATCCTGCTACCGGTCCTAACAACTGATCCTGATCCTGCTGCTGAAAGTCCTGATCTTCTCTTCGCAACACACTGATCACAGTCCGACTCATCCAACTCTCGTCCACTCCCGCCTTTTAAATCCAGGAGTCCGCACTTCAGGGTTGCCAGATTGAGCGAATTGTTCAGAGAGCACATTTAAAGTTCACTACTGTTAACGAACAAACCAGCCAAAAAACCATATTCTGTTTTCAAATATACGATTATATTTGCTCAACTTGGTGTGATTAGAACAGATATTACAGCAAAAAGTCAGGTCCAAAATTATTGGCACTCTTGCTAAAGATGTTTGAAAAGAAAGGTCGGAAAATGTGATTGGTTTCGTTAATAATATGGGTGTAATAATCTGTCTATAAAATGAACAGTCTTTTTTTTAAATCAAAAGTGTGACGTGTCAGTTCTTGGCTCCGTCTTATTCTCATGAACAAAATGTAGCTGAAGCCTCTTCTCGCATATTTTTCTTTCCTTAGACTTTAGGAACTCAAACTGCCATCCATTACTTTAGTATAAATATGAGGAGACTGGAAAGGATGTTCCAACCATCGTACCACTCGTATATCACACACCTATCATACACATATGGATAACTCAAAAGTTATCAGTTCTAGAAGGAAGTCGACGTGTGTCAGGACAACATGTCCTCTCAAATGTTATGAAACACTTTAAAAAGTAAAAGAAAAAGATGTCTCATTGTGTGCTCAGCCCCCCAAAGCTCTGATCCTAGAATCACCCCGAGCACCAACTTCATAACTGATGAAGATGCAGACGTCCGACAGCTTTTACTCGCTTGGGTCAATTAACAGCAAAGGATCCAGCAGTCTATGAAAGTCTATCAGCAGAACCAGGATGAAGGAGCTTGAAAAGATTTTCAAATGTAATGTGTTTCTGCAAACAAAGATCAGATTAGTCCAGATGATAGTCTTTTATGTGGTTGTTTACAGATATGAAAACTGGACCATAAAAAAGCGTGAAAAGAAAAATATTGGTGCCTTTGAACTTTGATGCTGGATGCTGGTCACTGAACGAATGAAACCTCAGTGTTCACTTGATAGTCAGGTAACTTAACTTATTTTGGCTCTATCACGAGAACTAAATAACTGGGGCAAAAGTTGTGATTGGAACAGTTGAAGGGCCAAGAGGAAGTGGAAGACCAGAGATGGATAGATGGGCACAATAAAAGGAATTATAAATAAGTCACTAAGAATTCATAAGACCTAAGTTTGTGTAAGAACATGATCCATAGGGACGTCTGAAGTCACAATCGACTTGATGGCACTTGACAGTAATTTTGTTTTCATGTTTTAACCAAACTTATTCTGGACAGGATGATCCAGAGACTATCCTGGAATTCCTGGGTGTAGGTTACCATGTACCCTGATGCAGCCAGCCAGTCCATTGCAGGGTTTTTCCCTAGTGTCATGAGAAAGCCATGCCACCAAACTGCTACTTACTGGATGTACGGACCTGCAGTCACTCTGTTTACTGGAGTAATTAATATTAGCCAAGAGATTCACTATTATTTAATTGATTATACTCATCAGTTTTTTTCTCCATAACATTGTATTATCTACTTAACTTATTATAGTCTGTATGTGATGTACTATAACTTCCTTTTATTATATTCTTTATTTTAATTATTCGATTTAGCTTCTGTACATTTAAACTATTATAATAAATTTATTATTTAGGTAATTTAGTTTATTGCTGTCCAAGGAGTCCCTTCTTGAGTCTTGGTCCTCCCATGGTTTCTTTAGCATCACATTTAAGGGAGTTTTTCCTTGCCACTGTCACTGTAGGCTTTCTCAGTTTGGGCTGTGGGCAAAGGTAGTTGTGAAGCTCCTTCAAGAAAATGTTCTCTTCTTACAAAAGGCCATAGAAATGAATCTGACAGTGGTGGTAAGAAAGCAAATTGGCGCTCCACCACCCGAGTGCTTTGCAAACATGCTCCAACTATATGATGTAATAAAACCATTAGTCTTGCACTGATTTGGTAGCCAAGTGTCCCAATCTGGCAACCCTTCCAAAGCTGTTTAGTGGGCGGTGTTGAGAAAGTTGTGATGGGAGGAACAGTTTTAGGAAACTTCACTCACCAGGACTGCTTTCTCAGGCGGCTTTTATAAACTCAGAAACTTTATTGTGGAAGAAAACGGCAATTAGTGTGACGTGTGCATAAGTGATAGAGGAATAACAAACAGCTTCATCAGATCATTTTACAGGTTTATGCTGGGGAGGGCATCCTTATAAACGAGCTCGATGATGATGATGATGATGATGATGATGATGATGATGATTGACTTCGTTTACTGTACGTTGAATTGGCTTAATTAAAATGGGTGCATCATATCCTAAACACATGAGGCTTTCATTAACACAATTGCTGCCTAAACGATGCAATTTATTGTATTCACATGGATATGATGGACACCTTTGAATGGAGTTACTTCAGTGCGACCCTGTCGGTGTGATAATAAACCTGCTGTCAGCAGCCTGTAATATAAACAAGCACAGACAAACAGCCTAGCTGGAGACAGATTGCACCCCATATAGTGAGTAATCTGTTATCTGTTACACAGATATGTTGTAGATATAACAGTGATTATATTTGTCATTGAGCTCAACAAGTGATGCTGAAACAAGACGCAGGATTCAGTAACAAGTTATTATAATGAAAACAAGCCTTTTCTCCCTCTAGTGGTAAATAAGCGATACTGCACCTGTAAAATGGTAAGTTCTCACTCCCTCGCTTTCCATATGGGTCCAATTCAGGGAGCAAGGCTGGACCACCCTGGACAGGGCACCACTCCATCGCGACACACACACACACACACACACACACACACACACACACACACACACACACAGGTCAACTGGTGTCTCCAAACGCATGCTTTTGGGACACTGTTTTTTTGATTGTTTAACCTCATTACTAGCCTCATTACTTATTATGAAGTTTCTTGGGTTCATACTGTCTCAACTCAAAAATGAGTTTACACTGTTTAATTACCACCAACGCAGGATTAATCGGTGTAGCTTAGTTAGTGCGCACCACTTACAACTCTTTAAACAGTTATTTCTTGGGGCACATGGCAGTGCTGTTCTTTGAGCTTGTCTGGCTTCACAACTGAGCTCTTGAATGCTTTTTAGATGTTTCCACATCACAGTGGCAGCACCTTAAACTGAAGGTTTAAGCACATAGCACGACTCTTAGATCGATGTTTTTACATATAAAAGAGCGAGATCTACATTACAACCCATTTTACCGCTTGTTTTTTCATCTATGGAGACTGTGAAGCTGTACACTGTACAACCTATAGACTTTTTTTAGGCACCTGATAGCAAAGAAGCTGAATTGTTGGAATATGTGTCCCTCTAGCGGAGAATAAACGGTACTGCAGCTGTAAGTTTTGATGTTAAACACGGCATAACATTTGACTAATTACAGTTCAATAATGAACGGGTGTTTAAGTACTTTTGGAGTCAAATGTGGTTGCCATTTTAATTAAGGATTTAAGCTAAGATCCAATTTACATCTGCACTATATACGTTGATTGTGCTATACATGTAGTAGCGGTACTCGGGCACTGGAATTGTGGGATATGTAGTTTTAGGTCGTTAAACTATTGCTCCAAAGTAAAGATAATTAAGAAGTAAACTAATTAAGCATCGCATATCGCAAGTTAGAAGTGAAATGAATATAGAGGAAACACCGTGTACGGCCACAAATCATTAGGAACACGGTAAAAGCCAGATTTAAAACTCTGGCGAGAAAGAACGACTACTTCCGGCTCCAGGGTGACGTTACCCTACACGCGTTAGTACTCAATATAGGTGGGTTAAAAATAGGTAACGTTAACGGGAGTGCACGAGCGCCCAGTCTAACTTGATTCATGAGTACCGAGGTAAGGCAGTATGTACCGTTCAGTCTGCACATAATACGTTGTATTTCCGTGCCATACGCAGCTTGAGTGATAATGTCCGTGTTTTTGAACGGTTAGCATGGTGCTAATTCTCCCGTCTGCTCTTTCCAGGTGACGGTGTTGTACTTTGCAAAAAGTGCAGAATTAGCTGGAGTTAAATCAGAGACGATCTGCGTGAGATCAGAGTTAACCAGCCTTCAGCTGTGGCACGAGCTGGAGAGCAGACACCCGAGGTGAGGGGTGACATCCGCAAAAGTTTGGGCGCCTGAATACTGGTGCGATGTCTGGAAAGGTGCCTGACCTTTTTGCACACGCCAAGGTTTAGTTGTCGTTGTGCAGTGTGTTAGAAATGCATGGGAGCAACAACATTAGCGTTTATGTCAGGTCTGTTGGGACAAAATCGTTTCTGTAAATGTGATCGTGTTCAGTTCTGTATGCGAACCTGCAGCATTTGGTATCGATCCGATACCAAGTAAATACAGAGCCAGTATTGCTGGTACCGATACTTTTTGCGCTCCCTTCGTAAGCTGATTTTATAACGTGTCATGGTTTATGAGGTGAGTTTATCATCAATATCATAATTCTGAATAATTTTCCATGACCACTAAATGATTTTGTTGGGTTTTTTTTGGCTTTCCTCTGTTAATTAGCTAATCGTTTGCATGTTATAACCCAGCAAAGTTTTTAGGCAAATACAAAGAGGTGATTTTAATTTTTTTATTACTGCAATGAACTGAATTTGCAGACATGAATTCAGCACAAAATTAATACTGGAGAACGTTGAGTAGTTAAAACTTGCATTCTTCTATCCTTCAGTCTGATTTTTTTTGTTGGGAAGCAATTCTATAATAACAAAATATATAATTATTTATCCCTTTCATTGCACTTCTGGCTTTATAAAAGTGTTCAAAATGAGTACAGTTGTTTTAACAAGTTCTTATTTTTCAGTTCGAGTTCTCTGGTTATTGTTCAGAAACAATCACATTATAACAAACTTTCCAGTTTGCAAGGGTTTCATTAACAGTTGTAAAATATCTCCACATCATGCAGTTACTCCCTGCACCCTACCAGTGTCTGTGCCTGTCCACTAGGGTCACTCACAATGTCCATAACTGTTTTGGCTGTGTCTGGGTTGGGGGTTAGCTTAGCAGCGGTACGAGAGCAGGTGGTGCTGGCGGTACGGCGCGAGTACGTGGATCTGGGAGAAGAGCGCCTCCACCTGCGGCACGGGGACGAGGTGGCAGTCATCCCACCACTCAGCGGAGGATAGCTAGAGCCCGGAGGTTAATCACATACACACTTATCTCATTAAATGAAATAATTGAATTAAAATTAAGATGCCGACATTTCTTTAGTTTCAGCTTTTCAGTGACATTGTTATACTGATTATATAATTTGTAATGCTAAACACTGTATTAAATGCAAAACTCAAATCTGAAGCATTTTCACTCGTGGTCTTATGTTGTGCCCCTGCTGTATGTATATCAAAGTATTTGTGTGTGCATTCTTTGTGTATTATTATTATTATTTTTAGCTTTTATTTCTTTGCAGAAGTAAAGTTATCTGCATTGTGTCTGAACTCATGGCTTGGTAGGGCTACCATATGTGCGTAGATATCTCTAGACACTTTAATCTAACAGTCATTGTGTTTTTTGGTTACATCATAGGTATGGCTGAGGATGGAGCAGGTCAGGACCTAATTAAACTCACCACAGATAAACTCTCCACTGATTCCGTATCACACTCGGTCACCTGCTCCTTCTGCGGTGCTGTCTCATTATTTATAGGTAGGACTCTCAGAGTTAGTGTGCTTTTATTTCATGCTTGTTTTCAGTTATCACTGTGTTGACTTAATGCATGGAACACCTCACACTGACTCACTTTCTGTACCTGCTTAATCCGGATCAGGGTTGTGGCGGTCCAGGGCAGTAGGCGGGCACCAGAGGAGGTTGGCAGAGGCGGGATTTAAATCCTGGACCGCCAGTACAGTCCCAGTACTGAAATTTACAGTTTAGCACTAGCTACTTTAAATTATAAATGCAGAAGCGCCCTCTTCTGGATGTAGGAAATAGTGCAGTTTTTAAAATATACGTACAAATTTGATTGTATTTGCTTTTCAGGGGTAAAACAGACAAAACATTCGAATTAAATTCCGGGTCAAACTGGCAGCCCTACTAGTAGGTGTACCGATATTGAAGTGAGAACCTGTAGGATGCTGTTCCATGATATGGATTTTTCCTGAAATAGCTTGCCACACTCAAGACAAAATGCACATAAACCTCTGCAACTGGCAACCGATGGAAATTACTCTCTCTTTTGTTTCGACTTTAAGTTAACATTAACATGTACAGCATTTAGCAGACGCCCTTATCCAGAGCGACTTACAACTGATACAGTCTTACAATCCAAGCAATTGTGGGTTAAGGGCCTTGCTCAAGGACCCAACAGTGGCAGCTTGGCACAGCTGGGATTTGAACCCTGGTCCTTCTGGTCCATAGTCCAGTACCTTACCCGCTAGGCTACCACAGTCCCAAGTTAAGGTTTATTAGGACTGCTTTTGAATGTATTAGTGACTACAGTTTTTGTACATAAAGTTGTTTCTTTGTTGCAGGAACCACCAGAGACCACTTCGAGGGGAAGAAGGTAGTTCAGCTGGAATATGAAACATACGAGCCCATGGCAGAGTCTGAGCTGAAGAAAATATGCGCTGACATCAGAGCCAGATGGCCAACTGTCCAGCACATCTGTATCCATCACAGGCTCGGGTGAGCAGATGTACTGCAGCCATAAATACACACGTGTGCTCATGACTGGTGAGGAGTTTGCACTGTTTGAATGCCAGTCATTTGTCTTAGAATGACCATGTCTGAATCTGCCTCGAGTGTAACTTCTTTCCAAAATTTCCTTGATTACATCCTGGTCAGATCCTAATACTAGAACTGACCCTGAGCTCTGAACCTAGATCATTGAGTAGACCAGTGTGCTCACATTGGGGATAAATGCTGACTGTATATTTGTGGCTGCAGTGTGGTTCCGGTTACTGAGGCCAGTGTGATCATTGGGATCTCCTCTCCTCACCGCACTGATTCTCTGGAGGCTGTGAGGTACTGCATAGACGCGCTCAAATCCACCGTCCCCATCTGGAAAAAGGTACGTTTATGTATGTGAGTGTGTGATGTTACCTTATAGCTGTTACTGCCCAAAGTCAGAAATTTAAGTCCCTGACCAGGCAGTGCTATCTGTTCAGCATCTGGATCAGTGTCGTTTTCCACATCTGGTTCTTTTTTTTGTAATGTCATCATCTGGAACAACTATCCTCCATTTCTCTGGTAGCTTTGGTACTGGCAAACTATCATCATGTGAGACTGGTCTCATGGCTGAAGGTAGATTTCTTAATTTTAGTAGAGAATCTGTCATGTGACCCTTCTGTTCTTGCAATATTATTGAGACTCAGCATGGTATGGACTTTTGAATACCTCTCAGTCAGACATGCCACACAACAAATGTGAGGAGCCCTGGGTTTGTTCTGGTCATTAATTCTACATCCGAAGTAGAGCTCTAGTTTGTGTTTTTGTGGACATGAACAGATTAGAATGCACTTAAATAACCAATACAACAGTTCCATCCAGTCCCTGTGAGCTTTATCACCATCATTGCCCTCCTTTCAGTTCTATTCCGCCAGATTTTGTCTTTAATATCCATGTTTTTAGACTCGGCGTGCTGCTCGTCCTATAAGCTCTTGTGGGCTGTTCTGCCCGACAACCGAGCTCTGATTGGTCAGCCTGATCTTAACGCATCCGACCGACGCAGAAGTTAGAACAGGCTCCGATTAAAGATTTTACGCAGCATTGCAGTTTATCGGCTTCGGACGCGGTGTGAGAAGGCCCTTAGGCGTATACACGCCACAGACCTAACAGATTGTATCGGAGCTCTTGCCACCTTACTGTTACATTTCTACTGTATTAAATATTGATGAAGACTTCATACAGCAGTACACAACAATATAGATTAATTCTTAGTAGAGAAGCCACATACAGTGGTGCTTGAAAGTTTGTGAACCCTTTAGAATTTTCTGTATTCCTGCATAAATATGACCTAAAACATCATCAGATTTTCACACAAGTCCTAAAAGTAGATAAAGAGAACCAAGTTACACAAATGAGACACAAATATTATAGTTGCTAAAGTAAAATTCCTCCAAGCCGGTGTGCAGGACTGATCAACAGCTACAGGAAACGTTTAGCTGCAGTTATTGCTGCACAGGGGGGTCACAGCAGATACTGAAAGCAAAGGCTCACATACTTTTGCCACTCACTAATATGTAATATTGGATCATTTTCCTGAATAAATAAATGACCAAGTATAATATTTTTGTCTCATTTGTGTAACTGGGTTCTCTTGATCTACTTTTAGACTTGTGTGAAAATCTGATGATGTTTTAGCTCATATTTATGCAGAGATATAGAACATTCTAAAGGGTTCACAAACTTTCACGCACCACTGTAAATCAGACGTTTTATAGGAGTTAATTCCTTTCTAATTTTACATGCACCCACAATGACATTGCCTGTTTTGAAGGAGATCTATGAATCAGACGAGCCATGCTGGAAAGAGAACAAGGAGTGTCTGTGGGGAGGAAGTCGGGCCAAGAGCAACACAAGCTGACCTTCTGGATTCTGTCATGAGCTCAGTACTTTTATCAGGGCTTTTATAGATGACTTGAATTAACTGAAATAACGATTGTCTATGAACAATTAAAAGAGCATGAAGTTTGGACCAGAGTACACCGAGTGAATCATCACAGAATGAAGTGACTCTTCGATTCGTGAACCAATTCAGTGCTTACAGTCATTAAGCTAATTTCTAACACGAACACTTAATATCTTCAAAACATTTTTATTTTATAGAGTTTACGTGTCCTGAACAACACAAATAAATGGTATTTTACTTAAACACAGCCTGTGCGGTTCTTTTACAGAAAATTGGAGCTAAAAGATATTCTTGTACTCCTCACATTGCATCAGATGAAAGATTTTTACCTTTAATCATACCCAAAACCTTTCTAAAAGATCAGACACACGAGCTCCACAGCTCCCATTCCAAGTTAAACTAACATAACATGGAAATAAATTATTAAAAAACACACTTTTAAATGGAAAAACAAATACACATGTGCTTCCAAACAGCATTGTTAAGCAAATATAGCCATGAGCCAAAACATGAGCACTCGCAGATGAAGCAAATGATGTTGCTTGTCATTACAGCTGTGCATGTCAGAGTCTGAGGTCCAGTGGTACCTCGGTAATCTGTTCCAGACCTCCAGAAGATCCACACTGCATAAGGCGTTATAGGCTGTACTGGAGTTGTTGTTTAATTAACTCTGTATATACTGACAAAAGTAATTAAATCAGATCATTTTGTTAGATGAGAGAGAAATGTGTAGCTGTACAGTCCTGAGTGACTTTGACAATGGCCAAATAATTATGGCCAGACGACTGGGTTGGAACGTATCCGAAACGAGCTCCCAGCGGCGAGGACCTACTAACTATGGTCCGAGGAGGGACAAACCATGAGACCATGGGTTTGTTTGGCAATGAAAGTTATCTAGTCTGGTCCAAACTGAGAAGAGAGCTACTGTGGCACAATCTATATTTTGGCTCATTGGTGTAAAGCCCTCACAGAAAGCTTCTAATATCCCAGTGCAACGTTTCCTTGTAAACATTTAGTGCTCTTTACATGTCCAGTGCTAGTACTGATCAGCTACATTACTATGAGCGCACTCGCTTGCACTAATACAGTTACAGCAACCCATCTTTTATTAATAGCTGTCTTCATATTATCAGGTCATTGGTTTTATTACAAAGCGTGAGCTGTTACAGCAGACTACACGTCCTCTGGTACAACCCGTGGCTCGGATCGTGTGCTGAATGATTTCATTTTTACAATCAAATGTACAGTACCACTCAACATGATAGAAAAATATATGCTCTGAGAGTCTAGCAGAGACCAAATAAACCTGATCACAATTAATTATTTACATCTCTCCAGGTCCTGGAACCGTACAAACAAACATGTTGGAGTAGAAAAAGCATGATTTCATTGAATAAAGTGATAAAAGGTTAGTAAAGTGCCTGAGAGATATTAAAGTGTGCCCATTTTGACTTGAGCAGGAAGCTTGTATCTGAGGTGGCATTGCTACGTACAACAGAGAAGGAGTTGTGTTATTGCGAGTGTTGTGTATTTAAAATGTAGTCTTGTGTAATCCAGTATAAAGTGTTGCAGACTTAAACCCCTTTCACACACCAAAATTATTTGGACACGCCCCCAAATACGGCAAAATGCATTGGGATACGGCCAGAAGTATTTGCACATGCCATATTCTTTGCCACATTTCAAGCGCTGTTGTAGTTCCTGCAGGAAATGCAGATCTGGCTTATTTAAGCCATTTGTGCATAAATCATGTAAAAAGGCAACTCTAACTCGTATGCAAAGACTTTTTAGAGGTAAGCAATCGTTTGAAGGCTACAATTGACCCCAAATTAGGAAATAACCAATAAATGAGCTTTATAATTAGCTGTTTTGTGTGAAAAGGGCTTAAGGCAAAGTTTGTTTCTATTCCTGAGATTACGAGCTCGATCCAGCTGTTTGAAATATGAAAACATAATTTATATATACAGATCTGGACACCATTACATTATAAAATGTTAGTATGTTACTAATCTGTGCTTCTATATCTGCCCAGCACCATTGGTATTCACAGATTACGTACAGCTCTATGCAACATTGTGGGCACCCCAGCTTCAGTTACATTTTGTTGGTTTTCTAAGTGAGAGGTTAGCGCACGATCCATTTACAAACCAATGTCAAGAACTTACAAAAACCCTAGTGGATCATTTGGAGAGGTGCCTAAACTTTTGCACATGACAAATTTGATGTTACATTTTAACTTCTTTACATTTGTGAAAGTCAGTTTGCCCAGGGATTTTACAAAAGACTGAGAGTTACAGAGGTGCTTAAGTTTGTGAACCCTTTAGAATTTTCTGTATTTCTGCATAAATATGACCTAAAACATCATCAGATGTTCCCACAAGTCCTAAAAGTGGATAGAGAGAACCCAGTTGAACAATTAGACAAACATATTATACTTGGTCATTTATTTATTGAGGAAAATGATCCAATATTATATATTAGTGAGTGGTAAAAGTATGTGAGCCTTTGCTTTCAGTATCTGGTGTGACCCCCCTGTGCAGCAATAACTGCAGCTAAATGTTTCCTGTAGCTGTTGATCTTTATTCTTCTGTAACCATTCTTTGGTAGAACGGCTTGTGTGCTTAGGGTCGTTGTCTTGCTGCATGACCCACCTTCTCTTGGGATTCAGTTCATGGACAGATGTCCTGACATTTTCCTTTAGAATTCTCTGATGTAATTCAGAATTCATTGTTCCATCAATGATGGCAAGCCGTCCTGCCCAGATGCAGCAAAACAGGCCCAAACCATGATGCTACCACCACCATGTTTCACAGATGAGATAAGGTTCTTATGCTGGAATGCAGTGTTTTCCTCTCTTGTTCTTGTTTTTTTTTCCTCTTCCCCTGGACAGATGTCCTACATGTTTCCTTTAAATTCTTAGAATTCCTCTGATGTAAGTCAGAATTCAGATTGTTCCATCAATGATGGCAGGCGTCCCCTGCCCAGATGCGCAAAGCAAGCAAAAAACAAGGGGGCCAACCATGATGCTACTACCACCACCATGTTTTCCAGATGATATAAGTTCTTATTGCTGGAATGCAGGTGTTTTCCTTTCTCCAAACATAACGCTTTTCTTTTAGACCAAATTTTTATTTTGGGTCTCAAATCCGTCACAAAACTTCTTCCAATAACCTTCTGGCTCGTCCCGTTTCTTGAGCAAAACTGCCGACGATGCACAATGTTCTTTTTGGAGAGCATTGGCTTTCTCCTTGCAGCCCTGCCATGCAACCAGTAGTTGTTCATGTTTCTTCTGATGGTGGACTCCTGGAAACATTAAACATTAGCCAATTGAGAGAGGCCTTCAGTTTTTGCTTAGAAGTTACCCTGGGGTCCTTTGTGACCTCACCACACCAACTATTACACGCCTTGCTCTTGGAGTGATCTTTGTTGGTCGGCCACTCCTGGGGAGGGTAACAATGGGCTTGAATTTCCTCCATTTGTACACAATCTGTCTGACTGTGGATTGGTGGAGTCCAAACTCTTTAGAGATGGTTTTGTAACCTTTTCCAGCCTGATAAGCATCAACAACTCTTTTTCTGATGTCCTCAGAAATCTCCTTTGTTCGTGCCATGATACACTTCCACAAACGTGTTGTGAAGAGCAGACTTTGATAGATCCCTGTTCTTTAAATAAAACAGGGTGCCCACTCACACCTGATTGGCATCCCATTGGTTCTTCTTCTAACCCTAGAGGTTCACATACTTTTGCCACTCACTAATATGTAATATTGGATCATTTTCCTCAATAAATAAATGACCAAGTGTAATATGTTTCTCTCATTTGTGTAACTGGGTTCTCTTTATCTACTTTTAGGACTTGTGTGAAAATCTGATGATGTTTTAGGTCATATTCATGCAGAAATATAGAACATTCTAAATGGTTCACAAACTTTCAAGCACCACTGTAGATTTTCTTTGTTAAATTACAATTACAGTCATTAAACACTAATACAGTGGAACCTAAAAATACGAACACTTCTTTATTCGACAAATGCGGACACCGAATGGTCCGTTTGAAATTGTTTTTGTCCCAAAATTCGAATAAAAATTCTGACTTTGAACATCGGTAAGACCTGTACGTGACTGTCACAGCCTCAGGGTGCGTCTGAAATGGTCCACTCATTCACTCATCACTACATAGACTGTTGTATGTAAAACACTTTCATTCACACGATTTCAGACACACCCTCAGTCCCAGTGGCGCAGTCGTTAGCAGTTAGCATACGTAATTCATAATTTCATACGAATATAGGCATAAAAGAACCATCATTTGGGGGTCAGGACCGGAATAATTCTATTTACATTACTTCTTATGCGGACATGTGATTTTCACTTCAAACAAATCCGAGTCTGATCGGCTTTCCGGAACCAATCAAGTTCGAGTTCAGAGGTTCCACTGTATTAGCTACTCAGGCTGAGCAGTGGTTATGTTCTGGCCTACCAATGTGCTGAGCTGGGTTTCAGCCTCAGAGGTACCCACGTATGACTGGTTATGCCTGAGGGACAGGAGGCAGTCAGGGGGACCTGACCACTGCCGGCCATGCCATGGACTGCCATCCCATTCAGGGCAAACTCATGCCTGTGCTGTGTTGTGGATATGGGCAGAGCCTCCACCTCTCCGACCAAGAAAGAGTGGATTTCAAACTGACTTACAACCATTTTTAGCTACAATTTCAGGTGACCCTTATTTTGGAAGAGAGAATACTTTTCTGCCACTTCATCTAACCTAATAAAATAAATCAACTTTTTTTTGAAAGGTATTTCCTTTAAAATGGCCCTGGGAATTTAAGTAAGTCTGTATATTCTCCCTAATGTAAAAGTCTGGTCAAATGGAAGAGACCACAGAACCCCATTAGAAAACCATCACCACAACTGAACTTGGGGTGCCCAGACTTTGCGTGTGTAATGCCATGCTACCCTCACTGGCTGATGAAACTAAGCAAACGTCTGTGCGGTCTGTTTCTTTTGAATTTTGAACTGACAATATTTACAGTGTCTAAAAGAAGTATGAACGATACAAGAATCTCTGGAATTCGATTCCTGCTACATTTCGGAGACTTTTCGTGAAAAATCCCCCAAGATGAAGATCCTCCAGTGTTGAAGACTGACTGCAGCATAACAGCAGAGGAGAGCATTTTCCGTGGCAGTGGAACCTCTGTTATTCATTTATGGTAGTCAGAGGGATCTCACCAGAACCACTTCACTGGTGCTCAGGTCCAGTTCCTCATCTGTTGGAACTACTTTAACACTCAATCCCTCTGCGGCTGATATCGGTGACTCTGAGACCAGATGGTGCAATCTGATGGCGTTAAGCTGATTCAGGGTCAGTGTTGCCGTCCATTTGTCCTCCATCGTCCTGCAGTCCAGCTGCTTCGTCACTGTCCCCGTTCTTGTCCATCGGCTGATATTTTCTCTTAAAGAATCCCAGCTGAAGATCACAGCACAAAACGATGTATTATTTAAGCATTTTTATTTATTATAGAGTGCTGCTTGAGAGTTTGTGAGCCATTTAGCATTTATATTTATAAATCTGTCACTGCTGGACTGAAAATAGTCCACCAGCCAAAAATGTCCAGCCACCAGCATCCTGTGACGGATTGATGGATGACTGACACAAACTGTGCAACAACAGGTGAGCTACTGTTTCTGACTTTGCATCTACAAGGTGGAGCAATATGGTGAACGTCTCTATTAGAGTGGACAGTGAGTGAACAGTGTTTTAAAACTCCAGCAGCACTGCTGTGTCTGATCCAATCGTACCAGCTCAACACACACTAACACACCACCCAACTAGTACCTGATCTGTGCTGGTCCTGACCATTAGAGAGCAGAATAAAGGGGAAAAACTCATTTTGTAGAGAAACACATGGACTACAGTCTGTACTTGTAGAACTACAAAGTGCAGTGACCACTAGAACTCAGATACAGAATAAGCACAGTATAAACTGAAAAATATAGAATGTCTAAGACATTTACACAGCACTGTATATATTTATAGAACTCCAATCATGTGTGTTATATTACAAAAACATAAATACTAAGACTACATACAGTAGTTTCATGTCATTTGAAGCAAGTGCATGCAGATTTGGGTATTTACAAAAAGATTTTGGGTCACATCAGTACCACTAGACACTAAACATTTCTTGGCTGATTGAAAAAGACTTCACTGTCTTAATAAATAGGTACAGCGTCTGCCAAATGGAGCAACAGCTTTTGGTGTAAGGCTACACAGTTAAAAACTGTAGAGTCTCTGCAAAACTGTTAAGACATGATTACCTCCCATTTTTCCTCTTTACTTAACTGGGGATATCAGAGTATGAGGGATATGCGTAACAGTTAACATTAACTCTATAGCTGTTTAAAATGTTTGGGAAACAGCAAAAACTTTCTTGGCATCATAATCCACTGGCGCACAGCCTGGATGCATTAGAAAGAAGAAAACATACCTTCCATAGCGCTGCTACAAGAAGAGCTAGGAGTAGTAAGCCTCCGATAATACTGCCCACAATCACCCCAATGGGTACATCAGCTTTGGCCCCTGGTTTACTCACGGTCACGTCAGCCTGGGTTCGAGAAAACACAGCTTGTGAACTTGAGAGTCTCAGCCATGACAAGCCAACTGAAAGTATGCAAACTGAATTTTACCTGTAACCATTGTTAAAATAACAGTAGTACAGCAGTTACAGATGTGCACAGAGCTTTATAAACCACAAAATGTCTGGACAAACTTAACTTTCAGTCATAGTTCATCGTGACAGTATACTGACATCAAACTGTATCACAGCACAGAGGCAGACTGTGCATGATAACAGCTTCATCCTTAACCTGATAGGTTGGATCCTGTGGTGCCACAGACCAGATATGTTACTAACCGCCGATGAGATGATTACTAAATCTGAAAATATTGTTGACCAGTCAAGACTAAGCACCTGCAGATCTTTACTTTGTCTTTATCTTTTGGTGTCTTCCTGGGTGGTTATATTTTGGACTGTACTACTTCGGTCACATTGTATTTGATCTAGTCTGTGTTCATTTCTCGTACCTTCACTTGTTTGTGGGATATAACCAGTAGATCAGGCTGAGACGTCTCGATCTGTGCACTCACTCCCAGCACCACCGAGTGGAAATCAGCCTGGAGATAAACAAGGAAAGAGAATAAATGCTGAAGACAGTGTTGCCAGATTGGCATTTCCAGTAAACTATTTTTTTATCGTAATATGAGAAGGATTAACAATATCATCCTGGCACATATCATAAAGTTTATGTTGAATTCCACAGGGAGCCACGGATCACTCCTTAATCTAGATTTTTAATAGCTGATACAAATAATATAACAATACAACAAACAAGGACACTGGCAGTACAGGTATGCGTTGTGTAATGTCCGTTCGCTTTAAAGGCCCAGGCCGTAAGAATTTTCAATAGGAAATAAAAATCTGTCTGATATTGATCTTTTTCACATCTTAATGACAGAACCAGTACAAGTCCACCCTTGCGACACCTGCTGACAGAAAAGAGATTCACAGACAGAAAACACCACAGTAACATTCCACTTGTTTTCATTTTCAGTACAGTGTTTCCATCTGAACTACTATGTGATTATGGTAATATTCTGTCAGCATCCATTTTGGTAAACGTCCTGTTAAACACGCATACCTGTGTGGTTTCTACAGTATAATTGCTGATCTCCTGGGGATTTTCACACACAACAGTCTCTAGCATACCACACAATGGTCCAATAAAGAAATAAATGTAGTGAACAGTAGGGGTGTAGCGATTCCATTCGCGATACTGAGTTCACGATTTTCATAACTTGAAATATAAATACCTAAGTGCTATAACGCCCATTTTGTCAAACACCTTTTTGTATGAATTGTGTGTGAGAAAAGCGCTACACAAATATCTTTAATCATCTCCAAATCCCTTCAGTTTCCATAATGTCCCCATTACTCCATAACAGAGTAATACATTGCCATATATGGGCATTTCTGGTTCTACAGGTCCGGACTTTGTGGTTTTGTTCTCCCCACGTTTGCATTGTTTCTCTCCAGGTATTCTGGATTGATCCTAGAATTAGTGTCTGTAAAGTGTTCCAGTGTTAGTGCTAAGAGTGTGTGCATATGCAAGCCATGCATGTGATGGACTTGCACTTTGTCTATGATTGGTTCCTGCCTTGTCCCCTGTGCTACAGGTTAGGCCCGGTTCCCCATTGGTATGAAAATGGAGCTAAACAATGTAGGGCGTGCTTCTTAATTATTCCCCCTGCCTGTTTTATCCCTGCTTATCCTGTTCAGGGTCATGCAGGTGTCCAGAGACAGGCCAGGAAGGTTCTGCAAGGTCTCCAGGACAATTTGGGTCCTTGTGGTTCTGGGCTAGCAAAATCTATTGAATGTGAGATTACATGCATTTACATTTACAGCATTTAGCAGACCTTATCCAGAGCGACTTCCAACTGATACAAGCTTACAATCCAAGCAATTGTGGGTTAAGGGTCTTGTTTAAGGACCCAACACCCAGGTACCACACATAACAGAGTACACAGATGAAGGTCATAGATTAAAGTACATATATTAAAGTACATAGATTAAGGTCATTACTATTAATGATAAATAAAATGAAAGATAAATAACTGGATTAGACACAACACTGCTGGTGTTTCATTAACCCATCTAATAAAGGGGCTTTATGAGAGAAAGTGGAGCCGTTCAGTAAACCTTTGCAAATGTTCCATTCCATATCCATGCAGTCACGGTCACATGGTAATCACTCTTCTCTTTTAGGTCTTTCAGCACACACTTCAGAGGCGTACACACGGCAGACTTGCAGTTCTGTGGCGGACAAGAGAAAGTGAACCCCAGTCAGACAAGCAGGGGGTCTAGTTTTCAGAAAAACTGGTCACTAATATCAACGTTGCTTGCATAATCTCATTTATAAACAAAAATGGGTCTAAAGAAACATTACCCATGACTCAGGAAATCAAATCTTATAATGTAGCAGTGTAAAAGTGTATAATGTTCCACACACACACTGACCAGCTCACTGGTTCCTCTGAAGCTTTCTCCTGTAATTTTAGCCGTGTACTCTTTCTCTCGGATGTTAAAGGGATCAATCAGCGCAGTGGTGTCACACAGCACATCCCCGGCCTGTTACACACAAAGCAGCCTCAACTTGATCCGTTCTTAATGCTAGATCTAACTTCATGTTAGTGATATGTAAAATAACCCTGCATTATAATACATTATATTATGTGTCATGCTGGATTTATGCACAATCTGGCATCTTCAAATACATATTTTGTTACACGTCTAAATAAAACTCCAAGCAACTGAGTAACACTGAAAAAGCTATACAAAGTTAGCCAAATCGTTCATTGCAAACAAATGCAAGTTAACTGGAAGAATATTGACTTGGATCAATTTAAACCCATCAGAAACACTTAGAAAAGTTTTACAGATTCTCACAGGGGCAACGCTGACTGAGGTCACGTAGAGCAGCGGATTTCCTGATTTGGTTCTGCTTGGTAGAGAGACATCAAGATGGACCAGGCTGACTGGGAAAATAGCTCCAGACACCTGCAGAACAAATTAAAAGAGAAGCCATCCATCACTATAGTCCACTGTATTTCCACAAATGCTGTTGTCTTGATATGCGTAGGTGCACCCCGAGTCACATGACATGTCCTGTTGAGTATCTAAATGCAAACAAGGTAAGGTAACGACACACCTAGGGAGGTATTCATAAAGATTCTTAGTGCCAAGAGTAGCTCCTAGTGATGAAAGTCTAAGACATATCTTTATGAATTATCTTTAGAATTGTGGGCATTTCCCTCTTAAAGTTAGGAGTAGATCCTAGTAAAGATAAAAGTTGTTCATAAAGCATCTTAACCCTTGCAAGAGCTCCTACTGTGAAAAGGGGACTTTCAGGAGGCTTAGGAGTTCTCTTAATCAGAGGGGGAAAAATCTGGAAAGATGACGAGGCAAAAGAAACATTCTCCAAACACTGACTAACAGTGAGGTAATCAAACTCTGCTGATTAGATTGCGCAGGAGTAATGTTTGTGGTTGACCTTATTAGAGATGTGCACACATCTCCTACCCAGCGCAACGATAGTGTAACGCCCGAAATTTTCTCCAGCTCATACAGATTAAGTAGGCTACAAAAATAACCAGCATGGTAAATACATCATTAATAAAATAAAGTATAATACTATATATAAAAATATTATACTTGGTCATTTATTTATTGAGGAAAATGATCCAGTATTACATATTAGTGAGTGGCAAAAGTATGTGACCCTTTGCTTTCAGTATCTGATGTGACCCCCCTGTGCAGCAATAACTGCAGCTAAACGTTTCCTGTAGCTGTTGATCAGTCCTGCACACCGGCTTGGAGGAATTTTAGCCCATTCCTCCTTACAGAAACAGCTTCAGCTCTGGGATGTTTGGTTGGGTTTCCTCACATTAAGCTGCCTCGCTTCAGGTCCTTTCCACAAACATTCCACTGGATTAAGGTCAGGACTTTGATTGGGCCATTCCAGAACATGAAGCTTTATTTCTTCTGTAACCATTCTTTGGTAGAACGGCCCCTTTGTTGTGCTTAGGGTCGTTGTCTTGCTGCATGACCCAACCTTCTCTTGAGATTCTGTTCATGGGACAGATGTCCTGACATTTTTCCCTTTAGAATTCTCTGATATCATTCAGAATTCATTGTTCCCATCAATGATGGCAAAAAGCCGTCCTGTGCCCAGATGCAGCAAAAACAGGCCAAAAACCATGATACTACCACCACCATGTTCACAGATGGGATAAGGTTCTTATGCTCTGGAATGCAGTGTTTTCCTTTCTCCAAAACAAACGCTTTCTTTTAAACCAAAAAGTTTTTTTTGTTCTATTTTTTGGTCTCATCCGTCCACAAAAACATTCTTCCAATTAGCCTCTGGGGCTCATCCACATGATCTTTAGCAAACTGGCAGATGAGCAGCAATGTTCTTTTTGGAGAGCAGTGGCTTTCTCCTTGTAAACCCTGCCATGCACACCATTGTTTTGTTCGTGTTTCTTCTGATGGTGGACTCATGAAACATTAACATTAGCCAACGTGAGAGAGGCCTTCAGTTGCTTAGAAGTTACCCTGGGGGTCCTTGTGACCTCACCCACTATTACACCGCTTGCTCTTGGAGTGATCTTTGTTGGTCGGCCACGTCCTGGGGAGGGTAACAATGGTCTTGAATTTCCTCCATTTGTACACAATCTGTCTTACTGTGATTGGTGGATTGTGGAGTCCAAACTCTTTAGAGATGGTTTTGTAACCTTTTCCAGCCTGATGAGCATCAACAAGTCTTTTTCTGAGCTCCTCAGAAATCTCCTTTGTTCGTACCATGATACACTTCCACAAACATGTGCTGTGAAGAGCAGACTTTGATAGATCCCTGTTCTTTAAATAAAACAAGGTGCCCACTCACACCTGATTGCCATCCCATTGATTGAAAACACCTGACTCTAATTTCACCTTCCAACTAACTGCTAATCCTAGAGGGTCACATACTTTCACTAATATGTAATATTGGATCATTTTCCTCCATAAATAAATGACCAAGTATAATATTTTTTCTCATTTGTTTAACTGGGTTCTCTTTATCTACCTTTTAGGACTTGTGTGAAAATCTGATGATGTTTTAGGTCATATTTATGCAGAAATATAGAAAATTCTAAAGGGTTCACAAACTTTCAAGCACCACTGTAAAACCCCTAGCTAGGAATTATTAAGCTATGTTAGGAGGATTCGAAGAATCTTTATGAATATGGCTCCAGATTCTTAATAGGTTTACAAAACCAAAATCTCTAAATCGAGACACCTTTGCATTAATGAAACTGTACATGATTATTCTTTATTCATCTTCATTGGCTTAAAGCGTATGTAAATGCCCGCCATCTACAAAGAATACACTTTGCATAAACCCAGCTAAATAAAAATGGTCACTGACCTTGAGATTAAGTCTAAACTCCGGTCCAATGTCACTGTACGTCTTTATCCTGTCTGCAAAGGCATCCCCTTCCTCAAGTAAGTACACATCAACGCTAGCTTCTCTGTAACAAATAACATAAGAGGTGGCAGGGAATAGAGCAAAATTTCATAAAAAGTTTATATAGAGATTGGCCATTTACATACACACACACACCTGGTAAAAGTGTGTTTTGGGAACTTTCCGTAGACATAATGATCACTGTATGTAATTAACACCACACCTACCCCTAACCTTAGCCTCAGTAACCTAAAGCAAATATCTTGGCTCTTTTGGTTTTTCAAAAGAAAGCTGCAGTTTCAGTTGATATGATGCCATGATTGGTTGCCAGGATGGTTTCCACTTCTCTCAGCCTGCCTGGGCACAGGCACACCAACACTGGACAGCTGAAGACTGGAAAAATGTAGCCTGGTCTGTACAGCAATTTCCGCTGAGTCACACAGATGGTAGAGTCCGAATTTGAAGTCAGCAGATCCATGGACCCATTGTGCCAACCTGCATTGTGAGGAACGCTCTCTCTTAACACTTTGGCCCCAATAATACCAATCACTCATTGCTTGGATTTCCAGAACATGACAATGAGCTCAGTGTACTTCAGTGTTCTTCCCGGTCATCATGTTACCAACATCTTGTGGAATCTATGTCACGAAGAACGGAGGCATTTTGAGAGCGAAGGGAGAGGCTACCCAGTACTAGTACAGTTTTCACAACCCCCATCAGGGTTACACCAAAACCATTTGAGTGTACCATTTCCACAGACAGTTCATTCCTTAATACATTTACAATCCATATATCAGTATCTCAGCAGGTGTGTGCAGTGGGCTTTACAGTGTGTTTAAATCAGACCTGCTGAGGATGAGCTCTGTGCTGTACTGGACCGGGATGGAGACCTGCTGGCTGTTATCAGCTGGAGTTTCCTCTGTACTGTCACTACAGAAAACAAGAAGAATGAATCATCCATCCACACAGGTGGGGTTATGCTGCTTTTGGCTGAACAGATCAAATCAAGCACGTGTTCATGTTTTACTTCGAACCTTTCTGCATTAAAGTCCACGGTCAGATCCTTTTGTAACTGTGCCAAATTAAAATCAAAGCTGATATCAAAGGTTACCTGAAACAGAGACAGGTACAAAGACTTTATCAGGGCTTAATACAACCAACACATGATAATGCTTCATTTTATATTGCTTCATATACTACTACTTCTACTAATACTACTAATAATAAAATAATAATAACAACATATCAATTACAAAATATCAAATAAGTATGCATCATATTAAATATTACTGGTACTAATAGTAATAATAATATTACATATTTTACAGTATTTTATATTATAAGTAACAAAAATGTAAATGCTACAAATATGTATATATGTATTCTATATTAATTATTACTGGTTCTAATATTATAATTCTACAGGTAAGCACCATCTGATCAACGTCAGTTCGCCTTATCGACTGAGGTCTTGTGTTTGATGTGCTTACAGACTTTTTTTTAACTTCTCAAAAATAAAGAAGCAGTAATAAATAATAATTTTCAATAACTGATTTCCGTTAATATATGTCCAGCAGAGCTAAATACTATTACTCCTCTGTCTCTTCCTACTAATAATAATGCATTCCCTATTTGTACACGCATTTTGATGATCTTATTCCTTTGTAACTTATTTCCTCTGTGTTTGTGTATGGACATCACTACTCCCTAAATACAGGTCATCATCAAGATGTTTTAATTACTCACCAACTGGTCAGTCCTGAGAGCGGGATAGCCCACTTGGCATGTCAGGAGATCGGTGCCTTTGGCGGAGGTGCATTTGACCTCTGTGCCATCACTCTGAGGAAACAAAAAGCCATGAGAGCACCCGCATGCAGTATGGATACAGGAACAGTTAGTGTTGTACTCAAGAGCGCTAGAGACGAGTCTGAGTCAAGACCAAGTCAGGGACATGTCAAGACCGGGACACATTGTAATTTTCATCATAGCTACACTTCAACTATGAGAGACAAAATCAGGAAATCACATTGTAGGATTTTTAAAGAATTGAATTGTAAATCATGGTGGAAAATAAGTATTTGGTCACCCACAAACAAACAACCCTAACCCTAAAACTATTATTAAATATTATTATAATTATTATTATATTATAGTCTTAGTCAAACAAAGGAACTGTAACTTTAGACACGGTCCCCAGGGTCTCTGTTACTGAAAAGTGGCACAATTTATATTCTTTGTTTCTTCTGCAGTGAAGTCCTGCAGAGAAATTCACAGTGCTTTCATCACCAGTTATAATTCAGTTATAGTAACTTATTTTTTCTTGACATGGTAAAGCAACGGACAAAAATGCACACTTACAATCTTAACATTAGGATATTTAATATAAAACGTGTTTATTGATTGGATAATGAACGATAAGAGCAGTAACTTGTTTTTCCCAATATGTGTGCAGATTTCATTTAAGCATGCAGAGATAGGACTGATTCCTTCTGTTTGAACAGATGGTTGATAATTAAGAACAATAGAACTCAGAACCTCAGACAGACACATTAGGCATTTATAACAGTATAGTCTTTAGATCACCGGTGCATGGTGCAATATTTCTAGATTTGTACTGATCTGGTTGGAAAAACTCAAGTATTAAAATAAAGTATTTTGAGTACAGTTAAGCATGCTTACAATTACATCAAATACTACACTACTGCAGAAATTATGATTAATTTAATGACTGTGTAATGAGTAGCAAGTGGACTGGGAGACAGCCATTTCTTCTTTATGAAATGTAAGTCATATCATGACTGAAATGTTTAGTAAATATTTTGTCTACAAAGTCCTGCGAATGAATTATAGCTGAGCTCTGGAGAACATGCAAACTCTACACAGACAGAGCCCAGGATGGGGATCTCTGGAGCTGTGAAGTGACAGTGCTAACCAGTTGTGCCACCGTGCCACCCTGTGGTAGAAATAATTTTTGTCATGCCTAAACTCTGGATTTCACGAGGAGTGCAAATTCTGTAGGTGTTTTTGAATCGAGATTAAAATCATGTTTCATCTGAATTTATAGTTAGATCGTATTCCACATACCGCTGTCAGTTATAGTAATTCCACAGATATCTGTGCAATGGGAGGCTGAAGTCAGCTTAGGTTATTCCTATATGCTACAATCTGAAACACATTATACATACAGATGGCGTAACTGAGGCGTAAAAGAGGTTGCTGGAGTAGCGTGCGGTGACTCTGGTGTTGTAGGCGTTCTCCTTTCTGTTCATCACCGACACAGAGAAGGACACTCTTTTGTTCTGGTTGCTCACCAACAACTTGGTGCTACAAAACATAAAACGGCCTGTGCATTAGAAGAGTCCTGTGGCTGGTTTGTTTCATGCAGCACACCAAAATGTCTACTCGGCTCCAACCTAATCCTCCGAGTTATTTAATCGTATTTCTACATGATCTCACTGGAAATGGGTGTGACACAACCATAAATAATGCCTTGTTCCATTTAAGTTGGCTGAATATTACATGTGGGTTTAATTAACCCAAGCAAGCATGAAAAACTGACTAATTGTGGTCTTTCACCATGGAGACGAAAACAGAGCGTATGCAAAAGTGCTTACAATTCATCTGGAAGCTTCCAGATAATAACAAAGTTGGCTGAAAGTATCATTTACACAATGTCCCCTTGACCTCCATGTATCTGATCAGCCAACATGCATCACGTATCTATGACACAGTCAAGCACTCGATCACCTCAGAAGATTTGTAAAGAAAAGGCTTCCAGTCTTCTGGGAAGGGTTCCTACAAGATTTTGGACGCTGATACTGGATGGACGGGCCTGGCTCATAATCTCCGTTCTAGTTCGTCCCAAAGGAGTTTGACCGGGCTGAGGTCAGGGCTCTGTGTAGGCCAGTCAAGTTCTCCAAACTCACACAACCATGCCTTTATGGACTTGTGCACTGGGGCACAGTCATGCTGCGACAGAAAAGGGCCTTCCCCAAACTGTTCCCACCAAGTTGAAAGCATACGACTGTCCAAAATCTCTTCCCTTCTCCGGACCTAAGGGGTAAACAGCCCATAGCATTATCCCTCCACCACCAAACTTTCCAGTTGGCACAATGCAGTCAACACAGACTCGTCCACCAGACTTCCAGATAGAGAAGCGTAATTCGTCACACCACAGAACACTGCTCCAGAGTCCAGTGGGTTGAGTGCTTTACACCACTCTGGCATTGTGCTTGGTGATGTAAGGCTTGTGTGCAGCTGCTCGGCCATGGAAACCCATGCCATGAGGCTCCCGGGGCACAGTGTTTGTGCTGATGTTAATGCCAGAGGAGGTTTGGAACGTACTGAATCAGCAGTCACTGGTGACTTTAATGCACTGTGCACCTCAGCACTCTGTAACTTTGTGTTCTGACACCTCGTGGCCGAGTGGCTGCGGTTCCTAAACGCTTCCACTTTTCAGTAATATTACTCACAGTTGATTGCGAAAGATATATGAGGGCAGACATTTCACAAACTGACTTGTTGCAATGGCACCATCCAGTTACAGTACCACATCCGAATTCATCTGAAGTTCTTTCTTATGTTTTCTTGCATTGTCCAAATAATACCTGCCCCGACTTGGTTAATAATGTATGCACGCATTTAGCACTCTTCAGATTTAAGGTGTTTTACGGTTTAAATTGAGTCTGTTTTCACCAAATGTCCTGGCCGGGCTGCGTATTTCGCACGCTTAAGTGGAAATATCAGAGACTGAATACTGATTAAGCCAAACAACTTGCTTTTTATTCATGCAAGCCCTTGGAGCTTTGTGTAGAAAGCACAAATGTAAAAGAGCTACTCCATTCGATCCAGCCTTTCAGCTCTGACGTAGCCCCTTTTTTACTGGAATAAGTTACAGTCAGATGGAGAGTATTAAATAAAATCTCATGCATGCACATGGTTAACGTTAGGACTTTCTCCGATTGGTTCCATGTTGTTGCAACACGAAGCACTTTTTGGTTAAAGGCAAAAAGGTGGTGTGACCTCAGCTTAATGACAGCAACTGCTCCCCACCCCTCGCCTTGTTTCTTTCAACTGACATGTCTGTCAAGTGAGTGCCCCTGCACAACTAATGGCCACTGACTGCCTCTGCACCGAGAGTACAATCACAAGAGGATCGAACCAGGCTTGCCGTGTTTGTCTGTCATTATTTCTGGCGACTCGATCAGCCAACGTGGCTGCTGTGGCAGTGCCAGGAGATGATCACTTCTCCCTCAGATATGAGTGTGCAGCTCCCAGCCAGACATGAACTCACATCTCCATGGTAGCGCAAGTCTCCACGGTAAACATCAGCTTTGTTTATTATGTTCGAGACAAGGCTTATCGATTTATTCATACTTGATAATATCTCGATGATTCTTTCTTACCCAGGTCGCGGCATTTCCTCTACACTCAGCACCAAGTCGGTGTAACACAGCTCATCAACTCCACAGTCCTTAGAAAAGGGAATCTGAATGCAAAGAAACATTTAACTCCTCAGTAAGCAAGCCACAGCTCCCACAAACAATACACACTTGCCGCTTGTAACACTCACAAAGAACTCCCATGAGCTGGGACTGAACGCATCCAGAACAGGACTGGAGTCGGGACTCTGGAGTCCGATGTCGACGCGAAGAGCGATAGAGCTGACCAGATCAGGGGCGTCCTGAACGAACACCCGATGATCCTGACATGTCTCTGTACCGGACACTCTGACATCGCCCTGGAGGAATCGGTCCGAGTTGCTGAATTGGCCTCTGGAGCTGACTCGAGACGACTGCAGGTCAGCGTCCAGCGTCAGGTTGAACTTGATTGCTGATTAAAGGAGAAATAGTCTTTTTGAGTATGGAGGGTCCATGCATCAAGCTGACTTTTTATGTCACTTTAATACAGTGGTTACTGTCCCATAATGTGTGTCATGCATTTGTGTGCGTGATGGTGATTCTAATACATTTGTAATTAAATACAGAACCCTGTGGAAGCACTTTCACCAGGTTTTTACCCCACTGTATATAAAGCAGTCAGTGTTCAGGTAGGATGACAAGATATTGTAAAATAAATGAACCTGTTATTTAAGCTGTATGAATCTCTACCATTACCTACAAATGCTGTTTTCATGACTGAATGTCGACCAGGTAGCAAGAAACAGAGCTGACTGATCTGAAGTTCTTCTCATAGTTTCTTTCATTCCACGTTGTGGCACTGTCCAAATTGTGCACGAATAATACCCGCCCTAATTTGGTTATTAACGGATACACACAATTTACACGCTTTAGATTCAAGGTATTTTAAGGGTTAAAATAAATCTGTTCTCACTAAATGAAATGTGCCCAAACGGAGAGTGCAAGGTGTGGCGTAGAAAATGAATGTGATAGGTGCAGGTAGGTGCAAAATTCCATGAGACATAATCCATGTCAGTTACCTTACACTGATACACGCTTACTCAAATCGTACAGGTTTGTTTTTCAGCTCGTCGTACATTAAATAAAAATAAACGAAATCCCTCACACATTACAAGGCTTACCAATGAACTGAATATATTTGGCACCATTAGATAAAAGGTCAAATGACTCCCATAAAGCAAGATTAGAATGAAGGGATTTTAGAATAAATATACGCAGGAATCATCTGACTTCGTACACATGCTTAAAGTAACGGAAAGAGAAACACAGAATTCCTTCACATTTTAGTGGTAGCTGTACCTGCAGGTCCGACTGGCTTTGGTGGTTTGAATGTCGCACTGAAGCAGAGCTCAGCATTGAAACAGGACACCATCCTTCCCCCGAAGCTACAGGTCTTACTCAGAATGCTGATTCTGTCCGGAGTGAACGTGACTTTAGCCGTCACGACTGCAACTCCCCTGGACCTGAGATCACAAATAGTATTACTACAGCCGACAAAACAATCGACGTATTTTAAAGTAGTATTGTATTATTAAAACTTCCTTAATTAGCACTCGAACTTGATTTTTAGATCCACAATTATTTGGAGCAGAGTTGCCCAGACCTGGACACAATACATCAGCTACAGACTAAACACTTTCACCCACTGGACTGTAGATAACTGAAAGCCATGATTTACTCTGACTGATGCCACCTTTTCACCAAAAGCATTATCAAGGTAGCAAATCCAGCTAGATTGTGTTAAAGGTGTTGTGCAAACTAGAGAGGTCAGGCATGTTCTAGTGCCATTTCAACTACAATGGCCATCTATTTTAAACAAACATGTCTGTAGAGCCATGCTGGATGACCAAATGTTGCCTTTTGTCCAACTGATGCCACCACCTTCCAGCATTAGGACTGTAGGGTGCAACTTCCCAAACTGGTGACTGGTGTGACAGACATAATGGAGACCTGAGACACTGTGACCAGCCAGCAGAACCACAAAAACGTTTTGAAATGCTAGTGAAACACCAAAAAGGGAAGTCCAGAGCAACACTGGCTAATACTGACTGTTCTCGCACTGTTAGAAAGCATTCCTCATGAGAACCGGAGTGGCTAAAGCTCTTCAGAGAAAGACTCATTGTTTGCAGGTGCTTCTGCACGAGGACACGCCCCAAATCCAAAAATAACTCTACCGCCTGCAACAGGCCCAGAAGCAAGCCCAGAACTGATCAGCTATGAGTATTTGCCAAGTGTAAAGACATCTCAGGCATGCAAGAGCAAGTATCAATCTTCAAACACTGTGCTCCCTTCACTAGATCCCTGAAGCTGCCAAGAAGGACCATCACCTTCCTAAAATAGCTTTAATCATATCCAGCTCTGTAACTTGTACCTACCAACATGGCTTGACTGGATATGAAAACATTGCCTGGCCAAAAAAAGGTCAGCACCTGGATTTAACTAAGCAAATGGTTAAACATTTAATAAAAGAGCCTCCCGTCGGATGGTTACTGCATGGGTGATGATGTTTCAGCTGGCGACGTTATTGAACCCTAACTGATGCAGTGAGCAGCTTCTCATTTGTTAAACAACCATGTCAAAAGACACATCCTGTGGTCATGGGAAAGATGTTCATCTGTTTCAGAAGGGTCAGATTGTGAAAGAGTGGTTCAGTGAGTGTGAGACATTGTTTTCACACATGGTTTGACCACCACAGAGTCCAGACCTGAACCCCACTGAGAATCTTTGGGATGTGCTGGAGAAGACTTTGTGCAGTTGAACAGACTTGATGTTTAGGTCCACAGGATCCCTGAATGTTTGTCCTCATCATTCTTGGTATACTCTCGATACAAGGTTGCCAGGTTTTGAAATACTGGTAGGACGTTCACACCTTAGTGGTTAACCGTGCAGTCTCTAGACCATAAATGAGCGGTCAAGACCTCATTTGGATCTGGTCTGTCTGAGGTAACGTAAATTATAAAATAGAAGGGATGTGACTATATTCAGGTTACTTTATGTAATGACTACTAAAAGTCTTGGCAGTGCCCCAGTCTTGTTCTCGACTTGGACTCAACTCTAATGGTCTTGACTAACACAAGAGGGTAAGGCTCAGAAAGGTCAGAAAGACTGAAGTTCTGGCTTCACACAGCTGCTAAGTCTGGGCTCTTGAACAAATCTCTTTAATCTTCAACTGCACAGCTCAAGCTGGTCTGGATAAGAACCGCAAAATTCTACAAATGTAAAAGTACTACTACTGTGCCTGAGAGACTCACCAGAGCTGTAGGACCTTCCCATAACCCCCCACTGTTACATCCGGGATGCTGTCTCCATTCAGGTCTCCACTGGCATCTAAAGAACGTCCGAAGAACATCAGGGTCGGGTCCAGTTTTTTTCCAAGGATTTTCTGGAATTGGTGGCAAAGATTTAGAAACGTGACCTCACTAGTCTTGTTGTGTGTGTGTTAGTGTGATTATCCCACTGGCACTACCTGGGAGCTCTGCTTTCTGATAGTCTTTCTGTCTCCATTGTAGATGTAAATAACTCCCTGGTTGTTGTTCTCCAGCGGAGCTCCGACTACCACGTCAGTGAACCCGTCGAGATTGAGGTCAGGAGCAGCAGCGATGCTCATCCCGAATCGGGCATTCTCCAGCTGGGAGGGACCTTCCAGAAACCCCTGGCTGCTCAGTAACCCCTGACGACACATAAACACAGGACTAAGAAAATCAAGCTCATGGATTCCATGCTGCTACTTCAGTTTCGGATAAGCTGTTTACTTTGATAATGGAAAAGACGTAGACTTTGCCGCTCTCCTTCTTCTCCTCACTCATGTACATCGGAGCCCCGACTAGCAGTAAGTCAGTAACACCATCACGATCCACATCCAGAGGACAGAGCACACTCCCAAAGTACGAGCCGATCTACAAGCCAGACCACAATTCAAATTATTATCATAGGTAATCAAATTATTATCATTATTATCAAATAATTGAGCTACCTTTTGAAAAAGAACTAGATCATAGCAGGAGCTGGAATCACAAAGCACTTCAAGTGATTCCATAACTTTGGTCTCATTGTAGATTATAAATTGTGGGGATTCCACTGTTGCAGATACAGTACCAGTCAAAAGTTTGGACACACCCTCTCACCCAGTGTTTTTCCTTATTTTTTTTATGTTTTCTACATTGTAGATTAATATTGAAGACATCAAAACTATGAGGGAACACATGTGGAATCATGTAGTAAACAAAAAAGTGTTAAACAAACCAAAGACTGACAATTGGTACAACCTTACAATCCAAGCAATTGTGGGTTAAGGGCCTTGCTCAAGGACCCAACAGTGGCAGCTTGGCAGAGGTGGGATTTGAACCCTGGACCGTCTGGTCCAGAGTCCAGTACCTTAACCACTAGGCTAGGCTATAGTCCATTTTTGTTCATTACATAATTCCATACGTGGCCCTTCACAAATTTGATGTCTTAAATATTAATATTAAATGTAGAAAAATAAATAAATAAAGAAAAAACATTGAATGAGTCCACTTTTGACTGGTACTGTAAATTTCCAGTGTCAGAATAAAATCAAGAGAGTCTTGCTAGAGGTGTGTAGCGCTCGCGTCTTCTTGATCGTTTGGTGTAAAGTAGTCAGGATAGCCGTCTTAAGTCAGTTGTTTTTCTGTCTTGATAGTCTGATTAAATCAAGCCACCATTTAATAATATCATAAGCCTTAAGTCTCGGCATACAGTGAAGGGAACAACCAATAGGTGAGCTCTCTCCAGCACCACGTGGGAAATTCCATGTGTATTCTTAATGGTACGGGTAAAGGTGATTTTTATAGTTCGGTAGGTGTGGAACTACAGGAATCTGACCAAATAAAGGAAACATTTGGTGATTTGAGTCCAAAATGTAAGGGAAATGACAAATCACTGAAATAACAGACATGTAAAACTGTGTATAAAATAATGAAATGTTGTTTATTGTTTATTTCACAGCCTGTGTGGCTGACTATGCTGTTTTTCTAATTCTCTGGATGATTACTTTAGATGTGTGCTTTTAAAAGAGTTGAGGTAATCTCCAAAGGAATCTAGTGGGAGTCTTGCAAGCAGTGACCATGCAAAAGCCCCAGCCTTTGCAAAATCACAGAGTGTGACTAAAGCTCTTGACTTGTCTTCAGATGTGAGGGGCTGTCAGACTAGTCTATGAAACGTCTTTTCAGAGTCTTTGGTTAGCTCGAGACGGGATGCTATACAGTGATCCCTACCCCACTCTGCAATGGACTGGCGTCCTGTCCAGGGCACATTTACATCTGTGCCCTGTGTTCCGTGTGACCCTGACCAGGAACAGCGGGTTTAAAATTTGAAATAAATCTGAATGAATCAGAATTTGAATCAGCATTATGTGCTATAACAATATCATGTGTTGATAGCTGGTATTTGCTGTAACACAAGACGCTGCAGTACCTGATCTCCACGTTGCGAGTCGATGATGGTGGGCTGCCTGTCGCTGCCGATGGTGTACACAATGACCTGGCCAGTGTGGTTGGAGCGAGGGGCACCAGCCACAAAGTACTCAGTGGAGCCACTGTTCAGGGTGGTCACTGAGTAACCTGAGTGCACACACACACACACACACATTTGTATTACAACCCTAAATCAGTATGGAAAATGCAAATAAAAAATCCTGTATCTTGATTTACTTTGACTTCTATTTCATTGCAGACAGTATGAACCCAAGATATTTCATGTTTTCTCTGGTCAAAATCATTTTCAATTGCTAATAAACATCCAATCCTACATTTCAGGCCTGCAACACATTCCATAAAAAGTTGGGATGGGGCAATTTAGGGCTAGTGATGAGGTAAAAAAATGAAGTAATGATGTCTACATGTGATTGTAGTCATGATTTGGTACAAAGGCAGTATCCACGAAAGGCTGAGTCGTTGATGAGCAAAGATGGGCAGAAGATCTCCAGTTTATCAACAAATGCGTGATAAAATTATCGAAATGTTTAACAACAATGTTCCTCAAAGAAAGATTGGAAGGGATTTCCATATTTCTTCTGTCCCCAACAGAGATCTGTGGCGACTTTTGACAACAAATAGGACATGGCAACCTCGTACTGTAGCACACCTTAAGACGTGTTTGCAGGAAGAATGAGACACAATAACAAGTAAATGTTTTGATATCACAAAATCACAAGTGTTGTGAGAATGAATGGCAACATTATAAAGTGGTAAATGCTATACTCCCAGCTTTTTTGGAATGTGTTGCAGGCCTGAAATGCAGGAATGGATGCTTATTAACAAATGAAATGGATTAAGTGAAGCATGCTTACCCAGTAACGAACTGTGGTTCTTGTCTTCCAGAATACGTTCAAAAGCCAGCTTTGGGAAGATCTCTGGTTTCTGGGGGGTACTATGAACCACAGATCCATTCCACCCATAAGCCCCAACGGCACCCATCATCAGCACATCCTGCCGACAGCGACCAGAGGAAAGATGGTGTTAAGAAGAAGATCACTGCTGACTAAATGCTAGTGGTAAGGCTGATCAGTGTAGAGCCGTCACCTGGTTTCTGGTCTGGTGTACACTGAACCCGACTTGCGCCATCTCCATTTTGAATTCATCCCCTTTACCTTCGCCTGTACCTGAACACAGAATACTTGTATTAGATTAAATATACTAGAAATATGTGTAGGGTTAATCGGTGTTAATCGGTGTTTCCTGTTTTCTTTGGGCAGGATGCGACACCAAGAGTGTTAAAATGCTTTGCCTGCAAGAACATCTTCATCAACAAGTTAATTTGTTCACAATGGCTTTACATTACCTTGTTTAATTCACACATATACAGTATTGTGCAAAAGTCTTAGGCCACCATTAGATTTGCTGCTGATTATATAACACTGTGGACGATTGGACTCCAAAAATTTCAAACTTGGATTCGTCACTGCATAATTCTCTTTTCCACTGATTTTCATTCCAGTCTTTGTGAGCTTTAGCATATCTTAGCCTTTTCACCTTGTTCCACTTCCGAAAAAGTGGTTTCTTGGCAGCTACCCTTCCAAAAAAGGTCATTCTTTATCAAGCTTCTTCAGACTGTACAAGGGTGAACTTGGCATCCTGATGCAGATCCCAGATGAGTGTAAGGGGAGGAAACACTAAGTACTCACCACTGTAGCCTATTTTGTTCTTTTTTTAAATACTGCATACAACTTTCCTGTATTTTCTGGTTGTATTCAAATAAAGACACTGAGAAATAACTATATATGATTATTTTACCATTGCCAAAGCAACTGTCCAGGTCTTTAATATTAAAAACAATGTGCATTCATTTGAGAATGAATACAATATCAAAAGTAGTCATATACTGTACCTTCTATATTAAAGATCCGATCTCCCAGAGTACCAGCGATTTCAGAGAGAGCCGCCTCCTCAGTGACGTTGAAATAGAACTTCTCCGTGGGCGTGTTGGCTATCCCCTGGATCTCTTCAATCAGTTTTTTTGTGTCAATGTTATTCCTCGTGTAGTATCCAAGCACCTAAGAAATAACATAAGCGGTCTTTGAAGCAAAAGTGACTCAAAGCAACCTGTTTTAGTCCTGCTTATCCTGATTAGGGTTGCAGGAATTCACTCGGTGCAGGCATCATAATCATCTGTCAGTCCACTGAAGAGGGAGTGGTCTCTGGGTCTGTTAGTCCATTGAAAGGGGTGTGGTCTCTGGGTCTGTCAGTCCACTGAAGAGGGTGTGGTCTCTGGGTCTGTCAGTCCACTGAAGGAGTGTTCTTTGTGCCTGTTACTCAACTGATAGAGGAAGAGCCTCTTTACATTTCAGTGCAAGTCTATTGATAGGAGTGTGGATTCTATGCCCTTTACTACAGGTTTGGTCCCAGTGCAGATCCATCTACTGAGGTGTGGTTTCAATGCCTGTTAGTTACAGTGTGATATACATGTTGTGCGCTCTGTGCCTGTTAGTCCAAGTGAAATAGCTATGGTCTCTGTGCTCGTCAGTCCCAATGAAGACAACATGGGCTCTGATTCCACCAAACTTCTTATTTTTCTTAACCAACTTCTTATTTTGTGTCTTGAGGTCTGGACGCACTCACCGCAATGCCAAAGCGCGTGATACTATTTTTCTCGCATGTGGAAATGACCGTGTTTCTCATGCTAAAGTCATGCGACTCTCCATCCGTCACCACCACCATCACTTTGCTTGCGCCTGGACGTCCTCCGTTTGAAGGTAGGAAGGTGTTCACCCTGTTGATTTAACAGTAAGAATGCCGCCAACTCCAACATGACTCAATCGAACATGCACAAGAACAAACATACCTGGTGTAATTAATAGCTGTGAACGTATTTGTCCTAATCCCGCCTCTCTGAGTTATTACCGATGCAGCCTTAATCATCGAGTCTTTTGTATGATATTTATTCAGGGAGAACTCGACCACAGGTGTTTCGCCGTACTGGATAACACTAACCTGGTCCAACATTAAAAACAATGTCAGAACACTTGCCTGGTAACGGGTACCATTTAAGCTTGAGGGTTGATACTTGCCTGGGTATCTTGGGGTCCGATGGTAAAGCTCTCTAAGAGCTTTGTAAGAAAAGCCACAACAGGTGGCCAAGGATAAATACTGTTTGATCCATCCAAAACAATGGCGACATCCATGGGACCACCGCAAACTGCAGAGAGTATTAGAGGCAAGTCATAGTGTTTGTCTTTTCTTTTAGCATTCCATAACTCTTTCTGAAGGTCTTAGATAGTAAGTACTGCATAGTAATCACAATAATAACATATAGACACACAAAGACACTCACAGAGACAAACACAGAAAGACAAACCACAAGAGACTCATACAGAGACACAAAGAGAGACAAATTGAGGCAGACAGAAAGAGACAACAGAGACACAGACACCAGAGACAGAAAGAGACGAAGACATAGACAGAGCCACAGAGAAAGAGACAGACTCACAGACACACAGAGCCAAATAAAGGCATAGAGACAGAGTCAGAAAGAAAGAGACAAGACAGACACAGAAATACAGAGAGAGACTCACAGAGGGACAGAAATAAACAGAGGCAGAGAGACACAGAGACAAATAGAGGCAGAGAGAGAGACAGATTCAGAGACAGACAGAGACAAATACATAGACAGAGCCACAGAGTTAGAGAGAAAGAGACACAGAAAGACACAGAGACACAAATATAGAGACGGAGACACAGATTCAGAGAGAAAGTCAGAGAGAAAGAGACAGCGACAGAGACATACTCACAGAGAGACACAGAGACACATTGAGAGAGAAAGAGACATAGAAAGAGAGACAGACAGAGAAACTTGCAAAAGACAGAGAATTACAGGAAAAACAGACAGACAAAGACAGCAGAGAGTGAGACCCAAAACTCACAAAGAGACAGACACAGAGAGATAGACTCTCACAGACAGACAGAGAGACAAGAAGACAACTAGAGAGAGAGAGAGGAGAGAGAGGGGGAGGAAAGGATGGAGAGAGTGAGACTCATACTTTGCAGAGCAGGGACGATGGCAGGTTGGGGAGCGAACAGAGGGCTCACTTCTACACAAGCTCCTGGGCAGAAGTATTGAGTGCCACATTTCTGAGCCCACAGAGGTCCACATGCCTGACACACACACACACACACACACACACACACACACACACACACACACACACACACATACACATACACATACACGGTATTAAAGGAACTGTCTGTCCAGAAATACATGTTACATCATTTCCTAGATACCTCAGACATGTCTATGTAAGGATAACATCACCAACAAGCTCCCATATTCCTACCAGCTCAGCTCTCTAACTTATTTGGTTTTATACACTTGACTCAGATGGGCGGTTGCTTTAACACAACATGACGCAATGTGCATCAGAAGAAGGATGTGCTACGAGTTCGAGCTGCAATTATCCAGCCTGATTTCACAATATACCAAAGAGCATCTTTTGTTACTGAATGCTTGGCTTTCTTGGTCTTCAACTGCCCCCTTGAACACTTCGCTTTGGGTCCGTGACAACCACCACTCTAATCTTCATACAGTTGTTGCAAAGCTTTGAGCTGTGATTTGGGTTGTTATATCGCTGCAGTATGAATCCTCCAAACAGGTATATCCACTAGTGCTCTCAGACTTTTGGTCCACACTGTATGTGAGATTAAAAATGATCCCAGGTCTGATTTCATTGAGGGCCACAGGATAGTCTCTGCATGTAATGTAATATCTCTGTGCCTTTGTATAAACAAATGAAAAGAATCCACTGTGGTGCTCAGTGTGGCTCTATAAAACTACTGCGGTGGCCCCGGTTCGAATCTTAGCTGTGCATTCCAACCAGGTCGAACATTAAATGGGCATTATTGCCAATTGTCTGAGGGAGGGGAGCTCGGATCAACTTATCCCATAAACATATGAACATCAAACATAGCCCAAAGTGTATCACTTAAAAGCTGAATGAGGCAGAGGGGTTACCATGAAAGCACCGTTCTTGGTGATTCGTGTCAGAGTGAGACCCAGACTCATATTTATGTTGTTGCTCTCCACATTTGGAAGGTTGAAAGAGTCTGAAACATAGCAGATGCACACTTAATGTACAGCAGAATTGCATAATAAATCACCTTCACTGAAAGTTCATCCTGACCCTGAGTTTCACACTGTAGTATGTTCTTGCTTTAAAGTCGGCATGTAAGATCCTTAACAGACCCATAAATGAGCCTGTGGGTGTGTTAGAGCAGCAATAAAATGATAACACACCAGACACTGTTACCCAGAGCAGTAACACCACACTGTGTTTGATATCATGGCAATATGTCTGTCGATAATGTCAAACTATATCAGTTTTAAAAAGTGTTTGTAAATCTAAATAAAGCATCATTTGTTCTGGGAAAAAAACAACAACTAAAAACCTTAAAAGGCAAAAACAGGCATAGAATAGAATAGTACAGAATAAAGTGAACTGACATAAAATACAGAAATTAAATTACCAAAAAACTGTAAAAACTTAAAAACAGTATATTATCTTATGAGCAAACTAATTACTCATTTAGAATTTACATTTACATTTTAGAAAAACATTTACAGCATTTAGCAGATAATGGTAGCCGCTATTATTTAAACTAATAATAACAGGGACTGTGGTAGCCTTGCGGTTAAGGTTCAGGACTTTGAACCAGAAGGTCCAGGGTTCAAATCCCACCTCTGCCAAGCTGCCACTGTTGGGCCCTTGAGCAAGACCCTTAACCCACAACTGCTTGGACTGTAAGACTGTACCAATTGTAAGTCGCTCTGGATAAGGGTGTCTGCTAAATGCTGTAAATGTAAATGTCATGTATTAAACACAATGCTATTAAATATTTAATAAACTAATAACAACCCACACATTTCCCCCAGAATAATTCTAATACCATTAAATTACATAGAGAAAACCTAAAGCTAATAAAACATTGTCTGATGTATTTAATAATAATTTAAAAAATCTAAACGCCACCAAAACCTGGACTAAAATATTTTTAAAGACTACATCAATACAAAAGCTAAACATGCCATGTATTTAGTAGTGACATATAATATTTTTTTTCCTAAAAAAAAGGTTACACAAAACATTTAATAAAAGAAATCTAAACTAAAACTACAGTATACAGACAAAGGTTTGTGGACATACCTTCTAATTACCGAGCTCTGCTATTTCAGCAACACTCACCTGTACCAAAATCATAATCCTGTATAAGGCAGACATTTCTGGATTCATAGACAAACGGCGGCAGTAGAATGGGTTGTACTGATACACCAGTGGCTCTCAATATGAGAATATTTGTAGGTTTCCGCTTCCAAGAAGTCAGTTCATCAACCAAATGCCAAAACTGAGCCAGGGCTTATTGTCTAACATCTCATAGTCATGTTCCAAAAGCCATTTTAGGAGAACAAAGGCTGTCGCAGCAGCAAACTCCATACTAATACCCATGTTTTGGATGTTTTTTGGGGTGTCCACAAACTTTTGTCTATATAATCTATACTATTGCAGACTTCAGATGAGACACTTTAATGAACTCATGAAGGATTTTAAGTGAACTGAACTACGAGGTTATTCAGCACTGAATCACATGCACTGCCAATTCGTGAGCTTACTCTGGAGGTTGAGTTTATCGCAGGTGGCTCCTGAAATCGCACATTTATACACAGCACCCATCCTGTTTTTGTTCGGATCCTGGTTTGAAAAGCCACTCCATGGACTCCCAACCAGTAACCTGCAACACAACAAGCCTATTGTTAAATCCACTGGAAGAAACAGGAATTCACATACAAAGTCTGTTTTTTCATTAATAAAAGGTAGATGGTACATGTGGGGAATTAGTTTCAGATGTCATGTCTCTACTGGACCAAGCTGACGTTGATGACATGAGGTATGTGAAGTAAACACATTTTTAACACATGGAAACAAAACCGTTTAAGGCCTTTTTGTATTCCATAAAACTGACCACAAAAAACTGTCAGCATCCATGTAAACCATCTAAATCTAATCCACAGCTGTTGAGTCGATAACACAGGGCAAGCGCTTTTGTGGCCAGATTTGGAAGGAGATCGTCAGGCTTTTCTCAGACACATTTAGTGTAACTGCCTTTGTCTCTGAGATTTTAAGCGAATTTAAGCAACCAGTTCTGACCCACACACTTCTGCTCCACCATGGTGGGATTCAAGATCTGTAACCACACCACATAGCGTTCACATGCAAACTCAGAGTGGGATTTGATTCAAGGTCCTAAGAATCTACTGTTCCCCGGAGGAGGCCCGTACCCCCGGGTCACAAGAGGTGCAAATCAAACACCATGAATCTGAGTCGATGACAACGTACAGTGGAATTATCGATCTTTTTTTTTACCGCCTGTACAGCTGTTGTGGCAAGATACGGAAGACTGACAGACTTTTCTTGTAGTGGTTGACCAATACGGGTTTTTTAATGGCTGATGCAGATGCTGATATTTAGAGAGCAGGCTGATCGATGGCTGATAACAATAATAATAATAAAAAAAATGTTTTATTGTTTGTAACAACATTTATTACCAGAAAAATCTTCCTCCTTCTGGGAAAAATATGAAAAGATGTAAACCCTTGCAAAATGGTAGCAGTATCTTTTTGTTTTAATCCCAGATCCAGTTAAAAGCAGTAAGTTGTAATGCTGGAAACAAAGTTTTCATCTTCTCGTAAGTGGACCCACCCTCACTGAATGTTCTCTCAGCAACTCTTTGTTTTTAATCACTCTGCAGTTTATGAGCTGCAAGATGTAATACAGGAAACCCAACATTCCCCTTGGATTCAGACGGATGCCATGCTTTTGAGAATACATTTTACATTGTTGTTTACATGTACAGCATTTAGCAGACGCCCTTATCCAGCACGACTTCCAATTGGTACAGTCTTACAGTCCAAGCAATTGTGGGTTAAGGGTCTTGCTCAAGGACCCAACAGTGGCAGCTTGGCAGAGGTGGGATTTGAACCCTGGACCTTCTGGTCCAGAGTCCAGTACCTTACCCGCTAGGCTACCACGGTCCAGAGAAAAAAATTGGATAATCAAAAAGTCAAAAGTCAAGTTCACAATGTTAAGCAGTTTGACCACAGGAAAATGATTATATTAATAAAATGTTCATAATTGTAAGGGCAAATTATTCAAGTAGAAGGTTAATATGCTATACTGTAGATGACTTTTTATTTTTAAATTACACTGAAAAGTCAGGAAGTATTATATTATATTATCTTCTATTATAGTTTCCCCACGTTTTAACTCCGCTTGTTCCTGGTCAGGGTCGCGGGGCGCTCTGGTGCCCACTCCTCGAGGGTACAGGGCGTAGACATAAGCGTGCCCTGAAACTCATTAGGCTTGTTTGTCAGGGATAATTATTATTTTCTGAGCAAAAGAGATCCAGTCGGTTTGAAATGATTCAGCTGCTGGTCTGATGTTACAGTAACTGATGGACTGCGAGATCGTGCAGGTTGTAAGCTGATGATTATCCAAGATCTGGAAAGACGCCTCAAGCACTGAACATAGTGTTAAAGGGATTTCATAGGATTGGAACGCTTCAAAACACCACCTGTAATGAGCAGTGCTGGTCTGATTGCGTCAGGCTGTGTGCGCTTGCTTATTTAGCTGCTTCTCTGACTCGCATTAATTGCACGCTGCACCATCACAAGATGACTACAGCAACTTCCTTTGTAGAGCAATCCCAACTCTGTTTACACTTATTCCTTAGCAGGTGGTCTTATGCGAAGCCTCCTACAGACCTACGTCACAAAAATGGCCACCTGCAATGCAAAGGAAGGGTAGACTCTAAAAATAAAAACAATGCAGTGATGGGCCAATCCACATTTTTTGGTTCCGATCTGATTCCAGTGCGCAGCTGTCGATACCGATACACATTCTGATACTGGAGGGTTTTTTATTTTAATATTAGTGATATTTTAATAGTGGTGATTATAATGGTTTTGTAATAATGGTTTTTCACCATTTCCAGACTACAAAATCTCCACATAAATGACATTGTAGTTAAACCAACAGCTAATACTATTTGCTCACTCAGTTGCAGACTGAAGTTGCTGCATGCTCATGGTAAGGAATATTGGTCGGTGAGTGGATCGGCCCTGTCTGTCTTCTATCCGATGAGTGAATGACGTCCATATTGGACCCAAAACCAATACAGGATCCGATTGGACCCATCTCTAAGACAGTCTTCTGTAAAAGTTTGCCTACCCATGATCTGCATGATCTGAGTTTCTAAATGTAATCATGATAACACAATATCTGCAGGGAAAAACAAAGGGGCAGACTTTGTGTAATCATTAACAAGTCCTGGCACTTGGGTGGCACAGCAGGGCATGAGTGCTAATGGTACCCACAGTGCCAGGACGGTAGTGGCATACACAAACAATTGGCTGTGTCCCCCAGCACTGCAACAGTGACTCCTGCCCAGTCCTGCACTATGCTGGTGTCCCATTCAGGCACGCCTACAACCAATTTGGGACGAATACAAGATAAAATCATACAGGCAGACCAGGAAAGATATGTCAGGGTGGAAGTTCTGAGGAATATGCCTTGAAAACAGAAAATGCACAACAACACAAATGAAGAACATACGGGCAGAAACATGAGCTGATGTTTGTGATAGGACTGTATGAAATCGGTATGGGGTTTTTGGTTGATAATTGGATAATTTATTCCTCAAAATTGAGTGACACCATATTTTCCCTCTCCTTGATCTGGAAAAAATATGGGACCAATCAAAATAATTTAATTAGTTTGAGGTAATCTTTACAAAGCCAAACTATTGAGCTATTAAACAAGATTGTGTGTATTTGCTATGAAGTTAAAAAAAGCTGGATAAACCTCCTGGATGAAGTGTGGTGATTCTATAATATTTTCCTGGACTAGCATTACTTTTCAGTGATCGGAGTTCCTGCTGGTGTAGATTGCCTTAAGGTACTGAAGCAACTGAGGTACTGTAAGAGCAAAGCATTCAGTTTTAACCCAACTCAACCTAGTCGTGGTCATGGGGAGTCTGAAGCATATCCCAGAATTCACTGAGTGCAGGTACATCCTGGATGGGACACCTGGCACAGGAGCTCTGGGATTGGAAAGGTCCATGTACAAAACACCCACCAATATCCAGAGGTGGAAAGTAACTAATCGCTCTGGTTACTGTCATTGGGTAGGTTTTTAGTGAACTTGTACTTTTTAAAGTTGTGTGTTTTAATCTATAATTTTACTTTTACCTAAGTGTGTTTTCTTTGAATATATACACATATCACATATTTTACACAGTAGAATTTACTGAGTAAAAAAGTAAATAAATAAATAACACAACAAAAGAGCCCCAGAGAGACGACTCCAGTGAATGATGGACAGGAGAACAAACTGGCACTAAAATCACAACAAAGAGGCAAGTCAGATACCAGTGGTGCAGCCCCAGTCGAATTCTGCTGAGGTTGAACTTGAAGGAGATTAAGTGAACCCCTGGCCATATAGGAAGGACCACTTTGCCTTCAAATGCAAGAAATGCAACAGCTTTATTTTACTTTATTATAGACCTTCAGTGGTTTCATTGCTTGCAAAAGCTTTATGGGATGGTCTGCACTAAAATGATGCAATTTACTTAAAGTAACTTTAAGTCAATTTCATACAGTGGTGATTGAAAGTTTGTGAACCCTTTAGAATTTTCTATATTTCTACATAAATCATCATCAGATTTTCACACAAGTCCTACAAGTAGATAAAGAGAACCCAAATGAGAGAAACATATTATACTTGGTCATTTATTTATTTAGGAAAATTATCCAATATTAGATATTAGTGAGTGGCAAAAGTATGTGAACCTTTGCTTTCACGTGAGCATCAACACCTCTTTTCCAACACAATCTCCTTTGTTCGTGCCATGATACACTTCCACAAACGTGTGTTGTGAAGAGCAGACTTTGATAGATCCCTGTTCTTTAAATATAACAGGGGGCCCACTCACACCTGATTGGCATTCCATTGATTGAAACACCTGACTCTAATTTCACCCACAAATTAACTGCTAATCCTAGAGGGTCACATACTTTTGCCACTCACTAATATGTAATATTGGATCATTTTCCTCAATAAATAAATGACCAAGTATAATATTTTGGTCTCATTTGTTTAACTGGGCTCTCTTTATCTACTTTTACTTGAGCATAATATTTGAGTACTCTTTCCCACTCTGCCAATATCTTTATGCTTATTAATTGGGAAGGAAAAAGCTGTACAATGTTTAAAAATACTTACTCAGAGTATAAAATGAACTAGGGGTGGGCAATATGACGATATTTTATTGTATCGTGATACATTTTGTTATCGTGATTAGACGATATCCTTTTCGGAGCGTATCGAGGATATCGGCAGTGCTTAAAAAACACCGACCAACGGCATGTTTCATAACCGAGAGAGTAATTAGAGCTGGTTAGCTGTACGATGTGCAGCACATTTTGACATGAAATCACTTTATACAGTATTATAGTATAGATAATGTTTGCATAGCAGTTTTTAAAAATCTTTCTCTACTGATGCATTTTGCCTACGGTCACATGTATCGTGTTAAATATCGTGAACCGTGAACATGTCTTTAAATATGGTGATAAAATATTTTGACCATATCGGCCAGCCCTAAAATGAACCGAGTTTGCAGTGACAGGATCAGTATTCAGGTCATTTAAAGAACTGCAGCTTTTGATTCTGCTTTAGTTACTGTCCCCTGTCTCAGTGTTTCTGTCTCTTGGGTGCAGCATGGGGAGTGTGTTTATGAGTCAGGTCTAACGGTCAGCTTAGTCAGGACATGATGTCATCAGACCCAGCCAAATATACCCATGCCAGAACAGGAAATGACTCGTTTTAGCAAACACAATAAGTCTTTGGCTGTTGCATCATCATCTCGACTCCTACTGGAGGTTCGTTCACTGTTTGTAAATGTCTAGACTGCTACAGCAACAGCAGGGACGTTTCTAGACCACGTCATACTTGGGCACACAGAATTTAGAGGGGCACAGAAGTACCCCTCTGCTTGCCCCTCGGTCATAGAGGCACAACTGTGCTTAAAACATAAGCCTGATAAGCACTAAACAGATGAAGTGGTTTCACACTAAAGCGGTCGATACCATGCCATGACTGAGAAATGAAGAACAAATAAACACCATTTTTTATTAATTGCATTCATTTCTTTTATGCTAACATTCTGATACATTTTCTAGGCTAATGAATGCCTTTGCCCTTTGCTTTAGTGGTCAAATGTACTTTTGGTCGGTTATATGGTTACAAGCGGCTAACCAAAAGCTTTAGCTATGAGCTATAATTACCTTGTCTGTAGTGTGGCTGACTTTCTTTGGAATACAGCTTCCAAAGATGCAAAATTTCAGCTAATGAACTTTCAAAAATGTGAACGCACCAAGTTCTAGACTAGAGAAAACTACAGTGGTCCTTTGAAAGTTTGTGAACCCTTGAGAATGTTCTATATTTCTGCATAAATATGACCTAAAACATCATCAGATTTTCACACAAGTCCTAAAAGTAGATAAAGAGAACCCAGCTACACAAATGAGACACAAATATTACACTTGGTCATTCACAATATTTATATAAAAATAATAATGTTTACTCTTCACAATATTACATTTACTCTAAAATATTAGTCTACATATTATTATACCTTATTTTAATTATTACATTTAAATATGTCCACTCTTAATATTCATTTAGCTTAAGCTATTACTATAAACACTACTTAGGTGACATGGTTTAATTCTTAAATATAACATCTATGCTGCCCAAGGAGGGTGCGTCCCTTTTTGAGTCTTGATCCTCCTACGGTTTCATTCTTATACTTTTTAGGGAGAGTTTTCTTGCCACTGTCGCCATATGATGCTCAATGTGGGATTGGCCTTAGATAATAGAAGATAACATGAAACTGTAAGCTAAGTTTCATATCCTTATTTTCACTATGGCTACTGCATGTGCTGGTGCAGTAAAAGTGTGGCAGTCAGAAAAAGTACCTCTAGGCTTGGGCAGAGAATGGGAGGAAGGAACTCGTTGTTTTGAGATAAGTACTAAAGTAACAAATACATACTGATCGAGAACATGCACACAGCTACATACACAACGCAGGAAGTGTGAGAACTCAGAAATAACAAGTATATGCAAAAATAGTGGAAGGAGATGGAGCAAGACCAAATACAGCCTCACAAACTGGCTGTAACACTCAAAGGTATGACTTCTGTAGTTAGCAGACCCAAGGGCATAACATATGGGAATATAGCTAATATATAAAGATATAAACAGTAGTGAATTTATTTACATACAGTGGTGCTTGAAAGTCTGTGAACCCTTTAGAATTTTCTATATTTCTGCATAAATATGACCTAAAACATCATCAGATTTTCACACAAGTCCTTAAAGTAGATAAAGAGAACCCAGTTACACAAATGAGACAAAAATATTATACTTGGTCATTTATTTATTGAGGAAAATGATCTAATATTACATATTAGTGAGTGGCAAAAGTATGTGAACCTCTAGGATTACCAGTTAATTTGAAGGTGAAATTAGAGTCAGGTGTTTTCAATCAATGGGATGCCAATCAGGTGTGAGTGGGCACCCTGTTTTATTTAAAGAACAGGGATCTATCAAAGTCTGCTCTTCACAGCACACGTTTGAAGATTTCTGAGGATTTCTGAGGACCTCAGAAAAAGAGTTGTTGATGCTCATCAGGCTAGAAAAAGTTACAAAATCATCTCTAAAGAGTTTGGACTCCACCAATCCACAGTCAGACAGATTGTGTACAAATGGAGGAAATTCAAGACCATTGTTACCCTCCCCAGGATATGTGGTCGTCGACCAACAAGATACTCCAAGAGCAAGGGGTGTAATAGTGGTGAGGGCCACAAAAGGACCCCAGGGTGGTAACTTCTAGCAAATGAAAGGCCTCTCTCACATGGCGAATGTTAATGTTCATGAGGCCACCATCAGAAGAAACACTGAAACAACAATGGTGTGCATGGACGGCGCAAGGAAGGAAAGCCATGTCTCCAAAAGAACATTGCCGCTCGTCTGCAGTTTGCTAAGATCACGTGGGCTGAGCCAGAAGGTATTGGAAGTGTTTTGTGGACGGATGAGACCAAAATAGAACTTTGTTTAAAGATAAGTGTTATGTTTGGAGAAAGAAAAACACTGCATTACAGCATAAGAACCTTATCCCGTCTGTGAAACATGGTGGTGGTTGTATCATGGTTTGAGCCTGTTTTGCTGCATCTGGGCCAGGACGGCTTGCCATCATTGATGGAACAATGAATTCTGAATTATATCAGAGAATTCTAATGTAAAATGCCAGGACATCTGTCCATGAGTTGAATCTCAGGAGAAGGTGGGTCATGCAGCAAGACAACGACCTTAAGCACACAAGTTGTTCTACCAAAGAATGGTTAAAGAAGAATAAAGTTCATGTTTTGGAATGGTAAAATCAAAGTCCTGACCTTAATCCAATCTAAATGCTGTGGAAGGACCTGAAGCGAGCAGTTAATGTGAGGAAACCCACCAACATCCCAGAGCTGAAGCTGTTCTGTACGGAGGAATGGGCTAAAATTCCTCCAAGCCGGTGTGCAGGACTGATCAACAGCTACAGGAAACGTTTAGCTGCAGTTATTGCTGCACAGGGGGGTCACACCAGATACTGAAAGCAAAGGGTCACATCTTCTGCCACTCAATATGTAATATTGGATCATTTTCCTCAATAAATAAATGACCAAGTATAATATTTTTGACTTATTTGTTTAACTGGGTTCTCTTTATCTACTTTTAGGACTTGTGTGAAAATCTGATGATGTTTTAGGTCATATTTATGCAGAAATATAGAAAATTCTAAAGGGTTCACAAACTTTCAAGCACCACTCTAAGTCAATCTTTATCCCGTCTTGACATTCCGATAAAATCAAACATGTTTAATATTATCGCATGTTCCAAGTCATGGCTCACAAACATAGTGACGTGAACACTGTTGCCTGCCAATATTTGAGCTCTCTCGCTCCAGCACCAGCACAGTGAGGACAGCAGGGGCTCTGGTTCAGCCCCAATAAGGACTTTGAAAGTGTGGTTTGATATTTGGATGTGCAATATTTCAAAGATATGTATCAATATACAGGGTGTCCATAAAGTAAGTCTTTATGCCACTTTAATAAATGTATTCCTCAACAATCAACATGCATGAGAAGCTGTTTTCAGATTTATATGAAGCACATGGAGCCCAGGTTTCATCCACATTACAGCGATTGAATGTGAGCCCTGTGGGTGACGCAGCAAACATTAAAGCACATAAGCTTATTAACAATGTTAAAGTGGGATCTTACTTTATAGACACCCTGTATACATAATGAATAATGTTTATGAAATGCATACACAATAGTGTAATCATATAGCAGGTATAAGGAATCTCAATACATGATATTTTCTCCAACAGCATGATGGGAAATAATCTCAAAGGAATTCTAGTTGCAGTCTTGTGATCATAGTCTGTGAATACTCTGCAACATAAACTCTGTAGATGTAAGAGCATGTCAGCTTTTAGTCTTTCATAGAAGTCGTCTAATGTATGGTTAGCCTAAGGTGATAAACCAAGTAAAAAAAAGGTGTGGGTTCATTCACAAGATCAGCAGCCAGAACCGAATTCGGTAACGCTAGGTGACAACGTGCAGCAATGATGAAACTTTGCACAGAAACAGTGAAAGTGCAGCGTTTAAATGAACTAAGTTTTGAGCCTTTCAGTCATAAAGAAGGAGCCGTGGCCCATGTGCTCACTGTCTCACAGTCTGTATGGTACGTGGCCCTCTTGGACACACACTCACATGCATACTCACCATTTGCCCTGGTGGTTACTGAATTGCTGCACTGTGTATCCGAACTCTTCAGCTGCTAGTCCTGAGAAAATTTTGGCTCCTGCTGTTCCCACATTAAAGCACTGCGACTGTTTAATGCTCCAACCTGCACAAACACACACAGAGAGTGTCACGAAAGCAAAACTTAGCCTGCAGGGACAAACACAGGAGTCTAGAAGTAAAAAGAAGTCTGTGAATGTGTATTTCACAAAGTGTTGTCGAACATATGTTCATAAAATATATGGCCAAAAAAAGGTCACCACCTGGATTTAACTAAGCAAATAGTTCAATAGTTCAAAAAAGGAGCCTCCCATCGGATAATTACTGCATTGGTGATTACGTTTCAGCTGGCAACAAGTTCTGTAACCCCAACTGATGCAGTGAGGAGCTTCTCATTTGTTAAACAACCATGAGAAACAACAAAGACACATCCTGTGGTCATGGAAAAGATGTTCATCTGTTTCAGAAGGGTCAGATTGTGAAAGAGTGGTTCAGGGACCATGAGCCACCATTATCACACATGGATTGGCCACCACAGAGTCCAGAGCTGAACCTCATTGGGAATCTTTGGGATGTGCTGGAGAAGACTTTGCACAGTGGATCAAATCTCCCATCATCAATACAAGATATTGGGGAAACTCTGGACAGAAATAAATGTTTTGACGTTGCAGAAGCTTTTAGAAATGATGCCACAGTGAATGCATGCCGTAATCAAAGCTGAAGGTGGTCCAGTGAAGTATTAGAGTGTGAGACCTTTTTTTTGGCCAGGCTGTGTATTTTAACCCAGAGTTAACCCAAAAACAGAGTGCAAACATAAGTGTGCTCTTGGTGAGACCCCAATCCAGTCGCAAGGTCAGCAGGGATCGCTCGTGCAGCAAGGTTGAGGTGCGAATGGGGGTTAAATCACCTAGGAAGTGATCTCAAGACTGCTTTTGGGGTGGCTGATAATCAGTGTCTTAAACCACCCCGTCTGTTCAATCATGGTTGCTTCAATTGGACATAGATGGCCTCCTTTACTCCTTAACCTGAGGTGAAATACCTAGGACTAGCAATCAGCTTCTACAACTGAAAAAGCCTTTTGAAGCCTTCAGCTGAAGCACTCGAGTCTACAATAACCTGGATGACTGAGAACGTATTAATATTAGTGAGATCTGCTTTAAGTAAACAAAAGTCTAGACAGCTCCATGATGCACCGGGAGCTATATGTCACCCCTGGAATTCCCAACAGTCACTATATATACACACATGCTGCACCAAAAACCTGTTAATAGCAGTAGCTCGGTGTGACTAAGACTCATGATGTTAATGCTCATGTTTTATTAAACCTAGTGACAGTAAGTATCAGTATTAGGGCCAGTCATTTACATTTACAGCATTTAGCAGACGTCCTTATCCAGAGCGACTTACAATTGATACAGTCTTACAATCCAAGCCATTGTGGGTTAAGGGCCTTGCTCAAGGACCCAACAGTGGAAGCTTGGCAGAGGTGGGATTTGAACCTGCCTTTTGGTCCATAGTCCAGTACCTTAACCACTACTCTACCACAGTCCTGCGTAATCTCAAGTAATGCTTATGGTTTCCGTATGAGATGTCTTAGGTGTTTGGGCATGTACAATCACTGATCATTCATTCGGAATTCCTGTATACCTGCCCGGTCATGCCAGCCAGGCAATCATGTGGCAGCAGCATGGTACATAAAATCATGGGTCAAGAGCATCGGGCAAATTTCACAGAAAACATCAGATATCTGATGCAACTGACTTTGACCAGGGCGTGGCTGTTGGAGTGGTTTGAATTTGAATATTTCACAATTTGTTGATTTCCTGACATTTTCACACACCGTTATCTTTGGTGTTTACACAGAAGGGTGTCAAGAATGCACCCAATTCTGGCAGCGCTGTGGGCAGAAATTCCTTGCGAGTGAGAGAGGTCAGCAGTGAACGTCCAGACTTAATAACTATTCCTTGTGATGGTCACAGTCAGAAAACAGCATTTCTGAATACCCAACATATTGAAGATTAAGGCAGATGGATTAAAAAGCAGAAATCATATCAGGCTCTGCTCCTGCCAACCAAGAACAGGTACTGGGCTATGCCGGACACAGACCACTGAAACAGGCCAGTTATAAATCTGAAAACATTTAGTCATTTAGCAGACCCCCCTTATCCAGAGTGCCATAGAACCGACATAGTCTTACAGTCCAAGCAATTGTGGGTTAAGAGTCTTGCTCAAGGACCCAATGGTGGCTTGGTAGTGGTGGGATTTGAACCCTTCTGGTCCATAGTCCAGTATCTTAACCACTAGGGTTCCGTTGCTTTGTGTCTTGGTGTAATGGTTCGGGTATAGATATGTACAATTTAACGTCTGCATTATGTTCTGCGAAAGAGCACATTGAGAAAATGGACATTGAATGGACATTACTATAGTCACATAGTCTCTTTAGGCTGCAGTAATGTAAATATAAAGGGTATTTTCATAAGAAACTGCATGCAAACGATACATAAATGCATCGGAGTCGTCTTAATACATCACACTGATCATTCAGCCGACAAAAGACAAAACACTGTACTGAGACATCTACGGGAACAAAGACTGTAGTTTACACCCCATTTAATACGTGTTTTTGTCCTTAGAAAACATCTTTTGAGCTGAGAATCGATGTAGTACATCAGGAAAATGAATATCGTGTTATGCTGCTGTATCGATTGTTAAGCACTGCCCTATTTGCAATGTAACGTAAGGGGCTTCATGGCTCCGAGCAATTCATCATCACCATCATTTTGCCAGTACAACATTAAATTAAAGCCATAACTGAGACCACAGAGATCACATGCGACTTACAATTTACACAGAGAAAGGGAGATTTTCCGGCAAACAAATAAACGCTTAAGGGAAAGTTAACTCGACTAACGTTACCATTTGAACCCTGTACAGGTTGTATCTATCAGCTCAAAAAGAGCACGTCCGTGAAGGGCTAATAAACTGAGTTAACTCGTACCAAGCAAGATAAGTGATACTTACCACTCCATTTCAAGTAATTTATGCAAAAAGAGTTTAAAAATGAAAACAAAATTACTTTGGGGAGAGTTTCCCTGTGAGAGCACCATAGAGCTAAAAAACAACAACCACAAAAAATTAAGTGCTCAAAGCCAGGCTACAATCTTTGTGGGTAAAGACAACATATGTTCATTTATCAATAAATTAATTTGACGTTTTGCATTGTAGTTTTTCTACATCTAAATTTGGCACCATGTCGTGTTCATTTCCCGGAGGTTGGGGTTAGATTAGTGGTGTACCGCCGCTGCAGAAAAATTTGAGTAAACACCGCTGTGTTGTTGCAGCTATGGAGAGCTGCTCCCCATCTAAATTAATTCTTAATACATGGCCAGTTGTGTATATGGACTGCTTGGAGGCACGGCCGAGAATTGAACTCAAATCTCCAATTTAATGGGCTAGCACAGTGGTTCTCAAACTTTTAGACCACCTACCATCAAACCAAAACCTCCAAGTACCACCTGTGACTTTCACTTGTAGGTGTTAAGACACACTTGTACACAGTAGGCACACATTGCCCGACCAAAAAAAAAAAAAAAAAAAAAAAGGTCATCACCTGGATTTAACTAGGCAAATAGTTAAAAAAGAGCCTCCCACCGGTTAATTACTGCACTGGTGATTATGTTTCAGCTAGCAATAGGTTCTGTAACCCTAACTGATGCGGTGAGCTTCTCGTTTGTTAAACAACCATGTCGAAAGACATCCTGTGGTCGTGGAAAAGATGTTCATCTCTGGACAGAAATAAATGTTGTGAGATTGCAGAAGAAGTTCTGTCCAGAGTTGCATTCATTTTTCTCCCCAAGATCTTGTGCTGATGATGCGAGATTTGTTCCACTGCACAAAGTCTTCTCCAGCACATCCCAAAGATTCTCAATGGGGTTCAGCTCTGGACTCTGTGGTGGCCAATCCATGTGTGATAATGATGGCTCATGCTCCCTGAACCTCTCTTTCACAATCTGACCCTCTGAAACAGATGAACATCTTTTCCACGACCACAGGATGTCTATCGACATGGCTGTTTAACAAATGAGAAGCTGCTCATCAGTTAGGGTTCAATAACCAGCCAGCAGAAACAATCACCAGTGCAGTAATTATCCGATGGGAGGCTCTTTAACTATTTAACTGTTTGTTTAGTTAAATCCAGGTTTAGTTTGGCAGGGCAGTGTATTTAGCTGAGTCTACAGGTTTATCCTTCAAATGATATAATTGTCGAATTATTTGAAGCATTTGGACATGAAAATTTTTGATTTTTAATAATAAAATAATGCCTTAATTATTAAATAATTACTAAAGTACATTTTCCAAGCTCATCCCACCAGGCATACATGGACAACAGTTTGAGAACCCCTGACCTAACATATTTGACCGCTGCCCAAGCGTAAATGTAAATAGTACTATCCACACAATAACTAGATGTCTAATACAGTTCTGTCTGCATTCAAGGCAGACCACATAGAGCTCAACATAGTTGAGAACCAATAATACATTTACTATTTGCCTAAACGTCCTGCTCGTCCCCGCCACCTTTTACATGGTTTTATCAGTTTGGCATGAAAAGCTGATTTTAATGGAGCGCTCATAAGCTGAACACTGCAGGAGGAACACTAATCAGCTCGTTCATACAAACCCAGCCATGATTACTGTTTAGTGCCTGAAGGGATGAAATGTGTGTACGTGTAGTAAAACATCAAGGTGGGTGTGTGTTGCGTGTGTACGCCTGTGGGTCAGTTAATTACAGCACTGTCGCGTTCTCTGGAGATTGTAAACACTACCTGAGTCATCATACACTTAGGTAGACACTCTCAATGCGTCACTGGTTTCCTGTAAGACCACTATTCAGAGGATCTCTATAAACACAGTCATCTATACTCCCAAAACGGAACCACTTCACCTTGCAAGATCAGGAAAAATGAACGTCCTGTGGGAGGCAGGCCACCCTTTTGCGGCTTCCATGCATCATGGGTCTGTACTGCTTAGCAAGGACGGCTGAAATCTCTTTTATGGAAAGGTTCATCCAAAAAACTCTGAGTACACAATTTCCACCTAGACCAAACGTAGTTCATCAGCCATGACATGTTTGGTTTCCTTGATTACTTCTTTAGTTGAGCGCTGGAACTACAGGACTAATGCAAACACATGCCCACAGACTTGCCTTCAACCACTTCCAGTAATGCTACAAATGCTCGCTTAAGTGGTTTACGACACTCCAATTTTCTGTAATGTCTAAACACAAACACAACTGAATGAAACAACATTATGAGAGCAGTTAGACGCCATGATCGTTTGTCCATGTAATATTGTATCTGAAAGCTGCATAACATAATATACAGTACTGTGCAAAAGTCTTAGGCCACCATTAGATTTAGCAACGGTATAAAGACCATATAAAGGGAAGCTTTCAAAAGTGTTTAACACCCTTATTTCTGTGACATTACAGATTAACAGAAGCATGGCATGCAGAAAGCACGCAATAGCAAGCAGGGAACACAGCACATAATGATGGGTCCTTCACAGGATACACTACTTTCCAATTTAAACACCACAACGATAACAAACCAAGATCATAAATCTCCCGTATAATGCCTTTAGGTCATGGTATTATCTCTTGATTCACTTGTGAGGACAAGAAAATATTTATTTTCTGCACATCCACAAACCTTCTGTTCTCTGACAGGTCTGAGCCTGCTCTGGTGTAACTCGGAGCAGTGCAGCATACTAACACATTATTAAGTGTTAAAGCAAGCATGCTGTAACAAAACAAAACAAAACAAAAGCAGGTTTCACGACTGACAAGTTGAGAATGTTTGGGTTAAAGCAGCAGTCAGTGGTTTTCATTGAGAACACTGTTTTTGCTGTTTGTTAGTTTCTTCGCCAAAAACAGAGGCGCCAGGCAATACAGGAAGCCCCTGATTTATGATGGGGATACGGTCCGACAAATCCATTGTAAGCTGAATTTAATGTAACCGAAGACTTAACTGTATACATCACAGCTTAGCTTTTCCTCACTACATTTCCCAGCGCTCATCACTCCCGCCACGCGACACCCTACGTCACGCACTGCCGAGCGCTGGAGAGTATCGTGCTTAAAACACTTACATTAAGCTACAGCTGGGCAAAGCCATTAACATAAAGCTTGTATTATAATAAAGTATTTAATAGCTCATGTAAGTTATGGAATAATGTATGGAAAGTGAAAAACAAAACAAAACACTAGAGCCAGCCGCCGTCACCTTTGTTTGCAGTGGTGTCGTGAACAAGTAACCTCGACTCTGTTTGGGATTGTCAGGTTTGAGTATGGAGGCCTCGATATGCCTCCATACTCAACCATATCTCTTGTATCCAGGCTAGAGGTGGCCGAACAGGGTACTAGAGCCTCTTTTCAATTGCACAGCTTTCCCCAATAACTGATCCTTTTGCTCTAATACTGAAATCACTTACATGTATCATCATTACATCATTACAATTCCAACAACTCCTTGGTGAGTTATGTTTATTGTCAAAGAGTGTATTTTACTGTTTATATTATCATTTTGGGACCTGCCTGAGTAAAAACGTAAAAGTTTCTTTGGTTTGCCAGCTTTGTGTCTTGTCTCTGGTTGTTTTGCCATGTCGTAACGTATCGGGCAGAGATTTGGTAGTTAGTTACTTCTATTTATGGTAGTTAGTTACTTCTCAATGATTTCATAGATATATCATTTTATACTGTGTAGTCTGTGTAGGTGTAGCTTTATTCTGGATCAGCATTGCCAATCGTGTACGTGTATAAGTGCAGGATGTTCGTAGCATGTGTGGAGACAACGCCACCGCTGCCTGGGAGATCAGGAGATCAGCGCTGTGCTAGTATAAACTGTGCCCATAAGTTTACAGCAAAATTACCACAGGATCACTACACATTCTACATCATCATTATCAGCTAAACAAATGACCACAACAAAGACAGGAATACGACAAAAGTGACACAAAATTACCACATAATTACTAGACGGACTACAGCAAAATCCGGTGACATATCACCACAGGTGATAGAGAAATAGAACAGCAATGCCACAGTATTACCACATCAATCCGACCAACTACAACAACACTCTGTGCTACAACATAATTACAGTGGGGATACATCAGGAATAAAAGAAGATTACCACAAGAATACTACAGAACAAATCTGTGCTGCGGACTGTTTAACTCTAAGTGAGATACAGTGGGGCAAAAAAGTATTTAGTCAGCCACTGATTGTGCAAGTTCTGCTACTTAGAAAGATGAGAGAGGTCTGTAATTTTCATCATAGGTACACTTCAACTATGAGAGACATGATGAGAGAAAAAAATCCAGAAAACCACATTGTAGGCTTTTTAAAGAAATTAATTGTAAATCATGGTGGAAAATAAGTCTTTTTTTCTCATTTTGTCTCTCATAGTTGAAGTGTAGCTATGATGAAAATTACAGACCTCTCTCATCTTTCTAAGTAGGAGAACTTGCACAATCAGTGGCTGACTAAATACTTTTTTCCCCCACTTTAGGAGTCTTATGGAGGTTGATGTCTTGTTGCAGGTTTAAGAGCTGAACCTCCATAAAGGAGTCACAAAATAAGTTCTACCACCCCTGTTATTCGTATTTGGCAACTTAGAAGCTATTTTAGCCTTAGGATTTTTGTTAACACAGTCTCTGATGTGTTACCGTATCACATTTGTGAGGGTTGGTGTAATGATAACTGTGCATCGGGACTGTGGTAGCCTAGCAGTTAAGGTACTGAACTATGAACCAGAAGGTCCACGGTTCAAATCCCACCTCTGCCTTGAGCAAGTCCTTAACCCACAATTGCTTGGATTGTAAGATTGTACCAATTGTAACGTTCTGGGTAAGAGCGTCTGCTAAATGTTGTAATTATAAATATATAAATATATGATAATCCTATGCCAGCATGTTAACAGATCGTATTATTACTGTAACAGTAACAGCAAACAAAAGCCACTTATAAAATGAATGATAAGGTTGTGTTAAATATTGCTGGGTTGTAACTTCTTTGTAACACATTCCTACTGACACGTTTCCAGACACTGCTGGAGATAAGGACAAAAACTGTGGTGAAGGCTTCAGCTCAGGAAGCAGCAGATCCCTTATCCTTCATAAACAGGAAATGTGCACATTCAGGCTTGACAAATGGGTTGTTCAAAGGGCTGTGTGTAGTGGTGTCCAGTCAATGGATAACCAACCCAGCATGGTGGCTAAGCCTACAGTGGTTGGATTATACTTGGCAACCAAGTGTGAACGTATTATTCAGAGAAATTATTACAATAATGAAAAACTCACCAATCACATCCATGAAATCCACATTTCTGTCATGGCGAGACATACACTGTTACGAAACTTAACCACGGTTTTACTGTGGTAGTTTGTAGTAATTATGGTTATTGTATACGGTAGATAACCACAGGTCTACCAGGAACTGCTAAGGTTTCATGGTAACTATGTTTATACCCTGATTCTGCCATGGGTTTACTATGGTAGTTTACAGTAACTACACATATTGTTTAGTTAACCAGGATTCTAACAACACTTATTCAAATGCATAACTTGATTGCAATTCCAAAAACCATTCAATTACACCGATTACACCAATTACAAAAGCTCATCAAGTGCAGCATAGAAAATATACAAATATGTAGCTTTTAGCAAAAATATAGAATACAGTTTCATTATCATTTATTAATTTACATCATTTATTTACAACATTTAGCAGAAGTTACATTTACATTTACAGCACTTAGCAGACGCCCTTATCCAGAGCGACTTTCAATTGACATAATCTTACACTCCAAGCAATTGTGTGTTATGGTCTTGCTCAAGGACCCAACAGTGGCAGCTAGGCAGAGGTGGGATTTGAACCCTGGACCTTTTGGTCATCCAGTACCTTACCCGCTAGGCTACCACAGTTACCAGTATTGTTATCAGACTGTATAATTCTACTTTATGTATGATAAACGTCAAACACTGGATAAACCATCAGTAAAACGAAGGTTCATTTTGACATCAAATCTCTCATCTAACATCTGAGCAAACAAAGTTTTGCAGCAGCTCCTCTAATTTAATTAGTTTCAACTGAATTTACTAGAGGATCAGTGTTTGTGCTTAACTGTTGATAAACACACTTTCTTATAACCATAGTTTAGCAGCAACAATAGAGATACCATAGATACCATACTTTGGTAAAATCATGGTAGAGACAGTACCACAATAACCATTTATAGTTTTTAGGGGTGGAACATTAGCGCGTTTAATCCTGACCTCAGACCCTGCCTGTGTGGAGTTTGTGTGTCTCCCCTTTTCTTTCTGCCAAAGCATACATACCATGCCATGATACAACTACGGCAAAACCCATCACTGACAACTTCTAGCCAGAGTTGTCAGTGATGAAAACCTTCCAAGAAGCCTAAGGAACAAACGTTAAAGAGGAACCAGGCTGAAAGGGGGAACCCATCCTTCTCTGGATAAGACAGGACAACAGTACTACCACTTAGATCTTGAAAGAATAAAACAGATTTCTTTAAATAATTTTTTTTCCCTCAATCTTATTCCATTTTCTTTAACTGTCCCTGTCACTCAGACACTGAAGCTAAGTCTCCCCTGTACTATATAGCCCATTCTGTTTATTTATTGTTTTGTTTGCACTGGCTTCTGAGCTGCCACTTTTCATTTCATTACCTGTTGATACCTGTAGTTATGATTATGTATTTGAATAACCCTTGAATCTTGGTCTAGGAGAGTAGCTCCTGCATCATTGGGAGGGAGATCCTTGGAGCAGGGTGCTAACTATCCCAGTCAATATACAAGCAGGTTGTTGGAGGGGAAGAGAGGAGGCCAACCCTTCCATCCACCAGTTATGCTCTGTCTGAGTCCTTCATGCATGACTATGAAACAGTCCGGGAACAAATTGGCAATCTCTGGAGTACGGGGGAGGTAGGAAGGATTTCCAGCTAAGGAACATGACTGAATCCATCTCTTTCTCCAGTACACAGGCTATACTGAGGGGGCTTCCCGAGTTTGTAAGTGGAATTCAAATTCAGTGCTAAATGCTTTCTCTGTCATACTTCAGGAGACTTAACAGGGATTCTCATTTATACTGTGTGTCAACTTTGTCACATATTTGTCCTTAAATTCCTAAACACAGAAGTCGATAAAAAGGAGCAATCAATACACTGGAGATTAGATTTGAGAACAGATGGATCTCAGGAATTGCCGTTTCCAGCAGCTGGCTCAGAGTCACAGGAGCTACCTTAGTTTCTAGATTAATGAAATATATATAATACTAAAGATTTATCAATAGAGGAGCCAAACTTTGACTATGGGGTCTTGAGGTAAGACCCCTAGGAGAATTAAAAAATGATGAAAGAGGAATGAAATTATAAACATACATCTATTTGGAGGAATTGCCTCATTGCGGCAAATTTCTGTAAAGGGACATGTCATTCCAAGTCTGTCAAACTGAATCACATTGTGGATATGCAGAGAGATAACACAGCTGTGACAGAGAAAATAAATAAGACATAATGTTGACATTTAAGCTAACGATGCATGTTTATTTGGAGAACAACATGTCTAATGACGTCAATGGTATTAGAAAAGACAATATATAAGAGGACTGAAGATGTACTATATGCAGTTTTTATAACATTGGTTGAGAGATGATTGAATTTAATTGAATTTATGTACGTCAGGTGTTAAATGTGAACAAGTGCAGTAATGAGCATCAAAACGAGAATCTAATTCTGAATAAGAACATGTATTGGGATAAAAGCATTGTTGAGTGCAGAGTGATAACATAATGGACTCCTATTATAAAAGTCATTCACATTAAACCAAGAGAATGTTAGTATAATTGTTAGTATAATATGTGTTCATTTTGAGAGCTTGGAGGGTGAGGAAGGTTATTAAAAAAAACTCAAACTCAAAGGGAGATGTGAGATTTCTGAGCTCATTTTACTCAGGAGAAAAACCCGAGAGAGAGAGAGATAGGACAGTGTCTTAAGCAACAGTTTTGCATTTCTTTCCATTTGGCCTCTCAGTTGTCTAAGAGATACACATATGGCTCAGGTTAGGCACTTATGGGTCAGGTATGCCAATAACAAATGTACTGTGTGCCAAATTTGGTCCAGCTGTTGCCAGCTGTGTTCTGGCAGCCAGGTTCAGTTGAAGTCATCTCCGTCATTCCGCAGTGATAATGTGGGCTGATGAAAGTTGCAATTGTGGATCTGAGCCGGGCCATCAGAGATTATTATTAAGGAAATATTATGACTTTTTTATATAGGGAGTCTTTCACTAAATTTAGAAAGAGCATAGCATCACTTGCCTAAAGTATACAGTGTTTTCAAATGGACATGTGATAAACGTTTGATTTTATATTGTTATCACCTCCCTGAGTTTCATCGAAATCTTTTATTGGGTGACGAAACACATCCTGATCCTCCTGAGATGATTCAGGCAGTGTCTCACACTCGTTAAGCGTCCCAGCATGGCCTTAAATTATGCATTCATAGGCGTTAAGATAAAAAAAAAATGGCAAGAACCCTACTGAGGCACAGCTGAAGGACCATATGTATCCTCTCGATAAGTTTCTCATCTGTCACTGTTAAAGATAGGAGCTCCAGGCATGGCCAATACACAAAGAGACCATTTAAACACAAAGCAGCAGATACAACGGCCATACTGACAGAGCGGCGGACCAGCAAGGGCGGGGTGTCAGAATAAAGACAGACCACTGATTAAACCACTTACAAGAGAGAGGGAATGCTATGGAAGGGGCAAGCAGCAGGTCGAAACAGAGAGCGCAGTCAGACGATCCCATCGAGTTCCAGTTGACTGGCTGCTTTATGGTCACTAAGCCATGTAACCCAGTTCAGCTCACTGCTCTGCAGACTTTACACAATGACCGCAGCAGGCTCAGACTGAACCGCTTTCACACTACACACTGAATCTGGTGATCTCAGCCATGTTATAATACAAGGTGTCCCATAAATCCAGCACCTTAAGTAGTAAGGGAAAACACAAACTTGTATTTACAGACCTTGCTCATTATGTATACTATTATCCCTAAATACACTATTCTGCTGTTTGTTTAAACTTTGCAGCAAATCTGTTAACACAGCTGGATTAGTGGCTCACAGTGGATGCAGGCTATTAAAATGAGCAGAATTATGTCAGTAAATATGGAATCAGATATAGAATGTCTCTTAAATACCCTGTATGGACAAAAGTATTTGGACACCTGCTCATTCAGTGTTTCTTCCAAAATCAAAGTTTGTCCTGCTTTTGTTGGTATAACCGTCTCTACTGCCCTGAAAAAAAAGCTTTCTACTACAGGCAGTTCCTGATTAACAATGGTTCCGACAAATCCATCGTAAATTGAATGTATCGTATACCGAGGAGTTAAACATATACAGTATATATCATAGCATAGCTTATCTTATACATGCATAAAACACTTACATTCATCTACAGGCTGATGTCAGGCTGAGCCAGAGAGCAGAGACGAATAAGACAGTGGGGTTAGGGATAGGGATAGGGTTGAAGAATGAAGAGAGTGAACAAATAGATCTTAGGGAACAAAGACTTCACCTCTGCGCACTCTGAAAGCCTAGGGTTTAAAAACAGCATCTTTAGAGGAGTGTGTACCAAAACGAAAGCACAAAGTCCTACACGAGTGTGGAACTTAAGGAGGTTTAGCACTGTTTGTGTGAGGTATCAACAATAATTGTGTCTCACTCAAAAAAAACCAAATAAGGCTTCAGTTCCACTTTCCGAATCAATGTCCTCATAATCTTGGTTGCTGTTTTAACCAAACTCCGGTGCTTCATTCTTTTACGGCTGTGATATCACCGGGGCTTTAATTTCTGACTCACTCAATAAACCCCTGGGGTGAGTCCTAGTGTAGTTGAGGGCTGCAGGAAATGAGTAATTGTCTATTATAGAGATGTTACACAATATGTAGTGTTTATTCATTCAGAAGGAACACACACACACACACACACACACACAGGTATATACTAATACATCCACTATTGTAAGGAATCTAAATACACTCAGCGGCCACTTTATTAGGAACACCTTGCTAGTACCGCGTTTGTCCCTCTTCAGAACTGCCTTAATTCTTCATGGCATAGACTCAACAAGTGTCTGGAAACGTTCCAACAGAGACTTTGCATCATGCAGATTTGTCTGCTGCACATAGATGATGCGAATCTCCTGTTCCAGCACACGCCAAAGGTGCTTTATTAGATTACGATCTGGGGCTGGATTCACGAAAGCTTTCTTAAGAAAAAACTTGCGAATGTTCTTAAGACAAACACTAAGAAGTTCATAAGAACGTTCTTAAATGCAATTCTTGAAAAAAACTTAAGAAGTTCTCAAATATTATGTTAAGATTTTCTTGAAAAACTCAGACCAGCCCATCTAGCACCAACAACCATGCCATGTTCAGAGTCACTTAAATCACCTTTCTTCCCCATTCTGTTGCTCTGTTTGAACGTCTTGACCATGTCTAAATGCACTGAATCTCTGCCATGTGACTGGCTGATTAGACATTGAGTTAACGAGCAAATAAAGTGACCGGTGAGTATATATACGATAGCACTTGGGTGGTGCAGCTATTTTTTGGCATTTTATAAACCCTCCATACTTTTTGTGATGGTAATAATAATGTTGTAGGAGACTTTCATGTGTGTTCGCACTGCATCACTTGTGTCGGGGATACAGAATGAAATTTTATGAAGTAACCTTAACAGAGATGTCATTCCTGTGTGGCCCGAGTGTGTGAGTCCTGTGCTGTCTCTCAGAGAGCTTCTTTACTTTTTCAGCTCGCCATTCGTTCTAGTGAGATAGTGGTTTAGACAGTGAGGTGGGAGATTAAACTGGGCTTAAATTCTACAGAGGTTTGGCTGTATTTCTTCGATGTGTGAATGAACCAGTCACAATATAACACTAAGACTGAGACGTCATCACATTTGAAGAGAAGAGTGCGCATTTGAACCCACATCCTGTGCAATGCCACATGCAGAACAACGCAGCTTTTCTCACAGAGCCAAATTTAAAACATATAAGTAATGGAAAATGCTGTAGTATTGTGTCACTCAACATCAAAGCATGAATTACAAGTGGATGGGACTGGACAGTCTGATACAATCATGATGTGTTATTTACCAGTAACTGCAACTAAACGTTTCCTGTAGCTGTTGATCAGTCCTGCACACCGGCTTGGAGGAATTTTAGCCCATTCCTCCGTACAGAACAGCTTCAGCTCTGGGATGTTGGTGGGTTTCCTCACATTAGCTGCTCACTTCAGGTCCTTCCACAACATTTCCATTGGATTAAGGTCAGGACTTTGACTTGGTCATTCCAAAACATGATCTTTATTCTTCTGTAACCATTCTTTGGTAGAACGGCTTGTGTGCTTAGGGTCGTTGTCTTGCTGCATGACCCACCTTCTCTTGAGATTAAGCTCATAGACAGATGTCCTGACATTTTCCTTTAGAATTCTCTGATATCATTCAGAATTCATTGTTCCATTAATGGATGGCCAGCCGTCTGCCCAGGAGGCAGCAAAACAGGCCCAAACCATGATATGATGAACTACCCCCACACATGTTTCACAGGTGGGATAAGGTTCTTAGGCTGGAAGGCAGTGTTTTCCTTTCTCCCAACATAATATTTTTCTTTCAAACCAAAAAGTTCTATTTTGGTCTCATCCATCCACAAAACATTCCTCCAATAGCCTTCTGGCTCGTCCACGTGATCTTTAGCAAACTGCAGACGAGCAACAATGTTCTTTTTGGAGAGCAGTGGCTTTCTCCTTGTGACCCTGCCATGCACACCATTGTTGTTCAGTGTTCTTCTGATGGTGGACTCATGAACATTAACATTAGCCGATGTGAGAGAGGCCTTCAGTTGCTTAGAAGTTACCCTGGGGTCCTTTGTGACCTCACCAACTATTACACCCTTGCTCTTGGAGTGATCTTTGTTGGACGACCACTCCTGGGGAGAGTAACAATGGTCCTGAATTTCCTCCATTTGTACACAATCTGTCTGACTGTGGATTGGTGGAGTCCAAACTCTTTAGAGATGGTGTGTAACCTTTTCCAGGCTGATGAGCATCAACAACTCTTTTTCTGAGCTCCTCAGAAATCTCCTTTGTTCTTTGTGAAGAGCAGACTTTGATAGATCCCTGTTCTTTAAATAAAACAGGGTGCCCACCTGATTGTCATCCCATTGATTGAAAACCCCTGACTCTAGTTTCACCTGCAAAACAACTGCTTCACTTACCTCTGCCACTCACTAATATGTAATATTGGATCATATTCCTCAATAAATAAATGATCAAGAATAATATTTTCATCTCATTTGTGTAACTGGGTTCTCTTTATCTACTTTTAGGACTTGTGTGAAATTTATGCAGAAATATAGAACATTCTAAAGGGTTCACAAACTTTCATGCACCGCTGTAATGGGGTGATCCCCAAGAGCTGCAACAGCAAGCTCTACCCAGCCTTGTGAAGGACTGGCATCAGAGGCCCTGCGACAGGAATATGACAGATAAATCATACTGTATAATGTGACCGCTGTGCTCGTGTGACAGAGGACTTCATTATGTAGTTTTGGGGTTTGTGAGTAAAGCAAAGCACACTAGTAATATCCAGTTTTCTACTTTCCACTTGTTATGTGGTCTATTGTGTTAATATGAGGTGTTTTAGCAACAGCAACAACAACAAACATATTCATGAGGTTATACTGAAAAACAGATAGCAGACATCGTCATGGTAAACATTTTAAAGAGTTCAAATATACTGGCAAAAGCAGCTCCAGTAGCTTGGTGATACTGCTTCTGCCTGCTCCTAAAAACAGAAACTCCTTAGAACCGGAGTTCAAATCCTGGGTGAGAATTGCAACGTGAAGGTTCACAAACAAGGTAGTGTGCTTTACGTAACCCTGAGACCAGCTAGGACCCTGTCCTGGGTGCATCTTTGTCTGAATTCTGGTTTTTGACCCTCCCTGTGACACTACACATTATAAGCAGAGGTAAAACAGGATACTTTGTATGGGCAACATGAAAAACAGACTCCTAAGACACAAACACACCTGTAAAGTCAGGTTTAGGATGCATTCTAAAGTTACAGATTGCAGCTTTAATGCTTCCCTCTGTCTGGCAGGTAATGCCCAGTTAGATTCACAAGTGCCAGAGAGAGAGGATTGTTTTGAGGTTAGTTTCAGATCATTCAAATAAATGTAGCACAGTGTGGTTTGTGCAGTTTCATGTGGACGCTGTCAACAGGCAGCCAAACACAATTTATTTTTATATCAGAAAGACGGCACACTTTAAATATAAGAACATTCTATGTAGGTAAACATTATGATATGGTGCCTATCTGCTGTGCTGGAGCTCAGCCTTCACCTCAAAGTCTCAAAGCACCCACATGTGAGTTTAAAGGCACAACTCTTACCTTGTAGAAACAGCAGCACCTGCAGGACTCGGAGGATCTGCTCCATGGTCAGTTCCGTGCTCAGTGCTGGAAGGTGTAAGTGTTCGGGAGACTCTGTGCGCTTGGAAATAACCGGGCTTCATTCAACTGGGTTGCCAGATGGTCGTAAAGAGACTCAACACTTTATTATTACAGCAGAAGAAACGGGGCAGGGCTGAGCACGGTTGCTTTAAACTCTTTTAAAGCATCCGTTTATAGTATATACACATATAAAACTATATAAAAATATACCGTCCAATCAGTTTAGAAACACTTTGTAGTTATTGCCACAGGGGCGCTAGCCCCCTTGACGCTTGATAAAAATACTTGTTAGTAAAGGCAGCAAAGGAAAACGAAATTAAATAGATCAAGAAATAGTTTTGTCATTATGAAAGTTACCTGATGTATTTACAATATTTAAGAAAAGCTTTAGTTTTCTAACAAAATTAGATTTAAAAAGCTATCTTGGCTGGTACTGTGCCACTTTTGGTTTATTCCTTTCCTTTTGTGCAGGGGCTGTGGACTTTGATTTGGTATTAGATCCTTGTGTGAAAACAAATAAAACTTGCAGCTACAGACCAGATGCACATCTGATTGTACCCAGTCGGTATTGTAGGCTACTTATTCAGTATTTGAGCAGTGTGTTTAGGACCTGCAACTGCAAATGAATCTGCTGCTCTGAGGCAATTCTGCAAATACTTGTGTGTTTTTAAATTGTATGCTAGTTTCATAAAGCTGGCTTTTTGGGTTTTTTTCTAGACCCCCCATAGTCAAAATTTTGCCCCGCTATTCATAAATCTGTAGACGCCTCTGCACCAAGTCAAAAAATAGTTTATTTTCATAATCCAGTCTTCTATGGTAATATAATTTCAGTGACTACAAAGTAAAGATTCTTCTCACAAGGATATCCCTTCACTCTTTCCAATAAATGCTATTAGAAATCAACAAAGAATCCTGTCCACATGTGATACACTGTATGAGATTAAAAAGCCTACAACAGGGTGTAAACTCTCAATCTGGCAATCCTGTTGAACCTAAGTTCTTGTTGTTGTGACATCACCCCGAGTGGGCTGGTATGTCAGTGATAGGAAATCCCACCAACAAGACAAAGTGCCCATTTAAGGCAGGGATTCATACTCCACCAAGAACATGCCTCATGTCTGCCTCACCTGAATCAGAGTATTAGCTTATTACTGCTACAGGAAGCATTTAATCAATTATTAACATCTTACAGTAAGAGTGTGTGGTGATTCAAGATAGTAGAAATAAACTCAAGATCTCAGCTGGATAGGTCTCAGGTGAATAAAGGAAAACTGTCGCCTTATCAGCAAGTTATCAACAAGGGAGAAATGAGAGAACTATAACTAACATTTAGGCGTGTGCTTTAACAAGATAGCAAAGAAGAAGTAAGGCAAAAAAAAGAGCCAAACTGAAGAGATTCAGGTCCCAGCCTGGCCCTTTTACACTCCACATGTGATCTGAGATATTCAGTTTTGAAAAAAAAAGTGCAACAACTGGCACGAGCAAATACACAGTATGGCTAAATATCATGGAGTGCTTTTCTAATGAGGGACACTCTCTGCTAACAGGTTCATAATATGAAACATAGAGGTGTGGAATCTCCATGGACAAACAGTGGCAGTAGAATGGGTTGTACTCAGTGGTGTAGTCCATGATACCCAGTTATATACGACTTAAAATGAACAAATCAGTCATCATCAGTCATTATACAGTATATATTGTTCTGAGAGGTTTTAACACAAGGACGGGTGGCACGGTGGCTCAGTGGGTAGCACCTTCGCCTCACAGCAAGAAGGGCCTGGGTTCGATCCCAGGGTGGTGAGACCTGTGTCCTTTCTGTGTAGAATCTGCGCCGTTCTCCCTTGTCCAGGTGGGTTTACTCTGGTTTCCACTCACAGTCCAAAAATATGCACTTGGTTAATTGATTACACTTAATTGACCGAACCTGAGTGTGCATTAGGGCTGCAACTAATGATTATTTTGGTAGTCGACTAATCTGTCGATTATTTTCTAATTAGTCAACCATTCGTTTTGTCACGCCCTCTATCTCTGCTTCCTGTGGGCGTGGCTTTAGTTCCAGTGCATATTTTACCACACCTGTGAATGTAAATGTCACCCTGTCGGCCAGTCTCTGCCTTAACATAAGTTCCCATAGCAAATTAATCTCAAAGCCTAGACAGTCTATCATAGCGCACATAACCCCACACACACACTAAGGGCACTTTACAGGGTAACCAGGTCAACTTGGCAAGCGTAAGGGGAGGTCACACTCAATAATAACCACTGTAGCCTATGGAAGCTGTTTTTAGATCTTTAATATTGCATACCAATTTCCTATTTTCTGGTTGTATTCTACATAAAGAGACTGAGAAATAATTATAGCCTATATGATCACTTTACTATTGCTAAAACAATGGTGGCCTGAGACTTTTGTTCAGTACTTTACATAGGGGGCCGAAATTCTGAAAGCACCAGTGATTGTTTGCATCTTTGTGGAGAAGGATTCACACTGCAGTATAACAATGACCCAAAACGCACCTCAAAGAGAGGCAACAACATCTTGGAGACCAAAGAAGTGCTGACTGTAATGGATTTTTCTACACAGGCACCTGACCTGAACCAAATCAAGTATTTACTGCAGCACTGAAGACAGCGAACGGCAGGCATTCAGTAAGATCACTTGGAATATTGTGAAGTCATGATGGATAACATGGATCTTCAGATTTTGCACAGACTTGTGGAGTCCATGCAGATAACATGCACGCTGTCATTACAGCAAAAGTTTGAACATGCCAAATACTAATCAATTCTGAAATTTGTCCAAATATTTTTTTTTTCAGCTTTTCACTCAAATTGTGATTCTGATTATGTGATTTGTAATGAAAAGCATTGTAATAAAATAGAAGACCTTTGGCCTTATCCAGAGTGACAGCTGGTACAATCTTACAATCCAAGCTCTGCTCAGGGACCCAACAGTGGCAGAGGTGGGATTTGAACCCTGAACCATCTATCCACTATTCCTTAAGTTCCAGGCCATAACAGTCTGTCCGTTCTGTGCAGATGTTGCGTAACTTCTTTATATTTAGAAAATCAACAGAGCAGTGTTGCTCAAGCTTTTAATAAGCCTGTCTATCACAACGTTAAGCTTACATTATACTCGTGTGTTATCATTGTTTCATCATTTTTTATCCTGTGGATATGAAACCCTTTGCTTTTGTTTGTATAAGAAAAGGAAAGTGAGTGTCATTACCGCCATTCTAGCTTGTGAAAGTAAAACATTGAAATGAATACATTTTAGACTGGGTGACAGATTAAACGATCAATTCCAGATGTTGGGTGGAGGATGACCCCCGATTTTCTGACAGTGTGTATTTTCTGACGAAACGTCGTGGAAACGTTGGAGTCATGAAATTAAAGCCCGGCAATAAACTCAGACTGCGCAGTAAACACAGGCTTCATATCAGCTTGATAAACCGAGTATCTTTCCATCTACTCTCTCTTACATGCCAGGTTTCGATGTTTCTTTGGCAGCAGAGCAAATAGGCAGGATAGGACCAAGCATGCAGGAGGTGAACATGAGAGATCTGCTTCAGCTCGAGTCTGGTTAAATAGTTCTGTAAATCTATGGTTGTTAACACTGACAGTACAAACACATTCAAATGCTACAAATAAATAATAGGAAATGGGAATCTGAGTCTTTACTTGTATTTACAGTAGTGCTTGAAAGTTTGTGAACCCTTTAGAATTTTCTATATTTCTGCATAAGTAGATAAAGAGAACCCAGTTAAACAAATGAGACAAAAATATTATACTTGGTCATTTACCTTACCAATAACTGCAGCTAAACGTTTCCTGTAGCTGTTGATCAGTCCTGCACACCGGCTTGAAGGAATTTTAGCCCATTCCTCCGTACAGAACAGCTTCAGCTCTGGGATGTTGGTGGGTTTCCTCACATTAGCTGCTCACTTCAGGTCCTTCCACAACATTTCCATTGGATTAAGGTCAGGACTTTGGCTTGGCCATTCCAAACATGAACTTTATTCTTCTTTAATCATTCTTTGGTAGAACGGCTTGTGTGCTTAGGGTCGTTGTCTTGGTGCATGACCAACCTTCTCTTGAGATTCAGTTCATTTTCCTGTAGAATTCTCTGAATATCATTCAGAATTCATTGTTCCATCAATGATGGCAAGCCGTCCTGCCCAGATGCAGCAAAACAGGCCCAAACCATGATACTACCACCACCATGTTTCACAGATGGGATAAGGTTCTTATGCTGGAATGCAGTGTTTTCCTTTCTCCAAACATAAAACTTTTCTGTTAAACCAAAAAGTTCTATTTTGGTCTCATCCATCCACAAAACATTCTTCCAGTAGCCTTCTGGCTCGTCCACGTGATCTTT